>OU342736.1:248624870-249199870 GCA_910589765.1 Avena atlantica
TTGAGTCGCTGTTATATATATCTGTTCTGTGGGTCCCATCGAGGACTGTTGTGTAATGTTATTACTTCGTTTTCCACCCGCACGAAAGTGCCTGGTGGGCACCTTTGAATCGTTTCTATGCGGGTTTGGAGAATTTTGCCCAAACTTGCATAGGTCCGATTCTGAGGGTGTTACAGAGTGGTATCAGAGCTCAGCAGTTGCGATACCCCACAAGTCCAGCCTGTAGGATAACCTAGCTAACGGCCGACGTAGAGTGTCAAAACTATTTTTGAAAATCGGTTGGATAGTTCAGATTAGGTCTGATTTTACTCCTTACCCTCTGCTATTCTCCTCTTATCTCGACGTGTTTTGAATCTGCTCTCTTATCCTTTCTTCGAGTCCAGGATTTCTCGTGGTTGGGTTCCGTCGTACCTTCAGGGTTTCGCTTCCTCCTTTGGTAACGGTGTTGCTGTCTCTGGTCTTCATGCTATCCGAGGGACCCTTCGTCCGGTGGTACCATTCTTTGCTCTTTGTTTGTGCCTTCCGGTGTTTTCCGACGCGACGACATCCTCTATGCCAGATCCGATGCAGAGTCTGCATCACTTCTTTGTTTTCCGAACCTCGCTTGTCGAGATCTTCAGTCTAATTCCGAGAATGGTTGCACGCTCTTCTACTGATTGTGCGGAGTAATAGTTTGGGTGCGTGATGGATTGGCCCCCATGCCGACTACCCCTTCTATTCGCTTTTGTACATTGAAGTGGATGAGAATGCATCGGTTCCCCCTTCCCATCGGAGCTAGAGGTGGCTTTATTTGTTGATACCTCTACCTTCGACCTTTTGTTTTTCCCGGAGTGTTCTCTCGACGATCACGGACAACGACCTCTTGATAGTGGTGTCGCGAGGATCTACACGAAGCGCGAAGGATCAGATCGCCGATCTTCTTTCCGGTACCATGAGGCGGATCTCGAGGGCGAGATCCATTATTAGTGGTGTTGAATTGTGGCATCCCGCAAAAACCACTACTAGAAAATCGCGTTGAATTTGTGCATCGCATCGTCATCATCATGCATTGTTTGCATAAAACTATTCAGAAAAACCTATTTTTGTTTTCCAAACGCCCCCTCTTAATTCAAACACGCAAACCCGGTCTCCGGATTATTTTCGTTTGAAGGCTATCGGTCTGCAAAAGGTGCTTTCAAATTAAATAAAAATATTTATTTTATTTTAGTGGGGGCAGTCGAACGGGCCGACCGACCCGAACGACCACCCCCAGGAAACTAAAACGGTCCACCCTAATCCCTAAACCTACCAGCTATCCTACCCACCCCTAGATCCACATCACCCCCACCAATGACCTACCGCCACCTCAGCTACCCTCCCCCATCCACCAATCCCCAAGCGCCACTTGTCCCAGCCCACTCCCCTCTCTCTCCTTCCCCCTGGCCCCACCCCCTACCTGCACCGATCCCCAACCGCGCAGGCCACGCGCAGGCCACGCGCTGGCCACGCGCTGGCCACGCGCCGGCTCCGCCCCCTCTCACTGCTCGCCGGTCCCACCCGACCCGCACACGCTACACGCACACCACCTACGCGTCCCCACTACCCCTGGACCGCCCGGCCCCACTCTCACCGGCACCCCCGCTCGGCCCCGACCCCATCGCCTCTCCTCCCCTGCTCATCTTCCTCCTCTGCCCTCCCCGCGGCCGCCCCGTCTCGCCTCGCCCCGAGCCCGGCCGCGCCCAACCGCCGCTCTCCCGCCGCCCCTCCGCCGCGTCTGCGTGCCCAGCGACCCGAGCGCCGCCCTGCGAGCTCCGCCGCGCGCCGCCCAGCTCCTCCCCCCGGCCCCCTCGCGTGCCGCCTCCGCTCTCTGCACGCGGCGCTCGCCCTCGCCTGCCGCTCCGCCGGCCGCCGACGCCGCTGAGCCCGCCACAGCGCGCCGGCTTCGCTTCCCTCCACCGTCGTCGCCGCGCGAGACCCAGGCCCCTGCACCTCGCCGCCTCCGCCGGCGTGCGGCTCCGCCGAGCCCGTCTCCTCCGGCGCGCCTCCGGCCTCCCTCCCGCCGTCGACGCTGCTCCTCCCGCCTCCGCCGCCGTCGACCTGCTCCGGCCGTCCCGCGCGTGCATCGCCCCGACGACCCCGCTGCCCCCCTCCGGCCTGCCGCCGCCCCGGCCGTCGCCTTCGTCCCCGCCTCCACCAGCCTCTGCGTCGGCCGGCCGCCGTTCGACGCCATCGCCCCTCACCGGTTCCGCGCCTCCGTCGGCCATCCTCTGCTCGCAGCGCCAAGGCCCCTGGGTTTCGATGTTGGCCGTGTTTGTGTTCTTGGAGACACGCGTCTAGTGCCTGTTTTGGGGATGATACGAGGATGTATGCAAATCGGTGGCGGATATGGTTGCGGTGATGCTAAGGGAGTTGTTGTACAAAGAGGACCGTGACGCCCCGAGTTCTACTTCTTAGCGTGTCGCCATCGACAAGACCGACACATGAGCTCCTTCACGGATCCCAAGATCTCCCTCGCGGAAGCCGAAGACCGTACCGATCCCTCAACCCCCTCCGAGCCGCCAAGATCGCCATGGAACGGAACAAGTACCACAACGCCAACGACAAGAGGCCGAACAAGATCTTCGACACGGAACGCCATGATCGCCAACCCGGAACACTGAGTGCGCCGACACGAACCCTAAGACCACACCTCGACACGCCAAGTTCACCAAGAACCGCTCTCGGAGTCCGGTTGTCGAGCCGAACCCGTGGAACCCCGAACCTCCCAAGATCTACTCTAAGGCGCGACTAGGTCTACCTCAAGGACACCGAGAACTTCACCCCGGACACCGAGACCCCGATGCGACAAGATCTACCCCCGCTATCCGAGAACGTATCCGTCGAACCCCGAACCCCAGATCCGTCGAACCCTGAGACCGACCCCGAACCCCGGAACCCCAAGACCGTCGAGACCCCTGATGTGTGAACCCCTTCCCGACCCCCTATTTTATAATATAATAACAACTTGTTGCATATTAAATTGTCATCTCGCATGCATATCATGTGGTTTGGGGCCTTATGCCGATTCACCTAATAATTAAATATGGGGCCCATATGCGGGCAAATCTAGTCTCATATCGGCCTCATTTAAACTTGTGTAGCGAACCGGTATCTTATCTTGCCTTGTTATAACAATATTTGATTTGCGGGGTAATTAAATAACTTGAACAATATAATCAATTGTCGGGACCCCGGTTCCGCTTAATATGACCTAATTGCATCGCACCTTTGCCATGTCATCCATCACACATGCATCATGCCGATCTTTTGTCGTTTTATTAAATGTTGCATCCGGTGTTTATTCTAGTGTTTTGCTTCTTCGCGGATAAGGTCGTTGAGTTGATGTGAGCTTCGCCCCGATCTTCGGTTGAACCCTTCGATAATGTTTTCAGGCGAGCATCTCCCCCTTTCTACCTATCTTACTTTTATAGTATTTATTCCCCTCCTGTTGATCTATTGCTATCTGTGTTGCGATGCTTTAGTTTCCGTACCTGTGATATACCGTGCAGCCCTATATTGCCTTGGACACACCCTATTCCCTGTTGTTTGGTAGATAGATGGACTTGCGCGTCGTAGTCGCTTGCTCAAGTGCTGTTGCGTGTTGTCAAGTGCCACAGTTGTTGATGTATTGCCGCATGTTGATGTTGGAGGTGATCCTAGTTTTACTTATTGATCACTTTAATTCCTGTTTAACAACTAAAATTGAAGTAAGCAGAGGCATCGGTGGGTGATAGATAATATTTGGTTTCCGAACGCCCACTTGTGTCCCGTAGGACCCCGAGTACTTGATACCTGTTCCTTGATTTATCGCGCTATCCACATATGGGGAGTATGGGCCCCCCTTAGCCAGAACTTGATTCCATCTTATTTCTTGGGGCCATAAACTAGTTTGAGGTTTTATTTACGATCCTGTACTTATGCCATGTTTTACTGCTTTATTTACGATTGTGCGACAGATAGCACCTGTACTGTTTAGGAAGGCGGAGTGATTACGCGGTATCGACACCCCGAGTTTTCGGGTTCCCAGTCGCTTACAGCCATTGGCGCTAACCTTGAGTCCGTCTCAAAGCTAGCTTACTTCGTTGCGGGTTCTACTCAAAGGGGTGGCCCCCTGAAATATTTCTGAATCTTGTGATTGCTCTATCGTGAAGACCTCGTTGGGTTTTGATTTGGTTTTTCCGAGGTTGATCGTGTGTGTGTTGCTATTTGTGCACCCCGGCCGGGTTAAAACTTTCTGAAAGCCGTGTCCGCGGTTATGGACGACTTGGAGCACAGTATCTCGATCATAGACAAGCATAACTAAAGTTTATTGCTATAAATTTGACTTTATAATGACTAGTAATCAGCTTCACTATAACGGAATGGCTAATTAATACTGCCCACAATTGCTTGTTTGGATGTCGCTTGCGACAATTGTATCTGACTAGTAAGTATTGCAACTACAACGGAATGGCTGAATAAAAGTACCAACAACTGCTGGGTTTTGGGTTTATCTCATGCTATCTGTACCTGATTAGTAATTGTTGCAACTATCACGGAATGGTTAACTAAAAGTGCCCACTGTTTACTTTATCAGGACGATTATCTAAACCTGACTAGTAAAGTGCCGCAACTATAACTGAATAAGTAAAATTGCCAACTGTGTGAGTTCCTCGGTTGACTTCCTCGTTTGGTCTCGAGGGGGAAACACCAGGATGGGTTTGTTTGATGGTAGTATCGTGTTGGTTCCGCATAAGTCTTTCTTACCCCTCTCCGATTGCCGACAGTTGTATCGAGTCTCTATAGGTAGTTTAGTGCATGCTGCCGCTGCCGCTCAGTCCACCATACCTATGTAGGCGAGGACCGCCGAATTCTAGCCTCGCCGTGTACTGGCCTCAGTACTGACGCTCCTTCTTTTTCCTTTGCCCTTTGTCGGCACCCCTTTTGTTTAAGCAGGTTTTGAGATCGACGTCGTTAGCAGGGTTACCCTTCCGGCTTGGCCTGGGCAGGGTTATGGACGCCATTGGTTATTCTTCAGGGCTCTTAGCCCCTTGTCCGTAGTCGGACGCTCTATCATTTTCAAGGTGATTTGGATCTTTGTATAATCTATCTGTATTCTTGACTCTTTGAGTCGCTGTTATATATATCTGTTCTGTGGGTCCCATCGAAGACTGTTGTGTAATGTTATTACTTCGTTTTCCACCCGCACGAAAGTGCCTGGTGGGCACCTTTGAATCGTTTCTATGCGGGTTTGGCGAATTTTGCCCAAACTTGCATAGGTCCGATTCTGAGGGTGTTACAGCTTGGCTGGGCGAGGGGCGGCCGGTAGGGCGTGCACGGCGGCGGGGCAGCCTGACGGCGTCGTGCGCGAGAAGAGAAGAGGAGGTGAGATAGGGGAAGAAGAAGAGGAGGGGCACCCAGTTATAACCAAAGGACCTTTAGTCCCGGTTGGTGGCTCCAACCGGGACTAAAGGGTCATACGTCCTGGTTGGAGCCACCAACCGGGACCTATACTCCAATATTTTCAGCAGACCAAGGGTTGGCGCGCAGGGGGTCTTTAGTCCCGGTTGGTGGCTCCAACCGGGACATATTCCCCTGTTTTCAAAAAAATTCAGGTATTTTCTCTCTGTTCCCGCCTTATTTTTTATTTTGGGGTTTAAATTTGTATTGTTTTTAAATGATAATTAATTTGGAATTTAGAAAAACTTTAAACATAAAAAGTGTTTGGATTTGAATAAATAATTCAAAACCATTTTCTGTTTTAAAAAATAATTAATGTAACCATTTAAAATATGAACCATTTACAATTAAAAATGAATTAACTTTTATTTTTTTAATATCAATTTGGAATTTAGAAAAACTTTAAACATAAGAAGTGTATGGATTTGAATAAATAATCCAAAACCATTTTCTATTTTTTAAAAATAACTAATGTAACCTTTTAAAATGAATTAACTTATATTTTTGAATATTAATTTGGAATTTAGAAAAACATTAAACATAAAAAGTGTTTGGATTTGAATAAATAATTCAAAACCATTTTCTGTTTTAAAAAACAATTAATGTAACCATTTAAAATATGAACCATTTACAATTAAAAATGAATTAACTTATATTTTTTTAATATCAATTTGGAATTTAGAAAAACTTTAAACATAAGAAGTGTATGGATTTGAATAAATAATTCAAAAACATATTCTATTTTTAAAAAATAATTAATGTAACCTTTTAAAATGAATTAACTTATATTTTTGAATATTAATTTGGAATTTAGAAAAAATTTAAACGTAAAAAGTGTTTGGATTTAAATAAATAATTCAAAAACATTTTCTGTTTAAAAAAATAATTAATGTAACCATTTAAAATATGAACCATTTACAATTAAAAATGAATTAACTTATATTTTTTTAATATCAATTTGGAATTTAGAAAAACTTTAAACATAAGAAGTGTATGGATTTGAATAAATAATTCAAAAACATATTCTATTTTTAAAAAATAATTAATGTAACCTTTTAAAATGAATTAACTTATATGTCCGTTTTTTTTAATTTATTATGCCCGTTTTGAATTATCTCAATTTCTAACTATGGTCGAACCGGTGTGCATGAAGATAGGGGACGGGCATCGTTAGAACTTGCATTGGATCTCTGAAGAAACCACATATTGCGAGTCTAAAAATGATTTTTTCAAAAAATCACGGGCGATAGATCATGTACCTGTAGTACAAACCGGACCCACTTCCTACCGATTCGGCAGACATTTGTCCTTTTTACCCGGGATGGACGAAAAGGTTTGAGATGTACCGGTTGGGATATAGTCCATGTAAGGTGGTCTAGTATTTTAGGAAAATAGGACGGTAGCATTCTGAAACGGCATTTTGGTGGTTACTTCACAAAACGACCCGTTTTTTGCGCTCGGAAAATGGAAAAGGGATTTTCCGTGCGACAAAAAGGAAAACTTCCTCCTGCAACATTGTTCTACATACCAATGTCCACACACATGCATAATATGGGCACAACATCACAAACTATGCCGTGATTCAGCACATAACATCGGTCATTTGGACCGAAAGCCATGAAACCTCGAACATGATAGGTCATTTTGTGAAGGTTTTTTCGAAACATGATCAATATACCAAGTCTGGTATTTTTCCTTTCAACTATGTAACATAATATGACACCACGCGAAGGATTTTCATTGTTCGGATTTTTTTTTGAATTTATTATGCCCGTTTTGAATTATCTGAATTTCTAACTATGGTCGAACCGGTGTGCATGAAGATAGGGGACGGGCATCGTTAGAACTTGCATTGGATCTCTGAAGAAACCACATATTGCGAGTCTAAAAATGATTTTTTCAAAAAATCACGGGCGATAGATCATGTACCTGTAGTACAAACCGGACCCACTTCCTGCCGATTCGGCAGACATTTGTCCTTTTTACCCGGGATGGACGAAAAGGTTTGAGATGTACCGGTTGGGATATAGTCCATGTAAGGTGGTCTAGTATTTTAGGAAAATAGGACGGTAGCATTCTGAAACGGCATTTTGGTGGTTACTTCACAAAACGACCCGTTTTTTGCGCTCGGAAAATGGAAAAGGGATTTTCCGTGCGACAAAAAGGAAAACTTCCTCCTGCAACATTGTTCTACATACCAATGTCCACACACATGCATAATATGGGCACAACATCACAAACTATGCCGTGATTCAGCACATAACATCGGTCATTTGGACCGAAAGCCATGAAGCCTCGAACATGATAGGTCATTTTGTGAAGGTTTTTTCGAAACATGATCAATATACCAAGTCTGGTATTTTTCCTTTCAACTATGTAACATAATATGACACCACGCGAAGGATTTTCATTGTTCGGATTTTTTTTGAATTTATTATGCCCGTTTTGAATTATCTGAATTTCTAACTATGGTCGAACCGGTGTGCATGAAGATAGGGGACGGGCATCGTTAGAACTTGCATTGGATCTCTGAAGAAACCACATATTGCGAGTCTAAAAATGATTTTTTCAAAAAATCACGGGCGATAGATCATGTACCTGTAGTACAAACCGGACCCACTTCCTACCGATTCGGCAGACATTTGTCCTTTTTACCCGGGATGGACGAAAAGGTTTGAGATGTACCGGTTGGGATATAGTCCATGTAAGGTGGTCTAGTATTTTAGGAAAATAGGACGGTAGCATTCTGAAACGGCATTTTGGTGGTTACTTCACAAAACGACCCGTTTTTTGCGCTCGGAAAATGGAAAAGGGATTTTCCGTGCGACAAAAAGGAAAACTTCCTCCTGCAACATTGTTCTACATACCAATGTCCACACACATGCATAATATGGGCACAACATCACAAACTATGCCGTGATTCAGCACATAACATCGGTCATTTGGACCGAAAGCCATGAAACCTCGAACATGATAGGTCATTTTGTGAAGGTTTTTTCGAAACATGATCAATATACCAAGTCTGGTATTTTTCCTTTCAACTATGTAACATAATATGACACCACGCGAAGGATTTTCATTGTTCGGATTTTTTTTGAATTTATTATGCCCGTTTTGAATTATCTCAATTTCTAACTATGGTCGAACCGGTGTGCATGAAGATAGGGGACGGGCATCGTTAGAACTTGCATTGGATCTCTGAAGAAACCACATATTGCGAGTCTAAAAATGATTTTTTCAAAAAATCACGGACGATAGATCATGTACCTGTAGTACAAACCGGACCCACTTCCTGCCGATTCGGCAGACATTTGTCCTTTTTACCCGGGATGGACGAAAAGGTTTGAGATGTACCGGTTGGGATATAGTCCATGTAAGGTGGTCTAGTATTTTAGGAAAATAGGATGGTAGCATTCTGAAACGGCATTTTGGTGGTTACTTCACAAAACGACCCGTTTTTTGCGCTCGGAAAATGGAAAAGGGATTTTCCGTGCGACAAAAAGGAAAACTTCCTCCTGCAACATTGTTCTACATACCAATGTCCACACACATGCATAATATGGGCACAACATCACAAACTATGCCGTGATTCAGCACATAACATCGGTCATTTGGACCGAAAGCCATGAAACCTCGAACATGATAGGTCATTTTGTGAAGGTTTTTTCGAAACATGATCATTGTTCGGCACACATTTAGTCCCGGATGTAGTCACAAACCGGGACTAAAGGGATTGCGGCAGAGTGGGCCAGACAACACTAATAATAGGGGTGAGTGTCGACATTATGTCGTGCGGCTTGTACCTTGTCCCGGATGGTGTCACCAACCGGGACTAAAGATGAACCTTTAGTCCCGGTTGGAGACACCAACCGGGACTAAAGATGAGTGAGCACTAATAATAGGGGTGAGTGTCGACATTATGTCGTGAGTGTCGACATTATGCCGAGCTGCTTGTACTATAAATATGCATCCTTGTGAGTCCAGGCCTCCAGCCAGTTTGAGGCATCTCCAAGATGGTTTTAGAGAGCAGGGACACCACTAAGGCCAGTTTCAGGGAGATGCCGACGGAGCCCAGTCCTCCGGCATCTCCGAGAAACTGGTCATAGAGGCACTCCCTAATATGTGAAATTAGTTAGCTCCGAGGCGTATTGATCTAGTTAGTGAAGTTACAAGCTGCAAGATGGTTTTCGAGAGCAGGGACACCACTGCGGCCAGTTTCAGGGAGATGCCGACGGAGCCCAGTCCTCCGGCATCTCCGAGAAACTGGTCATAGAGGCACTCCCTAATATGTGAAATTAGTTAGCTCCCAGGCGTATTGATCTAGTTAGTGAAGTTACAAGCTGCAAGATGGTTTTCGAGAGCAGGGACACCACTGCGGCCAGTTTCAGGGAGATGCCGACGGAGCCCAGTCCTCCGGCATCTCGGAGAAACTGGTCATAGAGGCACTCCCTAATATGTGAAATTAGTTAGCTCCGAGGCGTATTGATCTAGTTAGTGAAGTTACAAGCTGCAAGATGGTTTTCGAGAGCAGGGCCACCACTACGACCAGTTTCAGGGAGATGCCGACGGAGCCCAGTCCTCCGGCATCTCCAAGAAACTGGTCATAGAGGCACTCCCGGTCCAGGCACAAAATGGGACTAGCACTCAAGACATTTATTAATATTAAAAACTGAGACTACAAAACCGGGACTAAAGGCCACAAACCGCGAAAGATATCCTTCGGTCAAGCCACAAACCGCGAAAGACATGAACTAGAGTTACATAATATGAGCATGAACTTCTTGGCATATGTCATTCCTTATGACCGCTTCAGACGTAACCATGGAGCATCTTCTTTACTTAACGGAATGCTTGGGTCAGTTTTCACTGTGAAGGGCGGAATTTCATCAAACTTATTATAATCTTCTGACATGTCTGTCTTGTCCTCGATTCCCACGATGTTTCTTTTCCCTGAAAGAACTATGTGACGCTTCGGCTCATCATATGATGTATTCGTTTGCATATTTTTTCTTTTTTTCGGTCTGGAGGACATGTCCTTCACATAGAAAACCTGAGACACATCATTGGCTAGGACGAATGGTTCATCTCTATAACCAAGATTGTTGAGATCCACTGTTGTCATTCCGTACAACTGGTCAATCTTTACCCCTTCCCCATTCAGGTTGACCCATTTGCAGCGAAACAAAGGGACCTTAAAAGAGACTCCATAGTCTAGTTCCCATATCTCCTCTATGTAACCATAATATGTGTCCTTTTGTCCATTCTCGTCTATTGCATCAAAGCGGACACCACTATTTTGGTTGGTGCTCTTTTTATCTTGGGCGATCGTGTAGAATGTATTCCCATTTATTTCGTACCCTTGGAAATTCAATACAGTAGAAGATGGTGACGCGGCCAACAAGTATAGCTGATCTCCAACAGTGGTGTCATTCAAGAGATGTGTCCGCATCCAACCACCGAAAGACTTCATGTGTTCATCTGTAATCCATGATTCAGGCTTCCCCGGGTTTTTGGAGCGTACAATATTCTTGTGTTCCTCGATATACGGAGCTGCCAAGGTGGAATTATGTAGAACTGTGTAGTGTGCTTTAGTGAAAGAATCCCCGTCCCTACATATCATTGCTTTCTTTCCCAGCGTGCCTTTTCCACTTAGTCTTCCCTCATGCCGCGAGTCAGAAACACCAATCGGCTTAAGGTCAGGAATAAAGTCAACACAAAACTCAAAGACCTCCTCTGTTCCATATCCCTTGGAGATGCTTCCTTCTGGTCTAGCACGGTTATGAACATATTTCTTTAAGACTCCCATGAACCTCTCAAAGGGGAACATATTGTGCAGAAATACCGGACCGAGAATGGCAATCTCTTCCACTAGATGAACCAGGAGATGCGTCATAATATTGAAGAAGGATGGTGGGAACACCAATTCAAAACTAACAAGACATTGTACCACATCCTTCTGTAACCTTGGCAGAATATCTGGATTGATTACCTTCTGAGATATTGCATTGAGGAATGCACACAGCTTCACAATGGGTACTCGAACATTTTCCGGTAGAAGCCCCCTCAATGCAATCGGAAGCAACTGCGTCATGATCACGTGACAGTCATGAGACTTCAGGTTTTGGAACTTTTTCTCTGCCATATTTATTATCCCCTTTATATTAGATGAGAAGCCCGACGGCACCTTGATACTGTAAAGGACTTCAAAAAAGATTTCCTTCTCTTCTTTGGTAAGAGCATAGCTGGCACGACTTAAGTGACGCCCTTTATCCGTCTTGTTATCTGTATGCATGTTCTTTGGGTCTTTCATAATTTGTTGGTCCTCCCGTGCTTCAGGTGTATCTTTTGTCTTACCATACACGCCTAGGAATCCTAGCAGGTTCACGCAGAGATTCTTCGTCACGTGCATCACGTCGATTGAAGAGCGGACACGTACGACTTTCCAATATGGCAGCTCCCAAAATATAGATTTCTTCTTCCACATGGGTGCGTGTCCTGTAGCGACGTCGTTCGGAACTGATTGACCGCCGGGACCCTTTCCAAAGATTACTTCTATGTCCTTGACCATACCAAATACATCATCACCAGCAGGGAGTTCAGGCTTCTTCCGGTGATCTGCCTCACCTTTAAAATGCTTGCCTTTCTTTCTTACGGGATGATTGGTCGGAAGAAATCGTCGATTCGCTAGGTACACAACCTTCTTGCATTTATGCAAATATGTACCTTCGATCTTATCTAAACAGTGGGTGCATGCCTTATATCCTTTGTTTGTCTGTCCTGAAAGGTTACTAAGAGCAGGCCAATCATTGATGGTTACGAATAACAACCCTCGTAGATTAAATGGCTCCTGTTTGTTCTCATCCCACGCACGTACACCTGGTTTTCCCCACAACTGTAAGAGTTCTTCAACTAATGGCCTAAGGTACACATCAATGTCGTTGCCCGGTTGCTTCGGGCCTTGGATGAGCACTGACATCATAGTGAACTTACGCTTCATGCACAACCAAGGAGGCAGGTTGTAGATACATAGAGTCACGGGCCAGGTGCTGTGACTGCAGCTCTGCTCCCCAAAAGGATTCATGCCATCCGTACTTAGACCAAACCATAAGTTCCTTGCGTCACCTGCAAAGTCTGGGAAGTCTCTCTCGATTTTTCTCCACTGTGACCCATCAGCAGGGTGTCTCAACTCCCCGTCTTGCTTACGGTCTTCTTTTTGCCATCGCAACAACCTGGCATGCTCTTTGTTTCTGAACATGCGTTTCAACCTTGGTATTATAGGAGCATACCACATAACCTTAGCAGGAACCCTCTTCCGGAGGGGCTCTCCCTCAACATCACCAGGGTCATCTCGTCTGATCTTATACCGCAACGCGTTGCATACCGGGCATTTATCTAAATTCTCATACTCCTTACCGCGGTAGAGGATGCAATCATTAATGCATGCATGTATCTTTTGCACATATAATCCCAGAGGACAGAGAGTCTTCTTTGCTTCGTAGGTACTCTCGGGAAGTTCGTTATGTTTTGGAAACTTCGGCTTCATTATTTTCAGCATCTTTTCAAATGAGGAGTCAGTTAGACCACACTCTGCCTTCCATCGCAACAATTCCAGTGTGGTACCGAGCTTTGTGCTGCCATCTTCACAATTTGGGTACAACAATTTCTTGTGATCTTCTAACATGCCCTCTAACTTCAACTTCTCATTTTCTGTTTCACAGTCTCGCTTTGCATCAGAAATGACCCTACCAAGTTCATCAGCCGGCTCATCTGATGCCCGTTCTTCACCTTTTTCCTCTCCATTGTCTTCCATTGCAGTATCACCGTATTCAGGAAACATATGATGATAGTTGTTATCATCATCTTCTTCTTCACCATCTTCCATCATAACCCCTCTTTCCCCGTGCTTGGTCCAGCAATTATAGTTGGGCATGAAACCTTTCATAATCAGGTGGCCGCGAATGATTTTCGAGGAAGAGTACTCCTTGTTGTTCCGACATTGAACACATGGACAACGTATAAATCCATTCTCTTTGTTTGCCGTAGCCACATCGATAAATTTATCCACGCCTTTGATATACCCGGCTACCCGCCGGTCAACGTACATCCATTCCCGACCGTTCATCTGCATCATATAAGTAAGTTTATCAAAAAACAGGACATCATAAATAGTGAAATAACCAATTCACACCGACACATGAATTGTATCAATGACCTAGAAAAGATAGGATTGCTAACCTCGATCGAGGGAAATAAAGAGGAGAAAGCTCAAGTGCGTCTCGGACACCTTCTATATTTTTGTTCTATGAGAAATTCAACTGGATTTTCACTCAAACATTTCAACAAACACCTTCAATGCATGCATGAGAAAAAACTAGCACACACCCTCACACCTTACACCATTCGAAAAAACAGAGTGGAGGCAGAGGGGGCTGGGGCGTTGCATTTATAGAGGGCAAGGGGTCTTTAGTCCCGGTTGGAGCCAGCAACCGGGACTAAAGGTGCGTGCCACGCCACGTGGCTGTGTCCAAACCTTTAGTCTCGGTTGGTGGCTCCAACCGGGACGCATGCCCCCTTACCAACCGGGACCCATGCCCCCTGGCCCCGTGCCCGCTCCAACCGGGACGCGTGCCAGCATTAGTCCCGTTTGGTGGCGCAACCGGGACTAATGCTCCCAGGGGTGGCGAACGGATGGCCCTTTTTCCTCTAGTGGGGCGCCCCTTCTGGATCATTAATGCTCCTTTCGGTGGGGGATACCCGTTCCCAGCGTTGTTTTGTGCTGGTGCGACTGGTTGGTTCGGGCCTCCTACAGGTGGCGGTGGAGGAGCTCCATGCGCTATTTCACCTGGTGCGGGTGCGTTTCCGAACCCAGGGGTGGAGCTTGCTGCCTCATCTGAGCCATGCTTTCGCTGAGCTTCTGGAACTCGCGGCAGTCCTTGAGCATGTGGCTTGCCTTCTTCTTAACATCCTGCTTGTCGATGTAGAAGTGGATGGTGCATGGACCCGAAAGTTTTTCGTATGCTGAGAACTCATTATCGCGATCGCAGCGTTGCCACGACTATGCTGGGCGTCCTCCATCGCGGAAGTTGCCTCCGCGGTATCCGCCACAGTTGCGGTTGGCATCGTTGCTGCGATCGGCATAGCCGGCCGCGACCATGTCGGGTCCATCGCGATCGTCGTAGACGCACAGTCTCCTCTTGTTACGTCATTCCCGTCGTCGGCCGTAATCGTCCTCTTCCTCCGAGTGTGCCCGGTGGACGGAATCTTAACCGTCGGCCCACCTGTTGGCGATGTCCATGAGGTGGTCGAGTGTCTTGGGTTTGGTGCCGAGTTCCTCCTTGAAGTCCTGGCGCTTGACGCCGTCCTTGAAGGCGTAGATGGCCCTCTCTTCGGAGACGTGCGTTGCGGAGTTCTTGGTGTTGGACCAGCGTAGTATGTACGAGCGAATGGATTCGCTCATTCGTTGAGTGCAGGCTCGCAACTCCTCGATCGAGGTGGGACTCTTACTGGTGCCTTTGAAGTTTCGGATGAAACTGTAAGCCAGTTCCTCCCAGCTTCGGATGGATCCTAAGGATAGGCTGCTAAGCTAGATCCGAGCTGCGCCTGTCAGCTGCAGCTGAAGGCATTGCATGGCGGTTTCCTTGTTTCCACCGTGCAGCTTGATGGATGACAGGTGGTCGCTGAGCCATGCCTTGGGGTCCTTTGTGCCATCGAACTTCGGAGTATCCGAAGGAAGCTTGAAATTTCGCGGCATCCGTGTCCATCGGACAGATCTGCTGAAGCACCGGGCTCCGCAGAGTTCCCCTTCGTCTTCGTCCATCTCGGATTCAGACGAGCATGCGCGCTTGGCTCGCGCTTTGTCGATTTTGCGCTGTGTTAGCACGTCTCTGGCGTCGTAATCGCGGGTGCGATGACGCGAGCTCTTGTGCCTTCGAGGAAGGTCATGGTCCTCTTCTTCGGATGAAGGAGTGGGCTGCGGTTGAACCTGACCGTAGCTTTCTTTTTCGGCTCCGTAGGAGTTTCTTGATGGAGTGTAGCTCTGACGAGTCCGAGTCCGGTGAGTGCGGACTTGTGCATGGCTCTCTTCGGGTCCCCCTCCGGAGGTGGGTGGGCCACGTGGTACACAGTGGCTGCTATGATCATAGCTTGCGGTGTCTTCGGGATGATGTTGCCGTCGGCATCCATCTCCATGAAGGACGCGTTGAGGGTTCGGGTCACCTCGCGGCACTCCTTGGGGTCCATGTTCTCCGTTCGGGAGCGATGCTTATTGCCGTGGTTGCCGTTCGAGCTGGAGTCGATGCCCATGGCGGAGAGTGTTGGAGATATGCCCTAGAGGCAATAATAAATGTAGTTATTATTATATCTTTGTGTTTATGATAAATGTTTACATTCATGCTATAATAGTATTAACAAGGAAACATTGATACTTGTGTGATTTGTAAACTTAATTTGAAGTCCCTAGTATAGCCTCTATACATCACTAGATTTTGGTTGATAAATGATTGTGGTTTCCCTATCATGAACATTGAGATGTTATCAACAACAAGATCATATCATTAGGAGAATGATATGATGTACATACTCCTATAGATAAGCGTAGCATAAAGATCAAGTCATTTCAATAGTTCAATTGCTATATGCTTTCTGATACATAGTAACCTAATTCCTTCGACCATGAGATCATGCATATCACCTTTACCGGATGGATGCTTTGATGACATCAAACACCACACCGTAACTGGGTGGCTATAAAGGTGGCATTGAGTGTTCGGAAAGTATTGGTTGAGACACATGGATCAAGAGTGGGATTTGTCCATCCATATGACGGATAGATATACTCTGGGCCCTCTCGGTGGAATGTCATCCAATTAGCTTGCAAGCATGTGACTGGCTCACAAGGGATCACATATCACGGGAACGAGAAAAGAGTACTTATCGGTAACGAGGTTGAACTAGGTATGCAGAGATACCGACGATCATAACCTCGGATAAGTAAACTATCGTGAGACAAAGGGAAATTGGTATCGTATGTAAGTGGTTCATTCGATCGCAAAGTAATCGTAGAAATATGTGGGAGCCATATGAATTTCCAGATTCCTCTATTGGTTATTGTTCGGAGAAGTTTCTCGATCATGTCCGCATAATTCACGAACCGTAGGGAGACACACTTAAGGATTCGACGTTGTTTGAGTAGTTATGGAATGAATGAGAAAGAGACTGAATGTTGTTCGGAGTCTCGGATGGGATCCGGGATATCACGAGGTGATCCGGAATGGTCCGGAGAATAAGATTCATATAAGGAAACTCCCGTTTCGGAGTTGGGGAATGATTCCGGTGTTTTCATCGGGAATGTTATAGAATGTTCCGGAATGTCCGGCACTCCAGAGGGGAAGGGTACATGAATGTGTTGTATCAAGTTGGTATGATTGCATCATGTACTAAGTGTCCTCGATGTTCCAAATAAAGGATTAAATTGAATCCTAGTTTGAAAAAGTCAAATAGCTAAATTGAAAAGTCAAATAGCTAAAATTGGAAAGTGGAAAAGAGGAGGAGGGGGGGGATCCGAGTTGGGGAGGAGTTCCCTCCTCCAATCGGCGGCAACCCTCCAAGCCGAGTTGGGGAGGGACTCCTCTCCCTCCCCTTGGCCGCCGGCCCCCCTCCACCTATATAAGGAGGGGCAGGGACCCCTCCTAGAGCACACAAGTCCCTCACCTCAAACCCTAGAAGCTGCAGCCCACCATAGCCGCCGCCGCCCCCCTAGGGTTTTGCCCTAGCCGCCGACTTGGGGGTCCCCGGAACCCTAGCCGCCGGCTCTAGCACCTCCTCCTTGGTGTGTCTAAACCCTAGATCGCCGAGGAGCTCTCTCATACTCCACCATACTCGCTCCGGCTTAAGGCGAAGCCCTGCGAGATCTCCCCTCTACTTCCGGTACCACGTCGTTGTGCTGCCGGAATCGCGAGGAGAGTGCTACAACCTCCGCTGCCTGCTGGAACAAGGGAGAGGAAGGTCTTCGTCGAGTACCGGACGTGTGACCGACTGAGGGAGCGCTACCGGAACGCAGCGCCGGAAGGATCGTCTACACGATCTTGAGATCGGGAAGAGTACGACTACATCACCCACGAGAATCCGCTCTCGTTAAACACTTTGGAATCTTCGAGGGTAAGTTATTCCATCGAATCTTTGCTACAATCTAGTAGATAGATCTTGGCTTGTTCGTTTGTATGCGATAGAAAATTTTTGTTTTCCATGCTACGAAACCCTACAGTGGTATCAGAGTCGTGTCTATATGTAGATCTGTTGCACGAGTAGAACACAATGGTCATTGTGGGCGTTGATGCTTTTATTGTCGATTGCTTCTTGTGTACTTTGCATCTTGCGGTATGTTGGGATGAAGCGGCCCGGGCTAACCTTACATGACATCGTTCATGAGACTTGCTCCACGCTCGACATGCAACTTGTATTGCATAAGTGGCTTTGTGGGTGCCTGTTTCTCCTAGCATAGTTAAGATCCAATTTACAACGGGTGATTAACAATACTAGTATCAATGTTGTGGTTCATGTTCGTAAGTTAGAACGACACTTACAGAAAGCCCCAAGCCACGTAAAACATGCAAAGAAAGTAGAGGCGTCTAACTTTGTTTTGCAGGGATGTGCAGTGATGTGATATGGCCATGATTGTGATTATGTATGCAATGTTCCTTATTGTAAGTTGGCAACCGGCAGGAGCCATATGGTTGTCTTTAATTTATGTTAAGACCCGCGTGTCTATTCAAAGTAGTTGTAATAGTTGAAGCCGGTGGACGACAACCATGGAGAAGCGTCATTGACCTTGATGCAATGCCGGTGATGATGGAGATCATGTTCGTGCTTGAAGATGGAGATCGAAAGCACAAAGAAGAAAGGCCATATCATATCACATATTATGAATTGCATGTGATGTTAATCCTTTATGCATCTTGTATTGCTTAGTAGACGACAGTAGCATTATAAGATGATCCCTCATGCACATGAATTTCAAGTCATAAAGTGTTCACCCTTAGTTAGCACCGTTGCTAAAGCTTGTTGTTTCGAAGCACCACGTGATGATCGGGTGTGTTAGATTCCATAAGTGTATACAACGTGAGCAAGCCAGATTTGCTCATGCGGAAACTAAGGTTTGATCTTGACGAGCCTAGCATGTACAGACATGGTCTCGGAACACGGATCACCGAAAGGTAAAGCATGAATCATATAGTAGATATGATGAACATGACGATTGTTCGCCATTGAAACTATATCAACTCTCATGATGATCGGTGTTGATGTAGTGGATTTGGTTCGTGTGATCACTAAAAATTTGTGAGGGATGTTGTTTTGAGTGGGAGTTCACCTAGATTAACTTTATTATTAATTTGAACTCAATTTGTCATAAACTTAGTCTAAACTATTGCAAATATGCTGTAGATCAATGGCAGCCCCTACCATCAATTTTAATGCGTTCCTAGAGAAAGAAAAGTTGAAAAACAATGGAAGCAACTTCGCGGATTGGTTCCGCAATTTGAGGATTGTCCTCCCAGCTGGTAATTTGACCTATGTGCTGGATGCACCGCTGGGTGACCCACCTACAGCTGATGCTTCCGATGAAGTAAAGAATGTTTACCTCGCTCGGAAGAATCAGTACTCCATAGTTCAGTGTGCTATCTTGTATGGTTTGGAATCGGAGCTTTAGAAAATGTTTGAGAATTCTGACCCATATGATATTGTCGAGGATCTCAAATTGATCTTTGAGACTCATGCGGCAATTGAAAGTTATGAGGCTTCTGAAAAGTTCTTTAACTGCAAGATGGAAGCGGGCAGCTCCGTCAGTGAGCATGTGCTTAAGATGTCTAGGCACGCAAACAAACTTCAAAGCTTGGGTATAGTGATTCCTAATGCTTTGGGGATTTACCGTGTCCTCCAATCACTACCACCAAGTTACAAGAACTTTGTGATGAACTACAACATGCAGAACATGAACAAGCAGTTGCCAGAACTTTTTGCTATGTTAAAGTCTGCAGAAGTGGAGATCAAGAAAGAGCACCAAGTGTTGTTGGTCAATAAGACCACCAAATTCAAGAAAGGCAAGTCTAAGCAGAAGGGACACTTCAAGAAGGGTGGTAAGAAAGTTACCACGCCGGCGAAGAAGACCAAGGCTGGACCTAAGCCTGATACTGAGTGCTTTTACTGCAAGGGAGAAGGTCACTGGAAGCGGAATTTCCCAAAGTACTTGGCGGATTTGAAGAACGGCAACATCAAGAAGAAAGGTATATCTGATATACATGTTATTGATGTGTATCTCACTAGTACTCGTAGTAGTGCCTGGGTATTTGATACTGGTTCGGTTGCTCATATTTGTAACTCGAAACAGGTGCTGCAGAATAAACGGAAGCTAGCGAAGAACGAGGTCACGATGCGTGTGGGAAACGGATCAAAGGTTGATGTGATCGCGTTCCGCACGCTACCCCTTCATCGACCATCGGGATTAGTTTTATACTTAAATAATTGTTATTTGGTGCCTGCGTTGAGCATGAACATTATATCGGGATCTTGTTTATTGCGAGACGGTTACTTGTTTAAGTCCGAGAATAATGGTTGTTCGATTTATATGAGTAATATGTTTTATGCACATGCACCTTTGATAGATGGTCTATTCTTATTGAATCTCGATAGTGGAAATACACATATCAACAACATTGAGGCTAAACGTTTGAAATCGAGCGATAACTCAACCTATATGTGGCACTGTCGTCTTGGTCACATTGGAGTGAAGCGTATGAAGAAACTCCATTCCGATGGACTTCTTGAATCACTTGATTTCGAATCACTTGATAGATGCGAAGCATGTCTGATGGGTAAAATGACTAAGACTCCATTTTCTGGTATGATGGAGCGAGCTACGGACTTATTGGAAATCATACATACCGATCTGTGTGGTCCAATGAGTGTAGCATCGCGCGGTGGTTATCGTTATGTTCTTACCTTCACGGATGACTTGAGTAGATATGGGTATATCTATTTCATGAAACATAAGTCCGAAACTTTCGAGAAGTTTAAGGAATTTCAAAGTGAGGTAGAGAATCAACGTAACAAGAAGATTAAATTTCTACGTTCTGATCGTGGAGGTGAATATCTAAGTTACGAGTTTGGCGAGCATTTGAAGAAATGCGGAATACTTTCACAGTTGACACCGCCGGGAACACCACAGCGTAATGGTGTGTCCGAACATCGTAATCGAATTCTCTTAGATATGGTTCGTTCTATGATGTCACTTACAGATTTACCGCTATCATTTTGGGGTTATGCATTAGAAACAGCCGCATTCAATTTAAATATGGCACCGTCTAAATCCGTTGAAACGACACCGTATGAATTATGGTTTGGGAAGAAACCTAAATTGTCGTTCCTTAAAGTTTGGGGATGCGAAGCCTATGTAAAGAAGTTACAGCCGGACAAGCTTGAACCCAAAGCGGAAAAATGCGTCTTCATAGGATACCCGAAGGAAACTATTGGGTATACCTTCTATCATAGATCCGAAGGCAAAATCTTCGTTGCCAAGAATGGATCCTTTCTAGAGAAGGAATTTCTCTCGAAAGAAGTGACTGGAAGGAAAGTAGAACTCGACGAGGTTGTCAAACCTTCTCTCGAAATTGCGAGTAGCGCAGCACCGGAAGAAGTTCCTGTGGTGCCTGCACCATTTAGAGAGGAAGCTAATGATGGTGATCATGAAACTTCGGTTGAAGTTGCTACAGAGCCACGGAGGTCAACGAGAACTCGTACCACTCCAGATTGGTATGATCCCGTTATGAGTGTCATGTTGGTGGACAACACCGATGACCCTGAGACATATGAGGAAGCGATGATGAGCCCAGATTCCAATAAATGGCAAGAAGCCATGAAATCCGAGATTGGATCCATGTACGAAAACCAAGTATGGACTTTGGTGGACTTACCGGATGGCCGGAAGGCTGTCGAGAACAAATGGATCTTCAAGAAGAAAATAGATGCTGATGGTAATGTTACTGTCTATAAAGATCGACTTGTCGCAAAAGGGTTTCGACAAATTCAAGGAGTTGACTACGATGAGACTTTCTCACCAGTAGCAAAGCTAAAGTCTGTGAGGATTATGTTAGCAATCGCTGCATATTATGATTATGAGATATGGCAGATGGATGTCAAAACAGCATTCCTCAATGGAAACATTGATGAAGAGTTGTATATGATGCAACCCAAAGGTTTTGTCGATCCTAAAGATGCTAACAAGGTATGAAACTTCAACGATCCATCTATGGATTGAAGCAAGCATCCCGAAGTTGGAATCAACGTTTTGATAAGGTGATCAAAAGTTTTGGTTTTATACAAACTTATGGAGAAGCTTGTATTTACAAGAAAGTGAGTGGGAGCTCTGTAGCATTCTTAATACTATATGTAGATGACATATTGTTGATTGGGAATGATGTAGACCTTCTTAATAGTGTCAAGGAATATTTGAATAATAGTTTTTCAATGAAGGATCTTGGCGAAGCAGCTTACATATTAGGCATAAAGATTTATAGAGAGATCGAAACGCCAAATATCATTGTCACAGAGTACATATTTGGACAAAGTTCTAAAGAGATTTGGAATGGAAGATAGCAAGAAAGGGTTCTTGCCCATGTTGCCCAATACGACCTTGAGTAAAACTCAAAGTCCGACATCGGCAGAAGATAGAGAAAGGATGAGTAAGACTCCCTATGCCTCAGCCATAGGATCTCTAATGTATGCCATGCTATGTACTAGACCCGACATTGCATATCCTGTTAGTTTGACTAGCAGATATCAAAGTGATCCGGGAGTGGATCATTGGACAGCGGTCAAAAACATCCTTAAGTACTTGAGAAGAACTAAGGATATGGTTCTTTCTTATGGAGGTGATGAACAGCTCGTTGTTAATGGTTACACCGATGCTAGTTGGAACACCGATCTGGATGATTCTAAATCACAATCTGGATACGTATTTATTTTGAATGGTGCAGCAGTTAGCTGGAGGAGTGCAAAGCAAAGCGTTGTGGCGAGATCTTCAACTGAATCGGAATACATGGCTGCTTCGGAGGCTTCACAAGAAGCGATATGGATGAAAGAGTTCATTACAGAGCTGGGTGTGGTTCCTAGTGCGCTGGACCCAATGTCTATCTACTGTGATAACATGGGCGCCATAGCCAATGCGCAAGAACCAAGGTCACACAAGAAGCTGAAGCACATCAAGCTACGTTTTCACGCTATTCGAGAACATATCCAAGATGAGGATATAAAGATTTGCAAAGTACACACAGATCTGAATGTGGCGGATCCGTTGACTAAACCTCTCCCGAGGGCAAAACATGACCAACACCAAACTGCCATGGGTGTTCGGTATATTACCATGTAATCTAGATTAGATGACTCTAGTGCAAGTGGGAGACTGTTGGAGATATGCCCTAGAGGCAATAATAAATGTAGTTATTATTATATCTTTGTGTTTATGATAAATGTTTACATTCATGCTATAATAGTATTAACAAGGAAACATTGATACTTGTGTGATTTGTAAACTTAATTTGAAGTCCCTAGTATAGCCTCTATACATCACTAGCTTGTTGGTTGATAAATGATTGTGGTTTCCCTATCATGAACATTGAGATGTTATCAACAACAAGATCATATCGTTAGGAGAATGATATAATGGACATACTCCTATAGATAAGCGTAGCATAAAGATCAAGTCATTTCAATAGTTCAATTGCTATATGCTTTCTGATACATAGTAACCTAATTCCTTCGACCATGAGATCATGCATATCACCTTTACCGGATGGATGCTTTGATGACATCAAACACCACACCGTAACTGGGTGGCTATAAAGGTGTCATTGAGTGTTCGGAAAGTATTGGTTGAGACACATGGATCAAGAGTGGGATTTGTCCATCCATATGACGGATAGATATACTCTGGGCCCTCTCGGTGGAATGTCATCCAATTAGCTTGCAAGCATGTGACTGGCTCACAAGGGATCACATATCACGGGAACGAGAAAAGAGTACTTATCGGTAACGAGGTTGAACTAGGTATGCAGAGATACCGACGATCATAACATCGGATAAGTAAACTATCGTGAGACAAAGGGAAATTGGTATCGTATGTAAGTGGTTCATTCATTCGCAAAGTAATCGTAGAAATATGTGGGAGCCATATGAATTTCCAGATTCCTCTATTGGTTATTGTTCGGAGAAGTGTCTCGATCATGTCCGCATAATTCACGAACCGTAGGGAGACACACTTAAGGATTCGACGTTGTTTGAGTAGTTATGGAATGAATGAGAAAGAGACCGAATGTTGTTCGGAGTCTCGGATGGGATCCGGGATATCACGAGGTGATCCAGAATGGTCCGGAGAATAAGATTCATATAAGGAAACTCCCGTTTCGGAGTTGGGGAATGATTCCGGTGTTTTCATCGGGAATGTTCTAGAATGTTCCGGAATGTCCGGCACTCCAGAGGGGAAGGGTACATGAATGTGTTGTATCAAGTTGGTATGATTGCATCATGTACTAAGTGTCCTCGATGTTCCAAATAAAGGATTAAATTGAATCCTAGTTTGAAAAAGTCAAATAGCTAAATTGAAAAGTCAAATAGCTAAAATTGGAAAGTGGAAAAGAGGAGGAGGGGGGGGGGATCCGAGTTGGGGAGGAGTTCCCTCCTCCAACCGGCGGCAACCCTCCAAGCCGATTTGGGGAGGTAATCCTCTCCCTCCCCTTGGCCGCCGGCCCCCCTCCACCTATATAAGGAGGGGCAGAGACCCCTCCTAGAGCACACAAGTCTCTCACCTCAAACCCTAGAAGCTGCAGCCCACCATAGCCGCCGCCGCCCCCCTAGGGTTTTGCCCTAGCCGCCGACTTAGGGGTCCCCGGAACCCTAGACGCCGGCTCTAGCACCTCTTCTTGGTGTGTCTAAACCCTAGATCGCCGAGGATCTCTCTCATACTCCACCATACTCGCTCCGGCTTAAGGCGAAGCCCTGCGAGATCTCCCCTCTACTTCCGGTACCACGCCGTTGTGCTGCCGGAATCGCGAGGAGAGTGCTACAACATCCGCTGCCTGCTGGAACATGGGAGAGGAAGGTCTTCGTCGAGTACCGAACGTGTGACCGACTGCGGGAGCGCTGCCGGAACGCAGCGCCGGAAGGATCGTCTACACGATCTTGAGATCGGGAAGAGTACGACTACATCACCCACGAGAAACCGCTCTCGTTAAACACTTTGGAATCTTCGAGGGTAAGTTATTCCATCGACTCGTTGCTAAAATCTAGTAGATAGATCTTGGCTTGTTTGTTTGTATGCGATAGAAATTTTTTGTTTTCCATGCTACGAAACCCTACAGAGAGCGCAGCTCGTCGCGTGCTGGACTCCGAGGCTGGTTGCTTGTGTTTGTCGAGAACCTCTTGCATCTTGACCTGCTTCTTGTGCTCCTCGATCAGGAGCAGATGGTAGGCCATCAGCAGATCCCGTGAGGAGTCTGCAGGTAGGACTATGCTGCCCACCACGGCGGCGCGTGCCTGGGCCCATCCTTCTTTGCTAAGGCGGATGACATGGCCGTCGTTGTCCCCTTCGGGTGGGGGGGACTGGCTTCTTCTATTCCCATCGTTTCGATCTTGCGGGTTAGGTGTCGGGTTGGGCGGCGGGTTGGGTGTTTGTAGCTCCACGTCGCCCTGGATGACTACGGCGCATTGGTAGCGCTCGTAGATTGGTCCGCTGCTGCCGCAGCTTTCGGATCCGGAACCGTAGGTCCCTTCATCCGATGGCGGATCGCACAGATCGGAGTTGCAGCTGTTGCTGTCATAGGACTCATCTATTGATGATGTTGTGCGTAGCACAGGGTGTGGGGCCCATGAAGCGGGACTGATTGATGGTAGGGGCACCCTCTCAGGGAGGCGGAGGGTGCCAGTTTGCCCCACCTGGAAGCAGAAGCTCCCGAACGGGCTCGAAGTCCTTCATGGTGGCCGGTGAGTGGGCGGTGAAGTCGAAAGCGCCGAAGAGGAGGTGACTCTCCGTCGCCGTAGAGTTATAGATCGATCGGGTTGGGACCGTCACGATCACACAATCAGCGTCCCCAGTTCCCACAGACGGCGCCAATTGACGAGGTTTCGACTCATCAATGCCCATTGTTATGGACTTGGGTTTTGGAGAAGATGGGGATGCTGGAGATCGCGGAACGGTTAGCAAACAAGCAACACGGGGACACGAGGTTTTACCCAGGTTCAGGCCCCCGGAGGGAAAACCCTACTCCTGCTTGTCTGCTCTTGATTACGGCGGAACCGGTGAGTACAGGGATGCGCAGATGCGATCTGGCGTGGAGGTGTGTATGCGGAAATATGAGAGAGAGCTAGGACGTACCCTCCTAGCCTTTATATAGACTTAGGCAGGTCCCAGGCACAGATCTAGTCGGTTACAGGTTCTAGGGTTTACCCCTTTGAATCTCCTATCTACTCCAGTCTTGCTCTCCAAGGATCCGAAGGCGTCATGGGCCTTGGCCACCCGAAAATCTTCATGGGCCGGCGTATATTTGCCGTGGGCCTTCCTTGGGATGGACCAGGTATGCTGAGATCGTGTACCCGTGGGGTATAACCATGTCACTTGGGGTTGTTTGGCGAAATTCAATATTCCAATACCCAAGAAGCGAAAGCTTGGACCAAAAACCGTTGATTGTGTTTTTCTGGGATATGCTTTTCATAGCATTGGCTATAGATTTTTGATAGTAAAATCTGAGGTATCCGACATGCATGTTGGTACAATTATGGAGTCGAATGATGCGAATTTCTTTGAGGATATCTTTCCTATGAAAGGCATGTCTAGCTCATCAAATCAGGAGATGACTAGTTCATCTAGTCAGGAATTTTCTATAATTCCTGAATCCACTATGCCGATAGAACACTCTGATGATACTGTATAGGATGACAATGAAGCTCCCAAAAGGAGCAAGAGACAAAGGACTGCAAAGTCTTTTGGTGATGATTTCATTGTGTACCTTGTGGATGATACTCCCACTTCCATTTCAGAAGCCTATGCATCTCAAGATGCTGACTACTGGAAGGAAGCTGTCCGAAGCGAGATGGACTCCATCTTAGCTAATGGTACTTGGTAAATCACTGATCGTCCTTATGGGTGCCAACCTGTAGGATGTAAGTGGGTGTTCAAGAAAAAGCTTAGACCTGATGGTACTATTGAAAAGTACAAGGCACGTCTTGTGGCTAAGGGTTATACCCAAAAGGAAGGTGAAGACTTCTTCGATACCTACTCACCTGTAGCCAGATTGACCACTATTCGAGTACTACTTTCCTTGGCTGCCTCACACGGTCTTCTCGTTCATCAAATGGACGTTAAGACAACTTTTCTAAATGGAGAGCTAGATGAGGAAATTTATATGGAGCATCCTGACGGATTTGTGGTAGATGGTCAAGAAGGAAATGTGTGTAAGTTAGTGAAGTCTTTGTATGGTCTTAAGCAAGCTCCTAAGCAGTGGCACGAGAAGTTTGAAAGGACTTTAACTGCTGAAGGCTTTGTTGTAAACGAAGCTGAAAAATGTGTGTACTATCGCCATGGTGGGGGCGAGGGAGTTATTATGTGTCTCTACGTTGATGACATATTGATATTCGGGACCAACCTCACTGTTATCGAGGAGGTCAAAGAGTTCCTATCTCGCTCCTTTGAGATGAAGGACTTGGGAGTGGCTGATGTAATTTTAAACATCAAGCTACTAAAGGATGACAATGGTGGGATTACATTGCTTCAGTCTCACTATGTGGAAAAGATATTGAGTCGCTTCGGGTATAGCGACTGCAATTCTTCTCCAACGCCTTATGATCCGAGTGTGCTACTTCGAAAGCATCGAAGGAATGCTAAAGATCAATTGAGATATTGTCAAATTATTGGCTCGCTCATGTATTTAGCCAGTGCTACTAGACCTGACATCTCCTTTGCTGTAAGCAAACTGAGTCGATTTGTGTCAAATCCTGGAGATGATCATTGTCATGCTCTTGAAAGAGTTTTGCGCTATTTGAAAGGCACTGCGAGTTATCGTATTCACTATACTGGGTATCCTCGGGTACTTGAGGGTTATAGTTGTTGGAATTATGCCCTAGAGGCAATAATAAAGATGTTATTATTATAATTCTTGTTCATGATAATGTTTATATTCCATGCTAGAATTGTATTAAGCGGAAACTTTAATACTTGTGTGGTTTGTGAACAACACCGTGTCCCTAGTACGCCTCTAAGGACTAGCTCATTGATTAATGATGGTTAAGGTTTCCTAACCATGGACACGAGTTGTCAATTGATAATGAGATCACATCATTGGGAGAATGATATGATGGACAGACCCAAACTAAGCGAAGCAATTAGATCGTGTCATCGTGTTCGTATTTGCGAAGCTTTTCTTATGTCAAATATTGTATTACTTAGACCATGAGATAATAAAACTCCCTGGTATCGGAAGAAAGCTTTGAGGTCATCAAACGTTATCCTATGAGAGGGTGATCATAAAGGTGTCTCTCAGGTGATCGGAAAGTATATGTTGGATTGTATGTATCGAGATGGGATTTGTCCCTCCCAAGTCGGAGAGATATACTTCGGGCCCACTCGGTAATCGATATCAACACAGCTTGCAAGCATGTGGTTAAGGAGTTAATCACAAAGTGATATCGGATTACGGAACGAGTAAAGTACTTGCTGTGAACGAGATTGAACTAGGTATGACGGTACCGACGATCAAATCTCGGGCAAGTAAAATATCGCGAGACGAAGGGAATATATATATGGGATTGATTGAATCCTGGCATCGTGGTTCATCCGATATGATCATCGATGAATGTGTGGGAGTCAATATGGGTTTCCAGACCCCGCTGTTGATCATTGATAGAAGATCATGTCTGCATATTCTCGAACCCGCAGGGTCACACACTTAACGTGTCTCGACGCTAGGATAGATTGGATAATTGGTTTATGAGTTTTTGTTCGGAGTCTCGGATGGGATCCGGGACATCACGAGAGGTTCCGGAGTGGTCCGGAGAATAAGATTCATATAAGGCAGTGCAGTTTTTGGAGTTCGGAATTGTTCCGGATTAATCGGTATTGTACCGGAAGCTTCTAGAACCTTCCGGAAGGGGACCAACGTGGCCCCACCTTCCGGGAGGGGGCATGGGCCTATGAGGGAGTGCCCTGGCCGCATTGGGCCAGGGGTACAAGGCCCCATAGGGCCCAGCCGGCCAAGAGAGGTTTAAACTCTAGATAGAGCTTCTAGAAGGGGGGGTTTCCTTGCCCCCCACTCTTCCTCCTTGGGGCCGCCTGTTTGGGCTTGGGGGAGGGGATAGGGTTGCGCCCCCTCTATATAAATAGGGGTGGGGGCGCACCAACCCCCCACACCTTCCCCTCCAACCCTAGCCGCCCTGCTGCCCTCCTCTCTCCCTCCCGACTACTTGTAGGCGAAGCCCTGCTGCAGAAATTCTCCACCAATTGCACCGCGCCGTCGTGTTGTAGATCCAATCTGTCTCTCCACCATACTTGCTGGTCCAAGGAAGGAGGATACGTCGAGGTGCTGCACGTGTGCAACTCACGGAGGCACCGCCACTTGTGGTGCTAGATCGGATCGGATCGCGAGGAGGAGAAGCGAGTACGACTACATCACCCACGTTCCGACGAACGTTCCGCTGTGCGAATCTTCAAGGGTATGAAGATCTAATCCAATCTCTCTCGTTGTTTGCATCTCCTAGATTAGATCTTGTCTTTCCCTCTGTTCGCATCCGTAGAAAATTTTGATTTACTATGCCGCGAAACCCTTCAATAGTGATTCAAATTGGATATCTGATGCCGATGAGATTAAGGCCACAAGTGGTTATTTGTTTACACTTGGTGGTGGCGCTGTTTCCTGGAAGTCTTGCAAGCAGACCATCATAAAGAGGTCAACAATGGAAGTAGAACTCACAGCATTAGACACAACCACTGTTGAAGCGGAGTGGCTTCGTGAGCTCTTGATGGACCTACCTATGGTTGAAAAACCAATACCCGCCATCCCGATGAACTGTGATAATCAAACTGTGATCGTCAAAGTAAACAGTTCTAAGGATAATATGAAGTCATCAAGGCATGTGAAGAGGAGATTGAAATCTGTCAGGAAACTAAGAAACTCCGGAGTTATTGCGTTGGATTATATCCAAACATCTAAAAACCTGGCAGATCCGTTCACAAAGGCTTTATCACACAATGTGATAGATAATGCATCGAGGGAGATGGGTTTGAGACCCACGCTATGAGTTGATCCCAGTGGCAACCCACTCTATGTGATCGGAGATCCCGTGAATTAGAGCTGGGACACAAGCTGTTGGTCAGCCGAGAGGAGACTATCCCCATATTATATTTACATCTCCGTAAAGATGCAATACTCTCTTAATCTACATGGCAGGTTGATATTAATGTGTTCCAAGTGGCTTTTTATAAGCGAAGATGTTGTCCTGCAGAACATCTCTTGAGGAACACACCTATATGAGTCTAACTATCTAACGTCGCAGTCCGTGAGAGTTGGGTGCTTTCTAATAAACTCATGAAACGCCCTGGAGTATGACGCATAAGCTCCAAACCGCGGGAAGCCGACGGTAGCCCTGTACCGGTCTAGATTTTGTGTGAAACTAGTGCGCAGAAAACTTGTAGTTCAAGGCATAGTACACTATTCAAGTTGCTAGCTAGCGTAACATGAAGTTTAACGTGGAAGTTTAACTTAATAGTCTCCACTACACACCGGTATATAAAACAATGTTCTGGAAGAAAAGTGATGTGATGTGCCAATGAGACTTTATGGGGGATTGTTGGAATTTGGTGGATATTGGGCTGTTGGCCCATTAAACAAATTCTGAAATTCTCTTTGGCCCACTTGTATATGGCAGCATATGGCTGTGCTAGTGGTGCTAAAGTTTAGTCCCACATTGCTAGTTGAAGGGGAGTTGGACCACCTTATATAGTAGAGTGTTGCTCCACTTACTAAGGTGTGACAAGAAGAGTAGACCTCGTGCACTCCTCCTCCGACGCCGCCCGCCTCGCCACGCCTCGCCTCGCCTCGTCACGACGCGCGTGCGCCGCGGGTTGCGGGAATCTCGCCGAGCCGAGCTTTATTTTGCTTGTTGGAAAAACTGATTATGAGTCATTAACGGACGCGTTAATTACAGCCGTTTCCAGTTTTTATGGACGTGACTGTTACCGACTCGAACGTGGGCTGAGCCCATGATCCTCCTAACCTGTACTATATAAGCGTCCGGGCTAAACCTAATCGGCACCGTATCAATCCAGACACGCGCCTACCTCTAGAACCTTGCGCCGCCGCTTTCGTCTTCCTCATCCCGGCTTACGGTGTGCACCGCAGATCGGGACAGTAGGCCTCCGGAACCCCCCCTCTCGTGAACCTGTACGGGTGAGGGGCGATCAGGTTTTTGGGGAGCGCTCAGCGCGACTACTGGCAACCACGATGTCGTCCGACGACGAGTTTCCTGACGACGACTTCTTCCCGGACGTCACCAATCTCTTCGACAACTTCAACATGGGCGACGCTGCTGCGACCGCTGAGGCTGCTATTGAGCCTTCACTGTATGTGATCCTTAACTGTCTTTTTCAGATTATGCTAGAGTTTCTAGCGTTTGGTGTAGATGTGATAGGTTTATCTCCTATAGATGTAATCTGTTCATCTACTTTGTTGATCTGTATAATTGGTTTTAGTACCGTTTGTATGATCATGTTTTATCAGTTTATTATTCGAATTAAATCATATGAATTATTGCTTATATTTCCAATAAAAATCACCGAAAAACATGCATTTTGGTGGGGGTTTTTACCCGGGCCCTAATTATAGTAGTTTTTTGTAATTTACTCGCCATTTGCTCAATCTGGGACGCTGCGAACCAGCTCCTTGTAGCCATTAGGCATTGGTGTTAAAGAGGTCATGGCCCATGGCGGCGAAGATGGATCAAAGGCTCTGGACTTTTTTTTTCTTGTGTCCTTTTTCAGCATTTTTTTCCTTAATCGCTTGACTGCTACCGGCGGCCGCCGCCTTGGATTTTCCTTTTGGTTGGAAAGAGCCGATTAATTCTCCTGAGCAACTCGGGAATGTAACCGAGAGGAACAAAGATGGTTGGCGTGGATCAATAAAATCCCAGCCATATCTATCTTCTATCTTCTATCTAGTATTCCCTTCGTTTTAAAATATAAGATTTTTTAAGTTGTAAATAGAATAAATTTAGAACTTTTTTAATGCGTAGGTTTATTTTAAACCTCAATGAATCTATATATTAAAAGAAGTTTAGATATATTTTTTTCATAAATCTAAAACATTTTATATTTTAAAACGGAGGGAGTACTAATTTTGTTTGAGATAGGTTCGTCGGTATCCTAATTTTCCGTCTGATTGTTTAGACAACTTTGCCCCTAGGAGTTTGAACTTATTACACTAACTACCACCGCAAGTAAAATCACGGCTTCTTTCTCTCTCCACACGACCTTATCCCCTGGAATGCTGCCGCCCATCCGACGATTCCCGTAGGACCAGGTCCAAGCGTCGCCGGCCGACATGGACGGTGGAGAAGGAGAGCGGGAGGGGAAATCCGTGCACTACGGTGGTAGCTCGAGGTATAGGAGGAGGGCGTGCGGCCTTGATGTCCGTGCACTACGGAGGTAGCTCGAACTTCTGGTAGAAGAAGAGGCAGGGCGACGAACTTGTCTCGTCGGCCCCTAGCCGCGGAAGAAAGCGCGCAACACGGAGGCAGACAGTAGGGTGGCGACGCGCGCGGGCGGAGGCACGACCTTGCAGACGAGACGCGGTGGGGCGGTGCACGCGCAAGCTCAGCTCACGACACGACGGTGTCTTGATCCCGAGCTAGCTCTGCAGGGTTCACACCGGCCGGGCGTCGTCCCCCGCCGGCTGGCCGTCGGGATGCAGGGATGGATCAAATGCCTACAGGAAAATCAGTTGTGGAGAAAGTCTGTTTCCATGTGCTTCACCCGCTCGATCAAATGTCTACATGAAAATCAGTTGTGGATTGGTTCGTGCTTTTTTCCCCTCTGATCCAACTAAAATTCCAAACATTTACCTGTAGAGCTGATGAACGCGCAACTTAAGGGCATAACGAAGGGGAGGACAACAAAGACCTGGAGCTCGTCATGGACTTCATCATGGTTCTTCAGGTGAAGGACACTACCTGGGTAGCGCCGTCTAAATGAGCATGTACGCAATTTTGGTTGCTTCTATTGGAATTTAACTTTTGTTATATGCTTCCATATTCTTACCATTGAGGAGTAGTTGATATTTCAGAGGAAAATGACCTGACGTGTGCTGTCATTAGAGCAAGCCCCCCACGTTAATAGTACTGTCTATGTTGTCATGCCAAATTCAGTCGTACGAGTGTAGCTAGGGGTCGCGCGGCCGAATTTAATTCTGCAATGTGACCGACCATGGTTAGCCATGCCAAGTTCCCCTGACTCCTTGTTTCATCAGCTCTTACTACTTGGCAAGCCAAACTCTGCAATAAAAGTATACATCTATTGTTTCTTACATGTGTCGATGCTTCACAATGATACTTCCATCAGACCCACTTATTATCTTCAATAATCTCTGTTTTTTTTATTATAGTACTGCGGTTATTATTTATAGTACAAACTATTGCACAACGTCTAGCTATCATCAACTCTCTCTTGCAATTTTATTTGCATCTTGATTCACGCAGCTTTTAGCAAGTGATCCAGGAAAGCCAACTTAAGTTCTAGCTGGTTAAGTATAGCAAGCTGAACGTTTCAATTCTTAACGATTTCTAGTCTTAAAGAGCCAAGGTGTTTCATTTGATTGTCCCTAGCTAGGAAGCCATCGTCTCGGGTGTGGTTGCCTTCAATGACAACGTCACCTAGCACACACGAAGTCGCCATGGTCATGGACGGAGTGCATGAGGTCATCTTCACCTTGGACATGGCGCACGAGATTTATGTCATTGAGCTGTCCGCCATGTTGCGCATAAGTTCATCGCCCCCGTACCAACGTACGGATATTCAGCTAGTTATAGATCTAATAATGTAATATTTTTTAGTGGATAGATATAGATCTAAAAAGAAGTATACATACCGGATCGTGACCTTTACATTGAACTTATGTGTCATATACTTACGTGTGCCTATTTAAGGTTTTACGTAACATTTTTATCTTTTAAACTTAGCCGTTAATATATATATCAACATAGCATATTTTATAAGCCTATGTGGATCAACCTGATGCCTAAAAAAAACCCTTTATATTGCTTTTAATATATAACTAGCATGGTGGCCCTCGCAAATGCGAGGGCATCGTCTTTATGTGTTTGGAAATAACTTTAATACTACCTTCATTTCGGGTTTTTAGGTTAATACGTACTCCAATATAATAGTTTAACCATAAATTTGGTCAATAATATATAAATCATATGTCATAAAAATTATACCATTAGAAGCGTATTTTAAATATGAATCTAATGATATAATTTTTGTTAAATATAGTTTATAATTTATTAACTAAATTTACGGTTAAAATATTTTCTCGAAATACGTATTTGTCTTCTAAACCAAAATTGAGGTAGTAGTTGGATTAAACAACCAACAGAGTGCAAGGTGTTCGTGTTAGAAAGAATTTCTTTGTAATACCATTTTATTGCTTGGATGGTGTCAAAGGAGGGGTTTAAGTTGAAGATAAACTAGATAATACCCCGCGCTTTGCTGCGGGGAAGTTTTGCCAACATAACAGAAAATATAATGGATAATTCATACCGAGAACATAAAAATTGAACATGAATCAACAAACTATATTGAAAAGTAGAAAACTTTTGTAGCAATTTATTGGGTGTATTAACCTGCTAAATCATACTATGTGTACACGTATAGAGAGCTGATTAATTGTGAAATGCATGCTAAAGTCAAATAGGTGAGGCCTTCAATTGGGTTTGTATTACATTATCATCAATGCTTTTATTCCTGGAACTACTCCTTAATCGTGTAGTAATATGAAATCATAATAAGTAGAAAGCATATGAGAGGGATCTACATATTTTCACCCCTGAACATCACATGATAAATTAGTAGACAAAGGAAGGAAACATAAATGTGGTGGTGGTGGTGGGGGGGGGGGGGTGTGTGTGTGTGTGTGTGTGTGTGTGTGTGTTAAGGTTCTTGATTTAGACATTATTACGATTAGCAAGTTGAGATGTGCTTATTCTTCTCATTCAAATACCGTAGTAGTCTAGTAGAAACTCCATCAGTGCAACAAAGGAACAACGGCAATCTTGCCTGTTCCTGAATCAAACTGTTTTTATTACTTCGAACACATACCATACCTGAGCAGGGAAGTACCAGAAAAATGTTAACATCAGACAATAGGGGGTAGAGTGCAGCACCTATGATTGCTTCCTCGTGCCCTCATGTCAACCGCGATAGATTTAGTCTGGGCTCTGAAGCTGGATGGCAGTGGAACGAAGTGTATGATGGTCATAGTATGGCTAATTTTTTTTAAATAATACATTTTTTATTCAATTTCACAAATAATACACAAAACGGGCAAATTGCAAATCTATTGGTCGGTCGGCCGTTCAACGGACGGCACGCTGCCTTCGTCCGAACGGACAAAGGCAGTGTTTCGTCCGGACGAAGGCAGTCTTTCGTCCGTTGAACGGACGAAACGAGTCTGTCGTCTGTCAAACGGCCGACCGACCAACAGATTTGCTATTTGTCCGTTTTGTGTATTATTTGTGCAATTCAATAAAAAAATGTATTATTTAAAAAAATTAGCCATAGTATGAATAACCCACGCTCCTGAGGATGCGAAGAAATTTTCTCTGCTTGGGGCTGAAGCACAATTTTTTTACCAGACTGAACGGATTGCAAAAAGGATACGAGGTATCTATTTAAAGTCATATCTACCACAATTTTAAAGGGGTCTTATTCCCCTTTACGAAAATAAATGAATGGGAGCAAAGAACGGTGAGAAAAAGTGGACTTCAAGATAATTGGTTGCTAATCACAGCGTTGGATAGTGAGGGGTGGCTGTAGCGGCACCTCTCACCATAGCTGCAGCCTGTAGGTGCCCGGTGCAGATATTGTCAGTGTGGCTTGGTCGCTCAGCAGCCTGAGCCACACTGTCACCTCCCTGCAAACCAACCAAGAGTCTATTGATGACATTTAGGACATGGTAATCCGCACACTCAGGCCTCGTTCGTTTATCAGGGAATGAATCCAAGCATGGATCTGAGCCACGCCGGTATTTGGTTGATCCCCATGCTCCACCCAATCCAGCTGGGGATTAATTATCATAATCCATGCATCCATTTTTCCGTTCGTCTACTCCACAACACGCAGAAACTCTGTCATGGAAACAGAACAGCCGCAGTTGCCCGTCTTCGCGTCGCGCTCGTGGAAAAATTCCACAGGTCATGTGGGCAGACTTTTTTTCCAGGCCTAGACAGAGGAAAATGAGCTGGGTTGGTTGGGCTGTGAACCTATCTGGGTGTAAACGAAGACGTTGGACTCGTTGGACTGGAAAATTTACCATGTCGGGCTGGAAAGATGGGATTGGACCGCAATCCAACCTAATCCATGCATGTTGGGGATTAAACGAACAGGGCCTCACAGAGATTTTGATTGAAACCAAAAATTGTAGGATGATGTAAATGGTGATATAATAAAGATGCTTCTGGTTGCAAGAGATAACAGATAATAGAGAGGCTTCAAAAATGCCGAACACAAAAGGTACAATCAAAGCGATACCTTGTGATTTCATAATTGAATCCATGGATGGAGTAGGTAACCATTGAGGCTCCAAGAACTATTTTCCTACGTGATGAATTTCAGAGATCGTCGAATTCACATCGATAATTTGCAGAAAATAAACATCTACATGAAGAAGATAATGCACACAAAAGGTTCACTATTAATTGAACTCCATGATCAAACCGTGAGAGAGGGGGGTTAATAACCAAACGCCATTACCTGCACTGCACCTATAGACCAAGAACACCAAGTAGACAAAAGCGCATGCCTCAGTGATGGAAGTCAATAGCGGCTAAGTGTATTATTTCATTCCGATGATGAAGACTACCTTGCATGGTGGCGTTGGTCCTGACGGGCAAAGATGACAGTGAGAATAGCCTTCCTTGCGGGGCAGACCGTGACTTTCATCTAGAATAGTGCTACAAAGAGACGCCATTGTGCAGTTGCGTCTATCCTAACTGGTGACGGACAATGAGAACAACCCGAGGGGAGAAACAAACTACCGTAACAGCGAGCTAATGCAAGGAGATCAGTCAGAGGGTCCAGAAATAGGGGGAGGGGAAGGGATTGGCATGCGAGAATAGACGTGGAGACTATTAATTTGGGATAGCAGTCGCTTGGGTTCTAATTAGTTATTGAATCTGAAGCAATAAGTCTAGAATCCGGGAAGACATCAACACGAACTGGTAAGCCACACCTACGCCTGGATGCATGGGAATGTGATGACGTGGACATGAGTTGGGTGACATTGTGAAATTGTTGACGTGGCATAGCTGCATGTTGAGAGAAATAGGTTAGTGGGGGTAAACTTCTTAGTTATATAGGATTAGTCATGTTGATCATTATTTTCCTATTTAATTAACTGGTTGTTTGTATCATTGAATATTCGTTTGGTTGATCCTATGCATACTAAATTTAGGTGTCATGACTATATGCAGTAAACGCGTAAGAACACAACATTATAGGAATATCAGCGATGATAATTTTCATTTTCCCTCATCCACATATTACTTCCTCTCATTTACCCTCATTGTATGGAATATAAATAAGGTTTCTCCAGCCATTTTGAAATATGTGGCATCATAGACATAGACACGGTCTCGAAGATAAAATTTTGATAAAATTTCTTTACCCGCGAACCATAGGCATGTTACACCCAGTGAAAATTGCCTTTCAAACTGTGTGTGACAGTTTAAAAAAGACTTGAACTATTTTTATTTTCACAATCCCTTGGTCAAAGCACCAGTATGGTTAAACTTTTGGAACTTTACATTGATCGGTGTTTACTAAGATTAGTTTGGTAAATTTGAAGAGTGATATGTTTGGAACAACGGCATACTTGAGGGGAATATAGAGATGGACTAAATATATAATGTACTACTTTATATTAGCCTTCATACATTGAAGATTTTATTATTGTTGAATAATCGGTGTGTTGTATTTTTTTTGGAATGAGAAAGGTCCTAAAGGACCAAAAGTAAAGAAAAGATTACAACCAGTTCCTGGAAACAAACACAGAGGACCTCATAATTTTTTTTTGAGAAAGCAATCAGGTCCCTACGCCTCACCGCACAGTTTCAGAGATGTGTGCCGCCGTCGACCGCCGTGTTCTTCGCCGGGGACGAAACCACTTGGGAAGAGGTCGCCGTTGAATGCCGTCGTTGCACCATCAGGAGAGGTCCTCCATTCTAAGAGGTTGTTTTGACGCTTCCATTGCGTCGGAGGATGACAATCTTGGGCATCAAAGATAAGTGGCCAAACCAGGCACATTGTGTGATCATCAATCGTAGCCACTGGCCAATCGCCGCCGCTACTCCGCATGGATCCCCAACATCCAGTCGCAACCACAACACCTAGGACGAGAAGGACCGACTTGGAGCAACGACAATGGGAAGCCAAAGTCCATCGCCGCCGCGCACAAAAAGCGAGTTCCCTCCTCAGGGCTCCTGCCCGAGATGAGGAGGAGAAACCAAAGAAGATGCGACGACGATGGACCAGAGATCGACAGTACCTTCGCCAGGTAGCAGAGGACGAAGCGGTGCGGGGTCCCTTCCCCTCGCCTCCACGGCCGGCCAGAAGTGACACCAACACACCACACATCACGCCGCAACCCCTCTCCTCCTCGCCACCACGACCGGCCGGGAGAGGCGTGTAGGGGTTCATAGCATGGAAAACAAAAAATTTCTACCGCATGCATACAAACAAGCCAAGATCTATCTACTAGATTGTAGCAAAGAGTCAATTAGAGTACTCACCCTCGACGATCCTTCCGGCGCTCCGTTCCGGTAGCACTTCCGCAGTCGGGCACACGTTCGGTACTCGATGAGGACCTTCCTCTCCCTTGTTTCAACAGACATCGGAGGTTGTAGTTCTCCCCTTGCGATTCCGGCAGCATGACGGTGTGGTGTCGGAAGTAGATGGATGATCCTGCAGGGCTTCGCCTAAGCCGGAGCAGGTTATGGTGGATCTAGGGTTTCCAGCGATCTAGGGCTTAGAGGGCCGGAGAGGAGGAGGCGTGGCCGGGGGCGACGACGGCGGCGACGCGGCAGTGGCGAGCGGCGGCGACATCGCTAGGGGGTGTAACAGGTGAGCTAACAGGTGTAACGGTGTCTTCACTAGGAGTTTCGGTATTTTCTAGACTAGCCGTGGTAGCATCTAGAAAAGGACCTAATGAACCACTCGCATCAAACACAGTAGAAGTAACATCATGAGCATCAAAAGCAGTTTCAGATTCAGCAGTAGTAGCAGTGTGTGTAGCATGAGTATGTGGTGGTGGTGTGACAAACTTACTTATAACAGACGGTGAATCAAGAGCAACAGAGGTTCTTAGGACTGTACCTCTTTTGTAGTGGATGGTAAAATAGGGAACTTTCCATCATGATACTTCCCCATGATGAAAGGAGTAGCAGTGAACAATAATAGATCCAAGTGAACTTACAAATAAAGCTATGCTCCCTGGCAACAGCGCCAGAAAATAGTCTTGATGACCCACAAGTGTAGGGGATCGCAACAATCATCGCGGATAGTATTACCCAATTTATTAATTCGACAGAAGGGGAGCCAAAGAATACTTGCAAGCCTTAATAACTGATTTGTCAGTTCAGCTGCACCTGGAAATAGTTCTTGCTCACAAAAGTTTATCAGTAGCAACAGTTTGGTAGTAGCAACAGCAAAACAACAACAATAGTAACAGCAACACTGAAACATGAGCAATAGTAACAGTAACAGTAACAGTAACAGTAACAGTAGGATTCGAGTGCGGTAGGCATAGGGATGGATGGACGGGCGTTGCATGGACGAGTCTAAAAATGTAACTTCAAGATCTAGGGCATTGTAGATAAATAATAACAAGCATTCAAGTACTAAACAATCCTAGGCATGTGCTCCAAATATAGTCATACATGCTCGCAATGAGAACTTGCACAACATCTTCTGTCCAGCCAGCCCGTGGCAGCGGGGCCTCTAGGGAACTACTGTCAATTAAGATGCTCCTTTTAATAGAGCACCGTTGCAAAGCATTAACACTCCGTGAACACATGTGATCCTCACACCATAGCCATCCCCTCCGGTTGTCCCAATTATTGTCACTTTGGGGCCTTTGGATCCGGACAATGATATGTGTACACAACTTGCAGATAAGATCACAAACAATACTATCATAATGATTCAATAATAAGTTCATATCTGAGATCATGGCACTCGCGCCCTAGTGACAAGCATTATGCACAACAAGTTGCAACAAAGTCAAATAGCACTAATAGAGATAGTAGGCACTATGCCCTAACAGATCTTATTCGATTACATGTATAACTCATCCAATCCCTACCATCCCCAAGCCTACATCGGGGGATTACTCACTCATGGATGAGGGAAACATCGGTGATTGATGGAGATGCGTTGGTGATGACGATGGCAATGATCCTCTCCAAATTGCCCGTCCCGGCAGGGTGCCAGAACGGAGTTTCTGGATCCGAATCTTGGTTTCTGATGGCGGCGGCGGAGCGGAACTATTTTTGGAAAACTATCGAACCCCCCCTCGGTTTTTAGGTCGAAAGGCAACTTATAGGCGCAGAGGAAGGCCAAGGAGCTGCCTGGGATGGCCGCACCCCCTCCAGGCACGGGGTTAGGTGGTGTTGGGGATATGCTATACGGGTATCCTCATAGCATGTCCTCTATCCGGATAACCCGGGTGGCCCACATTTGTTAGCAAGGCCTATGGCCTGCTGGGCGGCCCAGTTAGATGGATCTAGAAGGGAGGCCCATGCCGGATAAAGGAAGACTACGGAGGAGTCACCGACGTACCTGGAGCCTTGGAGTGGAAGATACGCTAGACTAGTAATTGACAGTGTAGGATTCTGTAACCTGTCCGGCTAGGACTTTTCCCTGTAACCCTAGGACCTGACGACTATATAAGTCGGGCCTATGGGAGCCTTTAGGGAACCAATTAACTCATACCTCGCACAGCGAATCGATCCCTGTAACTCGGCGTATTGTTATTATAGTGATTTATAGCAGGAGTAGGATCCCGCCACTGTCGTGGGATCTGAACCTGGGTAAGCTGTGTTACCTCGTACCCATCAACGGTCCGCCTTCCCCCACGTCTCTAAACACGCACTGTGAGGACCCCTCCATGGCGTACTCGTCGGCAATACCACTACAGGTGGGCCCGCGCCTGGGGTGGGTCTGCCCCCCCAGGCCTCCTCTCTGTCTCCCCTTCTGGCTCCGTGGATCTTCTGGTGAAAAATAGTTTTTGGCATATTTTCCGGGATTTTTTCTGATAGTTGATTTTCTGCACAAAAACAAGACACCAAGGTAATTCTGCTGAAAACAGCGTCAGTCCGTGTTAGTTGTATCCAAATCACACAAGTTTAGAGAAGAAACAATAGCAAAGTGTTCGAGAAAGTAGATACGTTTTGGACGTATCACCACCACCCACACTTCATTTTCCCCTCCTTCTTCCTCCTTAGATCTAGTCGAGATCCTTCTCCTTCCCACCTCAATTTATCCACTCATTCACCATTTTTAGCATGTAGAACTTGCCTTGGATGTTACATACATAATAGAGGAAGCTCTCTAGTCTCGCGCGCACCTCTGCTTTCCATCTTCTCGCGATCGGTCTCTCATCTTGGTAAGTTGTCCATGTAAGGATGTGTTCATGTGTATATGGATGATATGCTCATATGTATGTAGATGATCGATGCTCATGTATGTATGGAGAGGATCGATGCTCATGTGTGTGTATATGGAGAGGATCGATGCTCATGCATGTGTGTATATGGAGAGGATCGAGATGCTCATGCATGTGTGTATGGAGAGGATGATATGTTCATGTGCATGGATCGGTCTCTCTCTTGTGTTTGTGTGTGAATGAGTTGCCATTTGTTTTGCCAAAATGTTGATTCGTTTCCATTTTTGCATTTCGCAAAGGTCCTTATTTTAGGATAGGTCATGCCGAAATTTTCTATCGACCATTGCATGCATGCATTGATTATGTGGTTTTAATAAGCTTCTAATTGTACCGTGTATACCGTGCAGGCAAAAATGGTCCTCATAATGAGCGAAGGCATCGTGGCTAGATTTTTGAAATGTGCGACGGCGGACATGATACGAAATAATAAGATGGAGATAAGATGTCCGTGCAGAAGATGCAAACTCAACTGGTTGATCGACCCAGATTTCGGGAATCTGCAGGCGCACCTTCTCCGCCATGGTTTCATGGATGGATACACTCGTTGGATAAGTGATGAAGAAGACGATGGAGACGGTGAAGGTGGATAACATGACGATGATCATCACGGCGAGGACGGGCGAGATGATGAAAAGTCTCTTGGAGATGGTGAAGGGATGGAAGCAGACCGGGATGATGATGGTCTAGATGCCGGAGGAGCAGACAACGATGGAACAACGTCAGACTGGGTGCAGGACCCTTATGTGCAAGAGCTGCTACTCAAGCAGACGAGTAACGCCAGGGATGCTGCTAGAGAGAAAGCCAAGCTTGCGCAACTTGAGAAAGACGCGGTTACTCCATTGTGATACGTCGAAACGTATCTATAATTTTTGATGATGCATGCTTGTTTAGTATCTACTTTGCTTTACTTGTCTACACTTTGAGGTGCTTTTTACATGTTTTCTGGTACTAACCTATTAACAAGTTGCAACAGTGCCAGATGCTTATTTTCTGCTGTTTTTGGTTTCAGAGAAGTTAGTAAAGAAATATACTCGGAATTGGACGGGACAAACGTCAAAGTCAATTACTTTCTGTGGGGAACAAGAAGTCTAGAGGGGAGCCGGAGAGACAAGCCAGGGCGGCTAGACCCACCCTAGGCGCGGGTGGGCCCTGCTCCGCGCCTGGGAGGGGTGTGGGGCCCCTGGCCGCCGCCTCGGCCTCCCCCTTCGCCTATAAGAATCCCGCGATGCAGAAACCCTAAGCACCCGATCAAATCTCCCAGAAACCGTCTATAGCCGCCGCCACCCTGGTCCCTAGATCGGGGGATCTGAAGTTCTTCCCGGCACCCTAACGGAGGGGAGATCATCCCGGAGGCCTTCTCTCTGGTATGATGCGTGAGTAGTTCCACCTTGGACTATGGGCCCATGTACTAGCTAGATGGTTGTATCTCCTCCTTTGTGCTTTCATGTATAGATCTTGTGAGCTCCGTTCATGATCAAGATCTAATCTATTTGTAATCATGCATGTTGTGTTTGCCGGGATCCGATGGATATTGAGATTATTATGTTGGTTTAATTAATGGTTTTGTCTTTAAAATTCTATCATGTCTGTGTTGTTTGTGATCTTGCATGATCTCTGTTGGTAGTAGCTATCTTGGCCAAGTAGTTGCTAGTGACTCCAAGCGGGGGTATTTGTAACATCCAAGCATTTAGGAACTAACGAAGGGTAGATTTAGGAATTTGTTTTGGAGGCCTTCTCTCCGGTATGATTCGTGAGTAGTTCCACCTTGGACTATGGGTCCATGTAGTAGCAAGATGGTTGTATCTCCTCCTTTGTGCTTTCATGTATAGATCTTGTGAGCTCCGTTCATGATCAAGATCTAATCTATTTGTAATCATGCATGTTGTGTTTGAGGGGATCCGATGGATATTGAGATTATTATGTTGGTTTGATTAATGGTTTTATCTTTATGATTCTATCATGTCTGTGTTGTTTGTGATCTTGCATGCTCTCCGTTGCTAGTGGTTATCTTGGCCAAGTAGTTGCTAGTGACTCCAAGAGGGAGTATTTATGCTCGATAGTGGGTTCATGCCTCTAGTTTCCAAGGGAAGTGAACAGAAATATCTTCGGTTGTAGATGTGTTGTTGCTACTAGGGAGAAAACAACGGTCTCTTGTTCATGGAACATGTGGACTGTTTATCTTACACACTTTGCTTAAAGCAGTTGTCTGTTGCTTGCAACTTAATACTAGAGGGGGTTCGGATGATAACCTGAAGGTGGACTTCTAGTCATAGATGCAGTTGGATGACGGTCTATGTATATTGTTGTATTGCCCAATCAACCTCATAGGATCTTTCTGGCTAGTAATTGCATTGTTATGCCTTGCTCAGTTTCTGTCAATTGCACCGATGTAATTTGTTTACCCTTCATGCCATGTTGTTTATCTAAGGAGAGCACCTCTAGTGAACTATGGACCCCGGTCCAATCTTTACCATTGATACATCTTCCACTATTACTTGTTTACTTTCTACAAACCATTACCTTCCACACCATACGTTTAATCCTTTGTTACGGCAAATCGGTGATCTTGACAACCTCACTGATTCGTTGGGCCAAGTCTTGAGTTTGTGTTGTGCAGGTCTCCGCGTTGCTTGCAACACCTGTGTGAGGTTTCCTTCCTCCTACTGGTTCGATAACCTCGGTTTCTTACTGAGGGAAAACTTGCTGCTGTGCTGCTTCACACCTTGCTCTTGGGGTTCCCAACGAAGCACTCCTACATCAACTCAGTGCTGCATCAAGCTTTTCTGGCGCCGTTGCCGGGGAGGCTAAGGACGTCTTCACAAGGGGAGTCCTTCATTTTATTTCTCTTTACTTTGTTTTTAGTTTGCTTAGTTTCTTTTGCTTGGTTTTGTTTGGCTCTTTTCAAAAACTCCAAAAAAATTAGTCTATCTTGGTTTGCTTTCTTTATTCAAAAACACAAAAAAATTAGTTTCTACTCTAGTTGGTGGTCTGTTAGTGCCTTGTTTGGTAATGCTTTCTATCAATGGATGGTTTCTTTGAAACTAGTTCTTATTGGCAAGGTGGGTTCACGGAAGAACAAAAGTATTATTATAAGGAACACCGTTTGTCACAAAAAGGGAAACACTTATGGGAACAAATTGATAATTGAATACTATTGCTAAAGACGTGTGCTCTACTTATAATGTTACTTATTGCTTTGATAAAGCTTGTTGCTGTAGGAGGTATAAACACCTTCCTTTTCAATGTGAGTGTAATGATAATGTTACCATATCCTCTTATGTTAGAGGAAAATTATGACTTTGATGATGTGGAAAAAATTGAAGAATTTATTTCCTTCAAGGGTGCATTTTAACTTGCCAGTTTGCTTGAAAATACTGATGATGTACCTTATAAGCATGAGGTTTTTGAGATATTTAAATTTTGCTTTGATAATTACAAGGAATAAAATGGCTATATTCTTGAATATTTTAATAGGTGCTTTCCACATTTGGAAGAGACTAATGCCTTGCAGGAGCCTATGGAAGAAGAAATTGCTGAAACTGAAAGCTCATTAGATGAAAAAGAGGAGGAGAGTGATGGTCAAGAGGAGGAAGAATGGATCTACCCATGTATACCTTATAATGAGAGTAACTCTTTATCCCTTACATTATTTGATTGTCCCACATGTTTACCAAAGAAGGATGAATGTTATGTTCCCGTGAATCCTTTTGAAATATCTACTTTGGGTAAAACCTGTGAAGGTTTTAATCCCATTATTTTAGAGCTTGATAGAAATTATGATAGCTATATTGTTGATTTTATTCATGATTCTACTGAAAATTATTATGAGAGAGGAAAATATGGTTGTAGAAGTTTTCATGGTACTGAAACACCTCTCTATGTGCTGAAAGTTTTCAAGTTGCTCTTGTTTCATCTTCCTATGCCTGTCACTTTGTTCTCTGTGAATTTATTCGCATACAAGATTCCTATGCATAGGAAGTGGGTTAGACTTAAATGTGTTTTGAATTTTCTTCTTGATACTCTCTTTGACTTCAATTCATAATTCGTATGTGAGAATCTTCTTAAGCTATCAAGCCTAACTTAAAGGCGTTAAAGAAAAGTACTTGTTGGGAGATAACCCAAGAGTTTCATTGAGTCTTGGAAGTTATTACTTCAGTAATGACCTCTCCTTATCCTTTTGTTTGATTTTTGTGCCAAGAATGACCTCTAGTGAGAGGGAAGTAAGATTTGGGGAGTTGCTGTCCTGAAACAGATTTCTGTCCTCCACCATAAACATTCTTGAGGAGTCTCTGTAAATAGAAATGAGCTTAAAAATTTACTAATAAATCCCCCAGTATGTCAGCAAACTTTCGTTAGTTCAACACTTTTTGATTTGAGCAACAGAAGATTTTCGAAAAATCGGTTTCTACCTGCTGGTCTGTTTTGATAGATTTCTGCCATTATTTGCATTTGCTTCTTATTGATTCCTTTTTGAGTTCTCTTTAGGTGAATTGAGATTTTTGAAGGAGTTACTACAGTAGCTTGTGTTTTTAGTGAAAAGACTTGCTGTGCCAAAGCTTTGTTAGGGGTCTAATATCATTTGAATACACTAATGTTGCTAATGAAGATTGTGTGAAGTTTTGTATGAAGGAAAAATTTCAGGTGTAGAGGGAGAATAATGCAATGAGATGAAGAATGGACAAAAGATCAAGCTTGGGGATGCCACCATGGTGTGACCCAAGAAATATTCAAGAGGTGCAAGCGTCAAAGCTTGGGGATGCCCAAGGCATCCCCTTCTTCATCAATAAAAAGCTCAGGTCTGTCTAGACACTTCGTTTTTATTGTTTCATGCATAATTGTGTTGTTCTTGGAGCGTCTTAGTTTTCGTTTCCTTTGCTTAGGTTGTTTAGTTTTCTTGAATAAAGTAGTTTGGACCCTATTATCGTTGTGTTGTTTTGCAAATAAGTTGCTTGGTGTTGGAAAGGAGTAGTAAGTTCTTACTTGAAGTGCAAGAGGTGCTTGCATTGACTGTCACTTAGACTTCAACATGACATGCTAGGTGTTGTTTTGGCATTATGCTTAGTAATTATTGATGTAGCATGTATTGTTCCAAACAATTGGGATTGCCTAGTGTGCCTTGAAGAAATTATGCGTATTCTCCTTTGATGCTTTGCTTGGGTGACTTGGCACATGCTAACACCATGTTATGACTATGACAAGTCACAGTTAGCCTCTATGATCATTTAGTCCTTGACTTGTAGTACCACTCTATGCTTTGATTAGTAATGTTTTGTTGCTCTGCATGATTATGGCCATTATGCTCTCTTAGTTTGTTGCTCCCAGTCTTTTGCTAGCCTCCACTTGTATGAGTAAGCTCTACTCATGCTTCCAACTCCCAAGAAACCAAGTTATTCCAAAGTGTCCACTATAAACTCCTATGCATGGTGTGTTACACCATTCCAAGTATATTCTTGTTTCAGCTATCTTCCAATTAAAAACTATTTTGTTATGTGAAAACTTAGTGATTAAAGCCCTCACAAACTTGATGGCACACTTTATATTCTTTGCCCCTAATAAACTTGAACCATTGTGATAACTTTGTTGTATATGCTTGCACTTATAAGTTGGAATTAGCAGAACCGTGCTGTCACGAGGAACGCTTTCAACATTGCACTTGTACTTTGTACTCAGTTGATATCATGCTCTTTTATCTATGGATATCACCGGTGTGAAATAAAGAGGGAACTTGTAAGTCCATATAGTTTGTATCCTGTGTTAGACAAATGCCTGGGCCGCTAGCCTAAGCCATGCCTAATCATGGTGGAAACTTGCAGCATCACCATAGTGACATCTATGAAGCGTTCTTCTTATAAAAAAGCGACACATTGAGAAAAGAGGAAAGAGACAAAAAAGCACCATATTCCCATGGTACATAAGAATATTGCTGAGATGCTCATTGTCTACTTGCCTTGTCATTTTGGTTATGGGAAAGCTCATGTACCATGTGCAAGGGGTACCCCGTTGGCGGTTCTCAATGATATACAAATACTTACAATGAAAAGAACTTACCTGGGCCCAAAGTTGAGTATGCATGAGGTGTGTCCCTCGTATTCAAGGGACTTGAGATTGCCAACTTATTCGTCGTCAAGCATATACTCCATCTTTGCCACTTTAACCTTAATCACTTCAAGATGCTTATGATAGGGGCAATGAGGGATGAAAGCTAACAAGTACCATAATTTTTGGAAGCTCTTTTTGAAACTTGTAATCCCTGCTTCCTTTACAAAAAGGTCTTTCTTCCACCATTATTTAGTCTCCACCTTCTACCTTTAGGCACCATTAAGAGAGCATAGTTGTCATTTTGTGTGCAGTGTTCCAAAGCTTATTGATTGATGCATATTGATTGATTCATATTGTGATATTACTTGTTCATGTGCTATTTGTTTCTAGTCACCCTTGTGAACTTTGAAGGTGTCCTATGCATCTATATTGCTACTCTATGAGGGACAAGCTGATTGCCACTATGCTATGTTTTCTATATGTGAAACAAACGTTTTTCAATGCATGTTATTCATGATCTTTGTTTGTAGCCTTTCATGTTGCATGCATAGTTACTATGTCCTATTGTTAGAAATCCATCTTGTGTCGTGGGAATGGTCACGGCAGATGCTGCAATCGGCAGCGAGTAGTAGAACGAGGGGCAAGGGCGGCCAGCCATCTGCGGTGCTAGATGAGGGCAAAGACACAGGGTTTTACCCAGGTTCGGCCCCCCGGAGGGTAAAGACCTACTCCTGCTAGATTGTATTATGGAGGTGTTACAATGGGCGAGCTCGGCGGCTAGGCGGCGAGTCGCTTGGGTGTATGAGGGAACATGTCTCTACTCACCCTGTAGGGAGGTTTATATAAGCTCACCTCCCCTAGGGTTTACATATCACAACCGATTCGGTTAAGGCTTCAGTAGTCGTTTAACCTAGTGCGACTGGGCCTATCTACTCGCCTGGGCCTTTAGCTTCCAGTCGCTCGGTACCTTGCTGGGCTTCAATCCACTCACCTTTCTGCAGGCCCACTCGCCAACTCACGGGCCAGTCGGAAACGCCCTGCTGGGTATACCCCATGTGGCATCCCGCTAAAACCACTACTAGAAAATCGCGTTGTTTTTATGCATTGCATCATCATGACCGCATGCTCATGTCATCATGCCACATTGCATTTGAGCATCGTCATCATCTTGCAGTTGCTTGTATAAAACTATTTGCAGAAAAACCTATCTTTGTTTTCTAAACGCCCCATCTTTATTCAAACACCAAAACCGGGTCACCGGATTATTTTGTTTTGTCTGCTATCGGTTTGCAGAGGCTTTGTTTTAATCAAATAAAATTTTAAATTATTTTAGTGGGGCAGTCGAACGGGCCGATTCGACCCGAACGACCACCCCCGTACAAAACAAATCGGCCCACCTAAAACCCTTTTTACACCCAGACCTAGTCTACCCACCCCCAGCCACATCACTCCCTCCAATCGGCTCTCGCCACCTCACTCCTCTCTTCCCCTCTATCCTATCCCGCGTTGCCACCTCACCAAACTCCCTCTCTCTCTCACCCCCAATCCCCACACCACAGCTCACCCACACACAACACCCCACACGCCAGCCCACCCCACGCAACCTCCCCACCCGCGCGCCTGCCTGGCCCCACCCCCACCTGGCACCTAGGCCACCCGACAGCCTCCTCTCCCTGTTCCTCTTCCCCACCCCGACCTCGCTCCTCTCATCGCCTACCGCCCCGACACACTCCACCTACCCCTGCCGGCGCCGCCCCCGCCCCTCTCCGCTCGCCTTCTACCTTCTCCCCCTCGCCCAACCGCCTCCCTCTCCTCCCCGGCTCCTCTCCGCGAGCCCCTCTTCCCGAGGCCCGAGCTCGCCGTCGGCGCGCGCCCCGCTCCCTCTGCAGCGGTACCGCCGACCGCCTCGCCTCCTCCCGCGCCCGGCGCCCCGACGAGCTTTCCCGCCTCCGTCCGCCGCCGCTAGGGCCGGGCCCTCCCGCCCGCCGTTCGCCGCCGACCCGCCCCCCTCCGGCAGCACCCCCTCCGCTGCGCCGCCGCCTCCGCTCGGCGCGAGCGCCCGCGCGGCCGCGCTCGCCTGCCTCGCCTCCCTGCGCCGCGCTCACCGCCGCAGTACCCTCCCTGCGCCTCCTCGCTGGCCCGCCTCATCTCCGTCGCCCCCTCCGGCCGCCCTCTGCCGTCCGCTCCGCGCCGAGCTCGCCAGCGGGCCCGCGTGCTCCGGCCACCCCGCTCAGCCCCGTCCCCGCCCCAGAGCCCGCCGGCCGCCGCGCCCTCCGCCTCGCCTCCCCGCCGCCCGGGCGTGAGCCGCACGCGCCGCCCTCGTCCCCGCCGGCGCCGACCCCGACCTCGCCGCTGCCGTGGTCCCTTCTCCACCCGCCGGAACCCGGGCTCGGCGTCGCATCGCCATGGGCCGCTTCCTCCTGCACAGCGGGCCGTCCTCGCCTCGTCTTGGCGCCCGTACGTGCGCCAGCAGCCCCGTGTGTTCCATGCATGTCGAAGACGTGTTTTCCCTTCGGTAAGATCAGCCACCGCATGTACCATGTGACAAGCACGGTCCCGACGACTCGTGTCGCGCTCAATATCTACCGACGCCACAAGAAGAAACCGCCACGATGACAAGTTCGGCTAACGACAAGACAAAACGCTCGACATATCATGTTCTCCCTCACGGACGCCATGACCTCCTTCAAGGATCCGATGGCCGAGACCCCGGCGCGACAAGTACTCCTTCCCGGACCCGAACCCCGGTATCGGACAAGTTCGCCATCGACCTCGAGAACGCCTACACGGAACAACAAGACCGCCCACATGGACTTGAGTACCCCGAAGCCTTCGACACGGAGCACCGAGGATGCCTTCATGGGACGCCAAGACACCCGTCGAACCCCGAAGGCTGGACCCCGTGGACCGACATGATTGTCTTCACGGATACGACAAGTGTTTCCCTCGGACGCCAAAACCCGAACTGAAAGGACGCCAAGAACGCCACAAGCACGACAAGATCTGCCCCGTTGTTAGAGAACGTTTCCGCCGAGACCGACCCGTCGAACCCTGGACCCTGAGACCGACCCCGAACCCCGGAACCTCAAGTTCGTCGCGACCCCCTAATGTGTGACCCTGATCCGAGCCCCTATTTTATAAATTGCCAACTATATAAATTGTTGCATATTAAAATTGTCATGCATGCGTACTTGTCATGTGGTTTGGGGGCCTTATGCCGATTCACCCTATGATTAACTATGGGGCCCATATGCGGGCAAATCTAGTCTCATATTGGCCTCATTTAATTTGTGTAGCGAACCGGTAACTTATCTTGCCCTGTTATTACAACATCTAAATTGCGGGGTACCTAAACAACATGAACGATATAATTAATTGTCGGGACCCCGTTTCCTCTTAATATGGCCTAATTGCATCGCACCTTTGCCATGCCATGCATCATATCATAAGCATGCCGATCTTTTGCCGTAGTATTAAATATTGCATCCGGTGTTTATTCTAGTGTTTTGCTTCTTCGCGGATAAGGCCGTTGAGTTGATGTGAGCTTCGCCCCGATCTTCGGATGAACCTTCGACAATGTTTTCAGGCGAGCATCTCCCCCTTTCTACCTATCTTAATAGTATTTATTCCCTCCTGTTGATCTATTGCTATCTGTGTTGCGAGGCTCTAGTTTCCGTAACCGTGATATCCCATTGCAGCCATATATTGCCTTGGACACATCCTATTACCTGTTGTTTGGTAGATAGTTGGACTTGCGCGTCGTAGCCGCTTGCTCAAGTGCTGTCGCGTGTCGTCAATTGCCACAGTTGTTGGTGTATTGCCGTCTGTTTGGTGTTGGAGATGATCTCGGCTTTACTTTTCGTTCACTTTAATTCCTGTTTAACAACTGAAATGGAAGTAAGTAAGCAGAGGCATCGGTGGGTGATAGATAATATTTGGTTTCCGGCCGCCCACTTGTGTCCCGTAGGACCCCGAGTACTTGATACCTGTTCCTTGATTTATCGCGCTATCCACATACGGGGAATTATGGGACCCCCCTTAGCCAGAGCTTGATTCCGTCTTATTTCTTGGGGCCACAAACTAGTTTGAGGTTTTATTTACGATCCTGTACCTATGCCATGCTACTGCTTTATTTACGATTGTGCGAGGAGCACACTGTACTGTTTAGGATCGGGACACGATTCCGCGGTGTCGACAAGCTCAGTTTTGGGTTCCCAGTCGTTCACAGCCGTCCACCCAAACCTCGGGTCCGTCTCGGAGCTAGGTTACTTCGTTGCGGGTGTACTCCAAGGGGTGGCCCCCTGAAATATTTCTGAATCTTGTGATTTCTCTGTCGTGAAAGCCTCGTTGGGTTTTGATTTGGTTTTTCCGAGGTCGATCGTGTGTGTGTTGCTATTTGTGCACCCCGGCCGGGTTAAAACTTTCTGAAAGCCGTGTCCGCGGTTATGGACGACTTGGAGCACAGTATCTTGATCATAGACAACTATAACTAAAGTTTACTGTTATAAATTGACTTGTATCTGAGATGATTAGTAATCAGCTTCAACTACAACGGAATGGCTAAATAAAACTGCCAACAATTGCTTGTTTGGTTTGTCGCTTGCGACAATTGTATCTGACTAGTAAGTATTGCAACTATAACGGAATGGCTTAATAAAAGTACCAACAACTGCTGGGTTTTTGGGGGTATCTCATGCTAATTGTATCTGACTAGTAAGTGTTGCAACTATCACGTAATGGTTAAATAAAAGTGGCCCACTGCTTATTTTATCAGGATGATTATCTATACTTGACTAGTAATTACTGCAACGATAACCGAATAAATAAAAATGCCAACTGTGTGAGTTCCTCGGTTGACTTCCTCGATCGGTGTCGAGGGGGAAACACCAGGAGGGGTTTGATTGGTGGTAGTATCAGGTTGGTTCCGAATAGGTCTTCCTTATCCCTCCCTGATTGCCGCCAGTCGTATCGAGTCTCTATAGGGTGTTTAGTGCATGCTTCCTCTGCCGCTTCAGTCCACCAAACCTATGTAGGCGAGGACCGCCGAATTCTAGCCTCGCCGTGTACTGGCCTTAGTACTGACGCTCCTCTTTTTCCTTTGCCCTTTGTCGGCACCCCTTTTGTTTAAGCAGGTTTTGAGATCGACGTCGTTAGCAGGGTTACCCTTCCGGCTTGGCCTGGGCAGGGTTATGGACGCCATTGGTTATTCTTCAGGGCTCTTAGCCCCATTTGCATCTTGTCCGTAGTCGGACGCTCTATCATTTTCAAGGTGATTTGGATCTTTGTACTGTATATCTGTATTCTTGACTCTTTGAGTCGCTGTTGTATATATCTGTTCTGTGGGTCCCATCGAGGACTATTGTGTAATGTTATTACTTCGTTTTCCACCCGCACGAAAGTGCCTGGTGGGCACCTTTGAATCGTTTCTATGCGGGTTTGGCGGGTTTCGCTAAAGCTTGCATAGGGTCGATTCTGAGGGTGTTACAGAGTGGTATCAGAGCTCAGCAGTTACGATACCCCACGAGTCCAGCCTGTAGGATAACCTAGCTAATGGCCGAAGTAGAGTGTCAAAACTATTTTTGCAAAATCGGTTGGATAGTTCTGACTAGGTCTGATTTTACTCCTTACCCCTCTGCTATTATCCTCTTATCTCTACGTGTTTTGAATCCGCTCTCTTCTCTTTCTTCGAGTCCAGGAATTCTCGTGGTTGGGTTTCCGTCGTACCTTCAGGGTTTCGCTTCCTCCTTTGATAACGGTTTTTACCATCCGGTGTTCATGCTGTCTGAGGAATCCGTCTACTGTGGTACCATTCTTTGATCCTTGTTTGTGCCTTACGGTGTTTTCCGACGCGACGACATCATCTGCAATCCGATCCGATGAAGAGTTTGCATCACCCTTTTATATCCGAAGCTTTCAAACCTCGCTTGTCAAGATCTTCAGTCTGATTCTAAGGGTTGGTTGCATAATCTATCTGTTCGTGTATAGAGTAATGCTTTGAGTGCGGGATGGAGTAGCTACCATACCACTACTCTTATCATTCGCTCTTGTACATTGAATTGGTGAATTAATGTGCTTTTACTCCTTCCGTGAAAGTTAGAGGTGGCCTTACCTTTAACTTTGTCCGTTGGTTATCCGGAGTGTTCTCTCGACGAACGTGAGAAACAAACCTTTGTTGGTGGTGTCGCCGATTTCAAGATGAAGAAGGAACCCTCGTTAGTGGTGTCGCGAGGATCTACACGAAGCGAGAAGACGCAGATCGCCGACCTTCCTTCCGGTACCATGAGGCGGATCTCGAGGGCGAGATCCATTGTTAGTGGTGTCGAATTGTGGCATCCCGCTAAAACCACTACTAGAAAATCGCGTTGTTTTTATGCATTGCATCATCATGACCGCATGCTCATGTCATCATGCCACATTGCATTTGAGCATCGTCATCATCTTGCAGTTGCTTGTATAAAACTATTTGCAGAAAAACCTATCTTTGTTTTCTAAACGCCCCATCTTTATTCAAACACCAAAACCGGGTCTCCGGATTATTTTGTTTTGTCTGCTATCGGTTTGCAGAGGCTTTGTTTCAATCAAATAAAATTTTAAATTATTTTAGTGGGGAAGTCGAACGGGCCGATTCGACCCGAACGACCACCCCCGTACAAAACAAATCGGCCCACCTAAAACCCTTTTTACACCCAGACCTAGTCTACCCACCCCCAGCCACATCACTCCCTCCAATCGGCTCTCGCCACCTCACTCCTCTCTTCCCCTCTATCCTATCCCGCGTTGCCACCTCACCAAACTCCCTCTCTCTCTCACCCCCAATCCCCACACCACAGCTCACCCACACACAACACCCCACACGCCAGCCCACCCCACGCAACCTCCCCACCCGCGCGCCTGCCTGGCCCCACCCCCACCTGGCACCTGGGCCACCCGACAGCCTCCTCTCCCTGTTCCTCTTCCCCACCCCGACCTCGCTCCTCTCATCGCCTACCGCCCCGACACACTCCACCTACCCCTGCCGGCGCCGCCCTCGCCCCGCTCCGCTCGCCTTCTACCTTCTCCCCCTTGCCCAACCGCCTCCCTCTCCTCCCCGGCTCCTCTCTGCGAGCCCCTCTTCCCGAGGCCCGAGCTCGCCGTCGGCGCGCGCCCCGCTCCCTCTGCAGCGGTACCGCCGGCCGCCTCGCCTCCTCCCGCGCCCGGCGCCCCGATGAGCTTTCCCGCCTCCGTCCGCCGCCGCTAGGGCCGGGCCCTCCCGCCCGCCGTTCGCCGCCGACCCGCCCCCCTCCGGCAGCACCCCCTCCGCTGCGCCGCCGCCTCCGCTCGGCGCGAGCGCCCGCGCTCGCCTGCCTCGCCTCCCTGTGCCGCGCTCACCGCCGCAGTACCCTCCCTGCGCCGCCTCGCCGGCCCGCCTCATCTCCGTCGCCCCCTCCGGCCGCCCTCTGCCGTCAGCTCCGCGCCGAGCTCGCCAGCGGGCCCGCGTGCTCCGGCCACCCCGCTCAGCCCCGTCCCCGCCCCAGAGCCCGCCGGCCGCCGCGCCCTCCGCCTCGCCTCCCCGCCGCCCGGGCGCGAGCCGCACGTGCCGCCCTCGTCCCCGCCGGCGCCGGCCCCGACCTCGCCGCTGCCGTGGTCCCTTCTCCAGCCGCCGGAACCCGGGCTCGGCGTCGCATCGCCATGGGCCGCTTCCTCCTGCACAGCGGGCCGTCCTCGCCTCGTCTTGGCGCCCGTACATGCGCCAGCAGCCCCGTGTGTTCCATGCATGTCGAAGACGTGTTTTCCCTTCGGCAAGATCAGCCACCGCATGTACCATGTGACAAGCACGGTCCCGACGACTCGTGTCGCGCTCAATATCTACCGACGCCACAAGAAGAAACCGCCACGATGACAAGTTTGGCTAACGACAAGACCAAACGCTCGACATATCATGTTCTTCCTCACGGACGCCATGACCTCCTTCAAGGATCCGATGGCCGAGACCCCGGCGCGACAAGTACTCCTTCCCGGACCCGAACCCCGGTATCGGACAAGTTCGCCATCGACCTCGAGAACGCCTACACGGAACAACAAGACCGCCCACATGGACTTGAGTACCCCGAAGCCTTCGACACGGAGCACCGAGGATGCCTTCATGGGACGCAAAGACACCCGTCGAACCCCGAAGGCTGGACCCCGTGGACCGACATGATTTTCTTCACGGATACGACAAGTGTTTCCCTCGGACGCCAAAACCCGAACCGAAAGGACGCCAAGAACGCCACAAGCACGACAAGATCTGCCCCGTTGTTAGAGAACGTTTCCGCCGAGACCGACCCGTCGAACCCTGGACCCTGAGACCGACCCCGAACCCCGGAACCTCAAGTTCGTCGCGACCCCCTAATGGGTGACCCTGATCCGAGCCCCTATTTTATAAATTGCCAACTATATAAATTGTTGCATATTAAAATTGTCATGCATGCATACTTGTCATGTGGTTTGGGGGCCTTATGCCGATTCACCCTATGATTAACTATGGGGCCCATATGCGGGCAAATCTAGTCTCATATTGGCCTCATTTAAATTTGTGTAGCGAACCGGTAACTTATCTTGCCCTGTTATTACAACATCTAAATTGCGGGGTACCTAAACAACATGAACGATATAATTAATTGTCGGGACCCCGTTTCCGCTTAATATGGCCTAATTGCATCGCACCTTTGCCATGCCATGCATCATATCATAAGCATGCCGATCTTTTGCCGTAGTATTAAATATTGCATCCGGTGTTTATTCTAGTGTTTTGCTTCTTCGCGGATAAGGCCGTTGAGTTGATGTGAGCTTCGCCCCGATCTTCGGATGAACCTTCGACAATGTTTTCAGGCAAGCATCTCCCCCTTTCTACCTATCTTACTTTTATAGTATTTATTCCCTCCTGTTGATCTATTGCTATCTGTGTTGCGAGGCTCTAGTTTCCGTAACCGTGATATCCCATTGCAGCCATATATTGCCTTGGACACATCCTATTACCTGTTGTTTGGTAGATAGTTGGACTTGCGCGTCGTAGCCGCTTGCTCAAGTGCTGTCGCTTGTCGTCAATTGCCACAGTTGTTGGTGTATTGCCGTCTGTTTGGTGTTGGAGATGATCTCGGCTTTACTTTTCGTTCACTTTAATTCCTGTTTAACAACTGAAATGGAAGTAAGTAAGAAGAGGCATCGGTGGGTGATAGATAATATTTGGTTTCCGACCGCCCACTTGTGTCCCGTAGGACCCCGAGTAATTGATACCTGTTCCTTGATTTATCGCTCTATCCACATACGGGGAATTATGGGACCCCCCTTAGCCAGAGCTTGATTCCGTCTTATTTCTTGGGGCCACAAACTAGTTTGAGGTTTTATTTACGATCCTGTACCTATGCCATGCTACTGCTTTATTTACGATTGTGCGAGGAGCACACTGTACTGTTTAGGATCGGGACACGATTCCGCGGTGTCGACAAGCTCAGTTTTGGGTTCCTAGTCGTTCACAGCCGTCCACCCAAACCTCGGGTCCGTCTCGGAGCTAGCTTACTTCGTTGCGGGTGTACTCCAAGGGGTGGCCCCCTGAAATATTTCTGAATCTTGTGATTGCTCTGTCGTGAAAGCCTCGTTGGGTTTTGATTTGGTTTTTCCGAGGTCGATCGTGTGTGTGTTGCTATTTGTGCACCCCGGCCGGGTTAAAACTTTCTGAAAGCCGTGTCCGCGGTTATGGACGACTTGGAGCACAGTATCTCGATCATAGACAACTATAACTAAAGTTTACTGTTATAAATTGACTTGTATCTGAGATGATTAGTAATCAGCTTCAACTACAACGGAATGGCTAAATAAAACTGCCAACAATTGCTTGTTTGGTTTGTCGCTTGCGACAATTGTATCTGACTAGTAAGTATTGCAACTATAACGGAATGGCTTAATAAAAGTACCAACAACTGCTGGGTTTTTGGGCTTATCTCATGCTAATTGTATCTGACTAGTAAGTGTTGCAACTATCACGTAATGGTTAAATAAAAGTGGCTCACTGCTTATTTTATCAGGATGATTATCTATACTTGACTAGTAATTACTGCAACGATAACTGAATAAATAAAAATGCCAACTGTGTGAGTTCCTCGGTTGACTTCCTCGATCGGTGTCGAGGGGGAAACACCAGGAGGGGTTTGATTGGTGGTAGTATCAGGTTGGTTCCGAATAGGTCTTCCTTATCCCTCCCTGATTGCCGCCAGTCGTATCGAGTCTCTATAGGGTGTTTAGTGCATGCTTCCGCTGCCGCTTCAGTCCACCAAACCTATGTAGGCGAGGACCGCCGAATTCTAGCCTCGCCGTGTACTGGCCTCAGTACTAACGCTCCTCTTTTTCCTTAGCCCTTTGTCGGCACCCCTTTTGTTTAAGCAGGTTTTGAGATCGACGTCGTTAGCAGGGTTACCCTTCCGGCTTGGCCTGGGCAGGGTTATGGACGCCATTGGTTATTCTTCAGGGCTCTTAGCCCCATTTGCATCTTGTCCGTAGTCGGACGCTCTATGATTTTCAAGGTGATTTGGATCTTTGTACTGTATATCTGTATTCTTGACTCTTTGAGTCGCTGTTGTATATATCTGTTCTGTGGGTCCCATCGAGGACTGTTGTGTAATGTTATTACTTCGTTTTCCACCCGCACGAAAGTGCCTGGTGGGCACCTTTGAATCGTTTCTATGCGGGTTTTGCGGGTTTCGCTAAAGCTTGCATAAGGTCAATTCTGAGGGTGTTACACCCCAGTAGGCATATCCCCATCAGTAGTCCCCGAGGCCGTCGTCGATTGGGCGTAAGTGGCTGCTGGCAGTCGGAGTATACGGCTTCAGAGTAGGCATCCAGTCGAATCGTCGGCGGGCTCCTGTATGAGGGAGGAAATCTGGTGAACCAAGTCGCGGCTTTGGCGAGTCGAGTCGGCGAGACGCGGTCATAGTGATTGACTTGGCGAGCCGAGTGGCTGGAGTTGGACCGTCAGGCGTGGTCAACTAGCCGTTGGGGTAATCCAACGGTAACTTTCGGCGTAATCATCGCGTGATAACGGCCTCCTGACTTGGCGGGTAACTCCCGCTATATAAGAGGAATGGAAGGCAATCGTAGAGCCAACTGCTCACCACTTCTTCCGAGTGCGCGCATTTTCCTTTCTTCGCTCCGCGATCCAGTCGACCCGAAATCCTCCGATCTCTAACCAACCTCTCGGCCATGGCCCTTTCCACCGAACCATGGGGTAGGTCCAAGTGCACGAGGGCGCAGCTGGCCTCTTTTGAGGAGGCCGGGATCCTGCGAGCCGGCTGTTGGCGTATCCCCGCAGCCGGAGAAACGACCCCAAACCCGCGAGAGAGGGAATTTGTCTGTTTCACCAGTCATCTCGAGCGGGGGCTAGGGTTTCCCACATCCTTGTTCTTCCGGCGCTTTTGCGCCTACTACGGGATCCAGCCTTCAGATCTGGGTCCCCACAGCATCGAGCAGCTCGCCATCTTCGTGGTGTTCTGTGAATGCTACTTGGGCTTCCGGCCCTACTTTCCCTTGTGGCAAGATCTGTTCCACGGACGGATCAGCCACGAGGAGGCAGGCGGCCCAATGCTAGCCGCGGGCGGCTTGACGTTCCAGCTCAAGTCCAAAGCCTCTTTCTTTGATCTGATGCTACCCGCCAAGGCAGCGAGCGATTGGAAGAAGTCGTGGTTCTACGTGACCGAGGCGACCCCGGGGGGCAAGGCGACGATCCCGCGGTACTCCGCTAGTCGTTCCGAGCCGCGCCATCTTCAAGTCGGCAAGCTCCCCGACGACCAGCGGATGGTCGTTGACGAGATGCTCCAGACCATCCGTGGTCTGAAAAAGAAGGGACTTCAAACGATAAATTTGTACAATTGCTGGCTTGGGCGGCGGCTCGTTCCACTCGCCCAGCGCGACCACTATATGTACCAGTACACGGGCCGGGGAGACTCGACGAAGGCCTGCCTCGACGAGTGGAAGCTGGAGGATTATCTCCCAGCGTTGAAGAAGATTACCCAGGCGGTGTACCTGGATGCGCAGGCTGGGATCGCCCCCTACACCGCGAAGCGTCCGGCTCCAACGGTAATTTCTTTACCTTGCTCGCAGTCGCAGTATATGCAGTCGCGGTAATTCTGATTCCATTTTGTATTCGTCGCAGTTATTCCAAGTGGTGGAAGGGTGGCTCCCACCTTCGGATGACGAAAGCTCGGGCCCATCCGCCCAGGACATAGGCGAATCGCCACCTGCCAAGGGCAACGAGGACGACGAGGGCAAGTCCGAAGAAGAGGTCGCCCCGCTGGTCCGAAAGACCCGCGGGCAACGACAGCGCGAGATCGAGGCAAGCAGAAGCCTCGAACGTCATGACGAGGACGACGAGCTCCCAGAGACCACCTCGTGCCGTCAAGCTACTCCGTCAAAGAAGAAGAGAAAGGAAAGGGAAGCGAGGGCCCCCCCCGAAAAATAAGACGAGGCCATCGAAGACGGCCTCGCCGTCGCACTCGGCGAGCAGCTCGGACGCTCCCAGCCCAGCCAGCGATGGCGCGCCACCAGCGACAGCCGCGCTGGACGCGGCGACCGTGGAAGTTCCGCTGGCTTCAATGCCTCCACCATTCGCCCCAGTCTCTGGGCTGGGGGAGGCTCCGGCTGCGGCGGCTTCGCCTCGCAAGGAGGCTCCGGTTGCGGCAGCTTTGCCTCGCATGGAGGCTCCCGGCGAGGATGTCCCAGAGGCGCCAGCTGCGGCCTCGACGACGAAGAAGCCATCCGTGTCTTGGGCACGCGACGTCCTGGAGTTGGGGCTCAGTCGCCATCTGGGCCCTGAGCTGGAAAAGCCGGCCGGCCTCCGTACGGGACTACGTTTCATCCCAGTCGCCAAGTGAGTGCGCTCACCCCTCCTTACTTTCCATAACTATTTCGATTGTCTTTGTTGATCCGATTGATGCGCAGGACCGGAATGAAAAGGATGGGCCACCCGACCGTGGCTAAGGTGCCACACGTCATTAGCGAGGAGGACCCTTCCCGCAAGAGGAAGGCGGACGAAGTCGTCGCCTCGGCGGATGGCAGCAAGAAGGCCAAGGGTGACGACGTCGTCACGATTTCTGACGACACGGCGGTCGCACCGGCCGGGCCCGTGTGGAGGCGGCCGCGTCTATGAAGGAGGGCGCCTCCTTGCCTGGAACGGCGGAGGCGACCTCCCTTGGAGCGGGTGCCTCTATCGCTACCTTCCCCCGCTTCGTGACCAAGGCGGCCACGGCGAGTGGGGCTGCGCCCTCGAGCCACGCTCCTGGGACCGCCGATGCTGAAGTCGACCAACGTCGTGGGCACACGCCAGCGTTACTCGCGTCCGTGGACGCGATACAACTCCATGGCATGCTTGGCGCAGCCATCCAGGTATATCCAGTCCCCGAGGATCAGGTCGGTGCTTTGCAGCGGCTTGATTCTTATAATTTCTCGTCTTTTTATTTTCGTATCCAGTCCCCGAGTGCGCACGCGCTAAATTTTAGCGGGTGGGCACTTAGGAATTTCTTGATCGCCAGTCCCCGAGTGCGCACTCGCTGAATTTCAGCGGGTGGGCACTTAAGAATTTCTTGATCGCCAGTCCCCGAGTGCGCACTCGCTGAATTTCAGCGGGTGGGCACTTAGGAATTACGTTTTAACTAACTTTTTCGGTGATGTGCAGGGTCTGCAGCTTGAGTCGGCGGACCGATTGGCCGTGAAACAACGCGCGGAGGAGGAGCTGGCCATCGTCCAGGAGGCGAACAAAGGGCTTCAGGCTGTTGCTGCGAAGGCAGAGGAGGATCGCCAGGGGCTTGACCCCGCTGGTGAGTTGGTGGCGACACGATCTGCTCTGGGTGCTGCTGAACAGCGGATCGCCGACCTCGAGCGCGAACTACGGGAGGCGAGAGAAGAAGCGAGCTTGGCGGACGGGCGAGCTAAGGCCTCCATTGCGGCCGCTGAGGAGGATCGCAAGGTGTCGGAAGTCCTTATTGCTGGGCTTCAGGACGACCACACGTCGCTTCAGTGCTTCATCACGGGACTCGCCCGCCCGTTGCTTGGTGAGTGCGTCTTCCCTTTCTTATAGTTGTGGTTTTTGTGGTGTCTGTCGTACTCATCATTGTCTTCTTCTTTGCAGGTCGCATCATTGATAGCGAAGAAGAGGCGAGCTCGCTCGACGCGAGGCAGTGCGTAAGCATGCTCGTCGACTCGGCGACGCTGTCGGCGATGTGCATCCGCGCCTACCTCCAAGAAATATCGCCCACGGAGGTGATTCCCAGCGACCTCGTTGAGGTGTGGAAGTATTTGGAGAAGGCACCCGCGGTCGTTGAATTCATGACGCGATCGGTGTTTCGGCGTGGAGCATCGACGGCCCTGAGCCTTGGACTCGCCCACTTCCCCGAAGATTTCGACATCGACGATGTGACGAGTGGATATCCATCGTCAACTGGCGCGGTGGAGCTGTCCGAGGTCCTCAAGTTGCAAGATCGTGCCGCCACGTACTCAGAACGTGTCTGGGCAATGGGCGACCTCCTTCCGTACCAGGAGACGGTCGTCGCACCGAACGACCCCGAGCCGTCGCATCGTGACTTCAAAGTCGAGCAACCTTTTCGCGCGGCGATGGCGGGTGAGCTGACGACGTATCCGTCAAACCCGTACACGGCGTTCATCCGCAATCGCCGGGATGTTGGCGAGTCGTCATCGAAGCCTGCAGAGTAGGGTAGTTTGCCTTGTGGCGTTAGCAGCAGTTCTGCCACGCAGGCATATTTTGTAACACGAAACAATGCAACATGCAATTGAATGAGACATCGTGTCTATTTTGGTATTTTTTTGTGTGCTTTTGATTGATGTTGAGCGAGTCCCCGAGCGCGTCCGCCCTTTTGTGGGGTTTACCTCGTGTATGATATATGTGTTGTTGTTATGTGTTTTGATGTTTTAGTCGACTCGCCCGAGCTCGAAGAGCCAGTCGCTAGGCGACTCCCTTGAGTGCTCTGTACTTTACCGTGTTCCTGTGCGCGAACGAGGTTGGGTGGCCGAGTCCCCGAGCGTGGTACTTGGTAGTTCTAGGCGCGACTCGAGGGTGGTTGAGGACTTAGCGCGTTGGTGTGAGCGCGTCACTCCTGCCTGGCCCGTGGGGTCAGTCGCGTGGCGAGTCCTGGGCATGCTCTCTTACTTGGCGTTTTCCCTGACCGCTCGCGACGAACTGGTCCTCAGTCCCCGAGCGTGGTACTTAGCCGTTCGAGTCGCTATGCCGAGGATGCGGAGGACCAAGGTCGCTGTGAGAAGCGAGGGCAGTTGTCTTGGCTCAGGTGACTCCAATGGGGCTCCGGGTGGGCGTTGTTCGTGGACGATGGAAGACCTGAGGTTATTCAGTGCTCTTGCACCGCACTACTTAGCCGTTCCGATCGCTGTACCAAAGGTTGACTTCTGCATTTAGCATAACGCTATTTTTATGAGTGCGAGTGGCACAAGTCATGGAGAGTAGGCGCAATTTTGCGGTAACCGTTTCTTTTTATTTCACAGCGACTGGAGAGTACATGTGTGGGGTTCTAGGAGTAGAACTTCTGGAGGAGGTTTACATTCCATGGTCGCTTGACGTCGAGTTCGCCGTCCCCGCGGACGTCGATGAGGTAGTAGGCGTCGTTGCCGAGTACGCGCCCGATAGCGAATGGGCCTTCCCACGGAGGGGATAGCTTGTGCATGCCCTTCTTGTCCTGGATGAGGCGTAACACCAGGTCGCCTTCCTGGAAGGTGCGTGCTTTCACCCGCCGGCTGTGGTAGCGGCGGAGTCCTTGCTGGTAGATGGCGGTGCGTGATCGAGCGAGGTCGCGTGCTTCGTCGAGTTGGTCTACCCCGTCTTGGCGGGACAGCTCGTTTGCGGCCTCCGTATAGTGGACGACTCGCGGCGAGTCGCGTTCGAGGTCGGTGGGCATGACTGCTTCGGCACCGTAGACCATGAAGAAGGGAGTGAATCCCGTCGATCTGTTGACTGAGGTGCGGATCCCCCAGATGACAGAGGGCAATTCCTCGACCCAGCACCCGGCGGTGCGCTCGAGTGGTACTTGGAGTCGCGGCTTCAGGCCGTGGAGGATGCTTTGGTTGGCCCGTTCCGCCTGGCCGTTGGATTCCGGGTGGGCGACTGACGCGAGGTCGAGTCGGATGTGGTGCTCTTCGCAGAATTCGGCCATGGCTCCCTTGGCGAAGTTGGTGCCGTTGTCCGTGATGATGCTGTTTGGGAACCCGTAGCGATATATGAGCTCGCGTAGGAATTTAGTGGCGGTCTTCCCGTCGCATTTCCGGACTGGCTTGGCCTCCACCCACTTCGTGAATTTGTCGACTGCGACTAGCAGGTGGGTGTAGCCGGAGGGGGCCTTCTTGAAGGGGCCTACCATGTCCATGCCCCACACAGCGAATGGCCAGGTGATGGGGATTTTTTTGAGCGCCGAGCTCGGTAAGTGCGTCTGATTGGCGTACTTCTGGCACCCGGCGCATCGCTGGACGATGTCGACAGCGTCGGCGTGTGCGGTGGGCCAGTAGAAGCCGTGTCGCATAGCCTTGGCGACCAGGGAGCGAGCGGCGGCGTGGTGGCCGCAGTCACCGGAGTGAATGTCGTGGAGGATTTTGCGTCCTTCAGCTGGTTGGACGCAGCATTGGAACACGCCGGTGACGCTGCGCTTGTGGAGCTCGCCGTCGATGATGGTGTAGGACTTGCATCGACGAGCGATCATTCGAGCGTCTGTCTCGTCTGCTGGCAGGGTGCCGGCTTCCAGGTAGGCGACGTAGGGCTTGGTCCAGTCGTCTGGCTCGTTGACGACTGCGACCAGGGCTGCCTCTGGTTGGAGTGGGACTCCGATGTCGATTTCCCTCGGGGGAGAGACTGATGGCTTGGAGATCGTGTCGAGGAAAACGCCGGCGGGTGGTGCGAGTCGAGCCGACCCGATGCGAGAGAGGGCGTCGGCCTCCTTGTTTTTCCGCCTGTCGATCCACTCGACAGAGTAGCCGGTGAAGTGGCCGCCCAGCTTGTCCACCGCTTGGCGGTACGCCGCCATGGTAGGGGAGACGGCGTCGCAGGTGCCGGCGACTTGCCCCGCGACAAGGTCGGAATCTCCGTAGCAGCGGAGGCGATTGACGTTCATCTCCTTGGCGGCTCGCATGCCGTGGAGTAGGGCCTCGTATTCGGCCATGTTGTTGGTGCAGGGCGTGAAGTCGAGGCAGAGGATGTAGCGGAGCTTGTCGCCCTTTGGTGAAGTCAACACTATCCCTGCGCCTGCACCGTCCGCGTTCTTGGAGCCGTCGAAGTGCAGGCTCCAGTAGTGGAGGCACGACAGCTTCTCTGGCTGCTGGGCCTCCTCCCAGTCGGCGATGAAGTCTGCCAGTGCCTGCGACTTGATCGCCTTTCGTGGCTCGTATTTGATGTTGTGGACGCCGATCTCGACGGCCCACTTGGCGACCCGCCCGGTCGCCTCGCGATTGCGGATGATGTCTTGCAGTGGTGCTGAGGAGACGACCGTGATCGGGTGCTCCTGGAAGTAGTGCGGCAGGCGCCGCTGAGCCCTGAAGACCGCGTATACTAGCTTTTGGTACTGTGGGTACCGCTGGCGCGACTCGGTGAGGACCTCGCTGATGTAGTACACCGGCCGCTGAACCGGGCGCTCCTTTCCTTCCTCTGGTCGCTCGACGACCATCACGGCGCTGACGACGCGCTCGGACGCCGCGACGTAAACCAACATGGGTTCTTTGTCGACGGGGGCGGCGAGTAGTGGTGCGGCGAGTAGCACCTTTTTGAGGTCGCGGAGCGCGTCGTCTGCCTCCTTGTCCCACTGTAAGGTGGGGTTCTTGCGCATCAGGCGGTATAGGGGCATCGCCTTTTCGCCCAGGCGGGGGATGAAGCGACTGAGAGCCGCCACTCGCTCGGCCAGCTTCTGGACATCGCGCAGGCACTCAGGTTTGCCGAGCCGGGCGATCGTGTCGATCTTTGTGGGGTTCGCCTCGATCCCTCGTTTGGAGACGACGTACCCCAGTAGTTGTCCGGCGGGTACAGCGAAGGTGCACTTGCCTGGGTTAAGCTTTATCTTGTATCTTCGCAGGTTGGCGAAAGTTTCCGCCAGGTCGGCGAGTAGGCCGCCTTGGCGAGCGGACTTCACGACCACGTCGTCGATGTAGACGTGGATGTTGCGGCCAATTTGGCTCGCGAGGCATTCTTGCATGCACCGCTGGTAGGTCGCCCCGGCGTTCTTGAGGCCGAAGGTCATGGCGGTGTAGCAGAAGGCTCCGAATGGCGTGATGAACGCCGTCTTATCCTCGTCTTCGACAGCCATTTTGATCTGGTTATACCCAGGGTAGGCGTCGAGGAAGCATAGCGACTCCGAGCCCGCGGTTGAATCGATTATCTGGTCGATCCGCGGGAGGACAAACTGCTCCTTTGGGCAGGCGCTGTTCAGGTTTGTGTAGTCGATACACATTCTTCCATGTCCCGTTTTTCTTCTCGACCAAGACTGGGTTTGCCAGCCACTTGGAGTACTTGATTGGCCGGATGAAGCCGACAGCGAGTAGACGCTGCACTTCCTCGGCGATTGCTCGACGGCGTTCTTCATTGAAGGGCCGTAGCGACTGCTTGACTGGTCGCACTTTGGGGTCGACGTTCAGCTTGTGCTCAGCGAGCTCCCTAGGGACACCAGGCATGTCGGAGGGTTTCCATGCAAAGATGTCCCTGTTCTCACGGAGGAACTCGATGAGCGCGTCTTCCTATGCTGGGCTCATACCCGTCCCGATCGTCACCATCTGGCTGGAGTCGCCTGGGACCAGCTCGATGGTGCGAGTGTGCGTCATGGTCTCAAAGGTTGAGGTGTTTGCGACCTCTGAGTTGGGCTTCTTGAGTATGGTGGGGTCGTCATTGTTGACCCCGCTCGCGTACTTGGCGAGCTCATCGGCGTGATTAGTTTCCGCCGTGATGACGGCGTCGGCGAGCTCGGCTCCTTTGGCCTCGCACTCGGCGGCCATGTCGGGGTCGCCGTTGATGGTGATGACGCCGCACGGTCTGGGGAGCTTCATCGCGTTGTACGCGTAGTGGGGCGCTGCCATGAATTTAGTGAACGCCTGGCGCCCCAGGACGCAGTGGTAGGGGCTGTCGAAGGGCACCAGTTCGAAGACGATCCGCTCGGTGCGGAAGTTTGCTGGTGTGCCGAAGGTGACTGGCAGCGTGACCTTGCCGATCGGGTACGCCTTCCGACCGGGGACGATGCCGTGGAACGTGGTGTGGGTCGTCTCGATCATCGACTGCGGGAGCCGCAGCCGCCTGAAGGTGTCGAGGTAGAGGATGTTGATGGAGCTACCGCCGTCCATCAGTGTCTTGGGGAGCCAGTAGTCGCCAACCTTGGGATTGACCACCAAGGCGACTCGTCCTGGGTACTCGATGCGCGGCGAGTGGTCTTGGCGGCTCCAGGTGATGGGCTGCTCCGACCAGTTTAGGAACTGGGGGACGTCTATCTGAGCCACCGCATTGACGGCGACGGCGCGGGCGATGACCTTCTTCTCGCGCTTCGTGTTGAAGCCTGTGAAGGTGTGGAGCGAGCCGGCTACTTTGCCGAATTTTCCGCCGTTTGGAGGGTCGTTGTCGGGGTCCTCCCGCGCTCGCCGTGCCTTCTCGATTTCCCTGAGGGTGTGGCAGTCGGCGGTGGTGTGCGTTGCGAGCTTCCCTTCCCTGCTATGGAACGCACATGGTTGGTTAAGGAGGGCCGCGGGATCGAACCTTGGCTTGTTCTTGTAGTTGCCGCCGTCGCGGCGTTGCCCTCCATCGCAGCGAAAGCTCTTGGGCTCGCGCTGTGCGTGCCCGGCGTTGGCGACGAAGTTGACTCGCCCGTCACTGTGGCGCTTGCCGGTGAGGCGAGTGCCGCTGTAGCGTAGGTCGGTTTGGCGTCCGCCGTCGTTGCCGCCCGCGCGGCGTTGACCTCCTGACTCGTCGTCAGTTTCCTGGTTTGGGTCTTCCTCGGCGTACCGTTTGGCGATCTCGAGGAGGTCGGGGATGTTGTCGAGTGTGCGGGAGTGTCGCTTGAGCTTGGCGACTAGGGGCTCGTAGCGGCACGAGGTCTTGAAGCAATGGATCGCGGTGTCCGGGTGGATGCCGGCCGCGTTGTACCAAAGTTCTTGCCACCGTTGGACCCAATTGCGGGTCGACTCGCGGGGTCCCTGGACGCATCACTCCAGGTCCTCGATGGTGGTGGCGCGGGTGTAGGAGCACTCGAAGTGCCTGACGAAGGCGTCGCGCATCTCCTCCCAGGAGCCAATACTGTCCTGGGGAAGGGTGTTAATCCACTGCCTGCACGTTCCCTCCATCATCAGGGGGAGGTAACGGGCGGCGAGCAGGTCAGTGTGACCCGCGATCCCCATCGCCATGAGGTATGTGTCGAGCCATACGGCGGGGTCGTACGAGGAGTCGTACTTTTCTATTTCTTTTGGCGCCTTGAAGTTTGGCGGATACTTCTCGCCTCGGATTATTGGTCCAAAGCACCTTGGCCCGAGTCGGCTGAGCGACCCCATGGGCTCGCCGTCGCGGCGATTGGTTAGGGTATGTCGCAGGTCATCGGGCTGGCGTGCGCGCCAGCTTTGGTTGTTGATGATGTGGGTGCGGGCGTCGATGGGTTGCCCGTTGGCGGCGACAAGGTTGGTTGCCAGCCTGGGGTCGTTGGTTGAGAGTGCCGCGTTCGCGGGTCGGTGTTGGAGCTGCAGCGGCTCTGGTGGCGGGCAGTTGAGGGTGTTTGCCGCCGCTGGGCCGCCGCTGGAGGCCGCTCTGCTTCCCGAGGAACGCGAGTATACTCGACCTGCCGAGTCGGCGCCCTCTCTTTGCTGCTCGACGGCCTTCGCGAGCAGGGCCCTGACGTATTGGATCTGTAGGGCGCCGTCGCCTGTGGCTGTGATGCTGTCGGCTGCTGCTCGTCCTGCCACGAGGTTGTCCATTGGGGTGGAGAATAGTGGGAGGCCGTTTGCGTCTCGCTCCCGTGAGGAGACTACTATCCGCGGCTGGTCCCTGGGAGGGGTGCGGTTGGGTGGTGGTGGGGCGCCCCTCGCCGTTGATCCTGGCGGGGGCCGGGCGCTTCCTCCTGGTGGCGCGTTCTCGCAGATCGCGCGTTCGGCCACGCGGGCCGGGTCGTTTTCGTCGTCGAAGTTCAGGGCACGCCCTTGAGCGGTGGGGTTCAGGCGTGACCTAATCCGCTGCTAGTGGTAGCGTGATAGCTCCTGCGCCGTCACCTGCTCGAGGCGAAATTTTTCGCGCTCGGCTTGCTCCTTGCGCACCGCCTCCGCCAGTTTCGGGCGGAGTTCCTCGACCTCCGTTGCCGTGGCGTTAGGAGGGATTGGGGTGGAGAAAGGATCCTCCGGCGGATCGGCTCTGGTGGCCATGTAGGTCGCGGCGTGGCGACCGGTTCCGTCGCGGAGATCGGCGGAGTTCTCCGACCCGGAGTCGAATTCGAAGATCCCGAGGATGGAGGGGTCCTCGAAGTCTCCCGCGTTGGAGACCTGGGCGATGGAGCCCGCGGACGAGGCCGCGGTGATGGATCCGGCGAGTGACGCCGGGGTCGCCGAGTCGGCGTCGTCGGTGAGGGCCGCATCCTCTGCGTCCGCTGGATTCCCGGCCACGTTGCTATGGGCCGAGTTGTACTCGGAGGCGAGGCGGTGGATCGTGCGGATCTGGCTCTCGGAGAGCCGATCGCGTGGTGGCGACTCGCGGATGCGAGCCGAGTCCTCCGAGACGATGACGTCGGTGAGGCCGACAAAGAGGCTGATCGTGCCGATAGGCAGGATCACGCTGTGCGTGACGGGTCGCGCCGCCGGGACGTAGCTGCTCGGCAAGACCTGGAGCATCTCTCCGATCGCTATCATGCGGCCGGTGGCGACCGTCTCGTTGATGGGAAGATTGGATCTCGCCGCAGAACACCGGCCAGACCGGCCAGGCCCCACGGTGGGCGCCACTGTCGTGGGAATGGTCACGGCAGATGCTGCAATCGGCAGCGAGTAGTAGAACGAGGGGCAAGGGCGGCCAGCTATCTGCGGTGTGAGATGAGGGCAAAGACACAGGGTTTTACCCAGGTTCGGCCCCCCGGAGGGTAAAGACCTACTCCTGCTAGATTGTATTATGGAGGTGTTACAATGGGCGAGCTCGGCGGCTAGGCGGCGAGTCGCTTGGGTGTATGAGGGAACGTGTCTCTACTCACCCTGTAGGGAGGTTTATATAGGCTCACCTCCCCTAGGGTTTACATATGACAACCGATTCGGTTAAGGCTTTAGTAGTCGTTTAACCTAGTGCGACTGGGCCTATCTACTCGCCTGGGCCTTCAGCTTCCAGTCGCTCGGTACCTTGCTGGGCTTCAATCCACTCGCCGTTCTGCAGGCCCACTCGCCAACTCACGGGCCAGTCGGAAACGCCCTGCTGGGTATACCCCAGTAGGCATATCCTCATCATCTTGCATGCACATGTTTAGAGTTCTTTGATCCCAGCTTTCAATGCTTGCAAATGGTTGGATATTTATTGTGAGGATGCATGTCACCTCAAAAATTATTCTTTTATCACTTACCTACTCGAGGACGAGCAGGAGTTAAGCTTGGGGATGTTGATACGTCAGAAACGTATCTATAATTTTTGATGCACCATGCTTGTTTAATATCTACTTTGCTTTACTTTTCTACACTTTGAGGTGATTTTTACATGTTTTCTGGTACTAACCTATTAACAAGTTGCAATAGTGCCAGATGCCTGTTTTCTGCTATTTTTGGTTTCAGAAAAGTTAGTAAAGAAATATTCTCAAAATTGGACGGGACAAACGTCAAAGTCAATTACTTTCCGTGGGGAACAAGAAGTCCAGAGGGGAACCTGAGAGGCAAGCCAGGGTGGCAGACCCACCCTAGACACGGGTGAGCCCTGCCCCGCGCCTGGGAGGGGTGTGGGGGCCCTGGCCGCCGCCTCGGCCTCCCCCTTCGCCTATAAGAATCCCCCGATTCATAAACCCTAAGAACACGATCAAATTTCCACGAAACCGTTTGTAGCAGCCGCCACCATGGTCCCAAGATCGAGGGGGGGGGGGGATCTGAAGTTCTTCTCGGCACCCTGCCGGAGGGAAGATCATCCCGGAGGCCTTCTCTCCGGTATATTGCGTGAGTAGTTCCACCTTGGACTATGGGTCCATGTAGTAGCTAGATGGTTGTATCTCCTCCTTTTTGCTTTCATGTATAGATCTTGTGAGCTCCGTTCATGATCAAGATCTAATCTATTTGTAATCATGCATGTTGTGTTTGCGGGGATCCAATGGATATTGAGATTATTATGTTGGTTTGATTAATGGTTTTGTATTTATGATTCTATCATGTCTGTGTTGTTTGTGATCTTGCATGCTCTCCATTGTTAGTAGATATCTTGGCCAAGTAGTTGCTAGTGACTCCAAGAGGGGGTATTTATGCTCGATAGTGGGTTCATGCCTCTAGTTTCCAAGGGAAATGACAATAATCTCTTGGGTTGTAGATGTGTTGTTGCTACTAGGAAGAAAACAACGGTCTCTTGTTCATGGAATATGTGGACTGTTTACCTTACACACTTTTCTTAAAGCAGTTGTCTGTTGCTTGCAACTTAATACAGGAGGGGGTTCGGATGATAACCTGAAGGTGGAATTCTAGTCATAGATGCAGTTGGATGGCGGTCTATGTATCTTGTTGTATTGACCAATCGAATCTCATAGGATCTTTCTGACTAGTAATTACATTGTTATGCCTTGCTCAGTTCCTGTCAATCGCCCTGCTGTAATTTGTTTACCCTTCATTCCATGTTGTTTATCTAAGGAGAGCACCTCTAGTGAACTATGGACCACGGTCCAATATTTACCATTGATACATCTTCCACTGTTACTTGTTTACTTGCTGCAAACCATTACCTTTCACACCATACGTTTAATCCTTTGTTACAACAAACCGGTGAGCTTGACAACCTCACTGATTCGTTGGGGCAAAGTCTTGAGTTTGTGTTGTGCAGGTCTCCGCATTGCTTGCAACACCTGTGTGACGTTTCCTTCCTCCTTTTGGTTCGATAACCTCGGTCTCTACTGAGGGAAGACTTGCTGTTGTGCTCATCACACCTTGCCCTTGGGGTTTCCAACATAGTGCTCCACGTTAGCACCATCACATTGTATGAAGGATGCATGCACGATGATACCTGGTTGAATGTAACGCTCAAGGATATGGAGATGAAGGCAAAGCACAAATTGTGCGACGCAAGCTTCAACGATATGATGGCATTCTGGCACGATTGTCTCCCTGAGGGGAACACGTGTCCAACTAGTATCGAGGACGCCAAGAAAATCGTATGTCCTCTCGATCTACCGCATGTTAAATACCACGTATGCATCAACTATTGCATCATTTATCGGGGCGAGGATGCGTAGAAAACAACATGTCCGGTGTGCGGTTTTAGTCAATACAAGAAAGGGAAGAAACACCTGAAAAGTGGTATGGTACTTTCCTATCACTCCTCGTCTGCAGTGCTATTTCGCGGACCCTAAGGAAGCGAAGCTCATGCGATGGCATGCGAAAATGATGTGCTGCTGACGCACCCTTCAGATGCTAGACAGTGGAAAGCATTGGACCTCGAATTCCCAGAATTCGGTGGAGATTCGAGGAACATCAGGCTTGGTGCAAGCACCGATGGACTCAATCCTTTCGGTAGCCAGAGCAGCACGCACAACACTTGGCCCGTGTTTGTATGGATGTACAACCTCTCTCCATGGCTGTGCATGAAGAAGAAGTACATACAAATGAGTATGCTAATTCAAGGGCCAAAACAACCTGGTACCGACATCAATCTGTATCTCGGGCTGTTGAAAGAGTACCTAGCCACGTTATGGGAATCAGGAGCCAATACTTACGACGCCGTCGCACAAGATTATTTCACTATGAGAGCCGCGTTGGTCACTACGGTGCAAGACTATCCAGGTTGCGGGTATATCTTGGGGCAGGTTATCCAAGGATTCTCCGCATGCGTTAGGTGCATGTATAATACTAGCTATCTCCAACTAGAGAAAGATCCAGGGTCTTCGAAAACCGTGTTCATGGCGCACCGGAGGTGGCTCGGCAAGAATGATCCATGGAGAAAACATGGAGACCTGTTCGATGGCATATCCAAGACCCGAGGAATCCCAGAGCGGATGAGCAACGAAGAAGTGGAAGAATTGCTGAAAAACTGGAAAGATTGTCCTAAGCCTAGAAAGAAGCGAAAGAGGCAGCAAGACAAGACGCTGCTGAAGGTATGGAAAACAAGGTCTGTTTTCTGGGAGTTGCCATAATGGAAGTTTCTCCGCAGGCCTCATAGCCTTGACATCATGCATATCATGAAAAACGTGTGCGAGAGTCTGGTCGCCACCATAATCAACATGCAAGATAGTACGAAAGATTGTCCGAAAGCAAGGCACGGCCTGATATTCATGGGCATCCGGAAGGAGCTTCACGGAGGACGCACTACTCCTGATGATCAGAAAGATGATGATGATCATGAGTCGGAGACGACACAAGGTCGTCGGAAGGGTAAAAATTTCAAGAAGAACGGATATTACTGCACTGCTTCTTGCTTCACTCTAAGCCAGGATGAGATCAAACAGTTTTTCAAGTGCCTTCTAGGAGTCAAATTTCCTTACGGCTACGCGGGCAAGATAAGCAGACACCTAGACGAGGCGAAGCAGAGGTTCAGTGGCATGAAGTCTCATGACTGTGCCGTTCTAATGACATAGGTACTTCCGGTTGAACTAAGAGGGATAATGGACGAGCATGTCCGTGAAACGTTGTTTGGCCTCTGCAAGTTTTTTGACGTTATCTCTAGGAAGTCGATTGGCGTGAATCAGCTTGGGAGGCTACAGGAGGAGATCGTGGTGATACTATGCGAGCTTGAGGTCTACTTCCCGCCCGCATTCTTCGACATTATGGTGCATCTGCTGGTCCATGTCATGGAGGACATCGTCCAACTCGGGCCGATGTTCCTCCGCAGCATGATGGCATTCAAAAGGATGAACGGACACATCAAAGGATACGTTCGCAACAGGTCCCATCCAGATGGAAGCATAGCCAAGGGCTTTCTGAGGCTGAAGGGTGCATCTCTTTCTGCACGAATTATCTAGACATCGAGAACCCTGTCGGTCTTCCCGTCAACAGGCACCTTGGCAAGATCGACGGATCTGGTCACCGAGAGGGTTGTCGCGTACTGCATGCAGACTTCGATTATTGACGCGCAGACTTTGATCGAGCAAACCTCGTCGCGCTACAGCATTTAGAACTAGTCGATTCTTGGGTACAGAAGCACAAAAGGTTAATCGAGAAGAAGTATAGTGACCGGGGCATACAGAGGACGCAGGGGGAAATAATCAAAGAGCACAACTCAGATTTCACGTGTTGGTTTAGGCAGACGCTCCTTGATAATTCCCCGCAATCGCAATCTTATGACACGGAAAAGATCATATTCACCTTGTCGCAGGGACCCATGCAAAACCTGGTGACCTATCAGGCGTATGATATCAACGGCTACACATTCTACACGGAGGAAAAGGACAAGTGTGATTATCAGAACTCACGCGTAACGTCGGAATTCTACACCGATGACAATGTAAAGGAAAGATTCTACGAAAGGATCGAGGAGATATGGGAGCTCGACTACTGTGGAGAAAAGGTGCCAATGTTTCGTGTCAGATGGGCAAAGAGCGTCGAAAGAGAATACCGGTATTTCACAACCATGGTTATACCCAAAGCAGCCAAATCCAAGGCCGTCGGTGCGAACGTGGCCGCGAAAAATGAACCATGGGTACTGGCTACCAAAGTGACCAATTCTTTTTCATTACCGCCCCGACAAAGCTTAGCCGTGTTGTCGTGAGGAGAGGAAAAAGAAACATCATCTGAATGGATGGAGTCGCCAACGAGCAAGACTCCGACTAGTACGACGATCCAAAGATTGAAGATGACGACGACTACGATGCAGCAACATACATCACAAGAAGAAAAAGGACAACCCTATCCAAAAAAAGTAGCCCATTCGAAAGAAGAAACATTAAAGTGCTAGGGCTAAATTATTCAACCGTGACAAAGAAGGGAAAAAAGATTGTAAAACGCTAGCTCAAAAAATATTGTAAAACGCATGGTCGAAAAAGATTGTAATATTCATGGACAAATTATTATGACATATTTGTATCATGGACAAATTATTATGACATATTTGAATCATATTTATACCACTTTTATGACATATATTATCACTTTTAGGCATTTTTGGAATATTTAAAAGTATTTTAAAAACAAATAAAAAATTTATGGCATATATCAACACTTTTGGGCATTTTTTTTGGAACATTTAAAAGTATTTTTTAAATAAAAATAAAAAAGGTGGGCACCAGTATTCGAACCTGGGTGCTCATAGGTTTAGAATAGAGCAGTGGGCGGAACCAGTGGGATAAGGCAGTGCTAGTGTTAACTAGAGGGGTGGCCACCCTCTTATCTGACTAGTCCTACCCACTTAGGCATAGCTCACCCTGTCCAAGTGCGCTACGGATAACTCGCCACGTCGTACCTACCCTCCCCATCATCCTTAGACACAGATCGAGCCATCCCCATCGACGCGCCGCCGCTGCATCCCATCTGCATTGACGCGCGCCTCGCCAGCCATGCCAGGAGGAGGAGGAGGCCGCCACGCCAGGAGAATGAGGAGGAGGCCGCCACGCCAGGAGGATGAGGAGGAGGCCACCACGCCAGGAGGAGGAGGAGGCCGCCTCGCCCGCACGCTCGTTCCATGGAGGAGGAGGTCGTAGTTGCTGCCGATCCGTCAAGGAGGAGGTCACCGTCCCTCAAGGAGGAGGAGGCGTCGGATGTTCGAGGAGGAGGCCGCCGCGCAGTCCGTGAAGGAGAAGGCCCTCATCGTCCGCGCGCTCGTCGTCGTCCTTGTCTCGGAGGTGAGTGTCGCCCTCTCCCCTCTCCCCTCTCTCCCCTCCCGCTGCATCCATTCATTTAGGGTTCAGAGTAGGGTTCTGATTAGGATTCAGAGTAGGGTTCAGAGTAGGAAATTCAGTTAGGGTTCAGAGTAGGAAATGTTCTTAGGTTTGGAGATATACTTATTAGGATTCAGAGTAGGAAATTCAGATTCAGAAATGTTCTTAGGTTCAGAGTAGGAAATGTTCTTAGGTTCAGAGTAGGACATGGGTTGCACAGGACAAAGCTAAACTAGAATTATATATCTGTGATCAATATCTGAAGAGCTTTGTCATCTGAGTGTTCATTTCTGTATGCTTGCTTGTGTGGATGCTTCTGAGATGAACATTATTCTTTATGGTTTGAGAAATGGAAATATGTTGTTCATGTTTCTCAGTTTTCTGTTTAGCTTCAATGTATCTGGAATCTGTTGATTGAATATGCTTTCTTCATGTCTTAAGGCAATGAAAAACTGCATTTATGAGTTATGATTCATGTTAATTATTATGTGTTGCTTCAATGCTATTCTGTTATTCTAGATAAAGTTGTCCACATAACTTGAAGATATTGGAATAAAAAATGCCACATTTCTTAGAAAGTGGATTTAGCTGTTAAGTTTTGCTGCTTTGGGCATGTCTATGATGACTAATTATTCATCAAGTTTGATCATGGTTATGTTTATTTGGCTACCTCTGGCATGGCATGGTTGTATGAACTTTGTTAAATTACTAGATTCAGTTTTTGTGGACGCTAGCTATTCCTGTGAGCTAGCTTTACATGTACCAGTACTTTCATCTAGCTAGCTAACCTGCACTTATATGAATGATCATATCTTTCGATTGGATATAAAGTATGTGGTTTTATTGGTGATCACGGATTTTTAACCTGCATGAACTTTATATGTGTGATTGAGGCATATACAATGAGATGAACTAGAATTATCCATGTATGATCAACATTTGAAGAGCTTTGGCATCTGAGTGTTTATTCCTGCATGCTTGTCTGCGTGGATACTTTTGAGATGAACATTATTCTTTATATTTACTGTTCATGTTGCTCACTTGCCGTCTAGCTTCAGTGCATCTGGAATCTGTTGATTGCATATGCTTTATGATGTCTTATGGAGAGGAAAAACTGCCCTGATTGACCTATCTTTTCACTACTTGTGTGCTGTCAAGTTAGTTGTTGTAGGTAAGTTGTTGTCAACTTAGATGTTGTAGGTAAGTAGTAGGTTAGCAGTAGGCCAATTTAATGTATACTGCTGTACACAAACTTGTGTGCCGCTATATATGTATTTTCTTGTTGTATTTGCTTGCTATCATATAATCTGCATGCTGTATTTGCTTGCTTGCTATAATGACATGTGCTTGTGCTTGCTATAATGACAGGTACTTGTGCTTGCTATAATGATAGGTGCTCGTGCTTGTATTTGCATGTAGCACTTGAATTTTTCTTGTGCTTGTATGAAGCACTTTATTATGTCGTGTATGCAGGTTCTTGTGTGAAATAAGTCACGATTTTTGCCAGAATGTTGATTAACTTCCGTTTCGGCAGAAATCGGGCACTCCTAGTTTAAGAAAATTAGCAAAGGTCATGCCAGATTTTTCCGTGCACTTTATTACTAACCAATTATTTGTTTTTATTAGTGCAAAGATGTGTGACAACGACGAGGCTAGATGTTCTAAGCACATCAGTGCTGAAGTACTTAGACCTCCGAATAAACAATTGACATTCTGGGAGGCGGCCCAGCGGCTAGAAGACGATGAAGAATACCATCCTTCGGAGAGCGAGGATGATGAGATGGAAGACGCGGAGGAACAAGCCGAAGGAACGGCGGATGACGAAACCACTGATGGTGGCGAGGGCACAGGGAGTGGTAGCAATCCTCCTAAGAAGAAGAAGAAGCAGAAGGAACGGCGCCCGAACATGGTCGTCATCGTCAGAGAGGAAATTACTGAAGTGAGCCCAACATGGGTTCCTTTGGAGCCCGAACTTGTCGTTAGAGGGTACGGTGGGCAAGTGGCGGCGATGTGGCATCCCGCAAAACCGCTACTAGAAAATCGCGTTGTTTTCGTGCCTTGCATCGTCTTCATCATGCATTGTTTGTCTGAAACTATTTCGAAACGCCTAATTTTGTTCTCTAAATAGCCCCGTCTTGATTTCAAATTAAAAACCGGGTCCCCGGAATATTTTGTTTTGACTAACCACGGTTTGCAAACGGTCCGTTTAAAACAAATAAAATATTTAATTATTTTAGTGGGGGCAGTCGAACGGGCCGACCCGACCCAGTCGACCACCCCCAGAAATAAAACGGTCTGCCTAAACTAAACCTAATTCCTATTCCCACCCAATCCTAACCTACCCACCAATCCTAGCTCGCCAACTCACCCCTGGCCCCAATCCCTACCCACCCCGCCACCTCATCAATCCACCAGTCCCTCTCTCCTCTGCCCACACCCACACCCAGCTTCCACCTACCCCTCTCCCTTACACCTCGGCCCCACCCCTGGTCAAACCCACTCCCTCTCTCTCTCCCCACCCGCCTGGCCCTCTCTCCCTGGACCCACACCCGACCCCGTTCACCCTCACCCTGGCCCCACCCGACAGCCCCTGTCCCCGGGCCCCACCCCGCTCCCCTGTCCCTGCACGTCTCCCCATCGCTCGCCTGGCCGTCCCCAACCTCCCCTCCTCTCCTCTCTGGCCGCTCGCTCCCACCCCGACGCAACCTCCACCTCGCCGTCTTCCTCCCTCTCCCCATCGCTCGCCTGGCCGCCCCTGTCGCCCCGTCGGCCTCCGCCCGAGCCGCCGGCGCGTCCTCCGCCGGTCGTCTCCCCCTCGGCGCCGCTCCTCCCTCCGCCCGCGGCTGCGCACCTCGCCGCGCCCGCCGCTCGCCTCCGCGCGGCTGCGCCCGCCCGCAAGCGCCCCGCGCTCTCCTTCTCTCTCTCTCGCCGCCGACGACCCGCCCCTTCCCCGTGCGTCGCCGACTTTCCCCTCCCGGCCAAGCTCGCAGCGCCTCGCCGGCCCTCTCCTTCCGCCGCCGCGGCCTCCTCCGGCCCCGAGCTCCGCCTCCGCTCGCGGCGGGAGCCCTCTCTCCGGCCGGCCTCACCCGCCTCTTCTCCAACCCCGCTCGCCCCGCCCGAGCTCGCCTCCGGCCGCGGCAGCGTGCCCGCCGCCAGCGTGCCTCCCTGGATCTCCACCTCGCCGTCTCCGGTGGCGCCGCCGTCGGCCACGCTCCGCCGTCCAACCACCGCCTGCCTCCGGTGCCTCGCCTCCACCCTTCGCTCCGCCTCCTCGAGCCGTTCTCCTACGCCGCCGGTGAGCCCCACGCCGCCTCTGCCCCTCCGTGCGTCGCCGTCGCCTCCCCAGCGAGCACGTGCTGCCGCCGGCAAGCTCCTCGCCCGGCGTCCACGGGCCCCTCCTCCTCGATCTACGCGTCCCGCGGCCTCCCCGACGCCCACCAGGGTTGACCCCGCCCCCTGCCGCGCCAGTGCTGCCCTGTCGTGGTTGTCCTCGTGTGTAACGTGCAGGTGTCCCTTTGATGTTCTCGTGTGCTGATGTTGGCCATGATCTTCAGGTGGGTATAGTGCTTCGGTGGTGATGCCTCTGTTGAGACCGAGACCAAGAGCTGTGTCCCTAGTGCCTCCTGGACAAGGACAGGATCTTCGTCGCAACACCCCGAGTTCTCCCACCCGAAATCCGATGGTTGTACTCCGAGAACACCGTCACGAAGCATCAAGCACTTCTACACGGACGCTCGGGATGACAAGTTCTTCACCCAAGGGCGACAAGGCTTTCTTCACGGTTTTCGAGACCCCGACATCGAAACGACAAGATCATCGTCATGGAACCCGAAGACCACATGTGCGACAAGTACTCACTCGAGAACGCCGAGTACTTCACCCCGGACACCGAGACCTTGGACGACAAGTTCTCCTTCCCGGAAGCGTTGACGCTCGTGCGACAAGAACTACTCCCCGATCCGAAGACCCTAAATCCCGGAGTCCGAGAACGATCCCGTCGAACCCTGAACCCCGAGACCGGACCCCGGACCCCGGAACCCCAAGATCGTCGAACCCTAATGTGTGATCCTGATCCGAGCCCCTATTTTTATAAATGCCATCTATATAAATTATTGCATATTAAATTGTCATACTCGCATGCATATTGTCATGTGGTTTGGGGGCCTTAGGCCGATTCACCTAAATTAAATATGGGGCCCATATGCGGGCAAATCTAGTCTTATATTGGCCTCATTTAAATTTGTGCATCGAACCGTTGTCATATTTTGCCTTGTTAAGACAACATTTAAATTGCGGGGTACCTAAATAACTTGAACCATTTAATTAATTGTCGGGACCCTGGTTCCGCTTAATATGACCTATTTGCATCGCATCCTTGCCATGTCATACATCATACATGCATCATGCTCGATCTTTTGCCGTAGTATTAAATAGTGCATCCGGTGTTTATTCTAGTGATTTGCTTCTTCACGGATAAGGCCGTTGAGTTGATGTGAGCTTCGCCCCGATCTTCGGATGAACCTTCGACAATGTGTTTCAGGCGAGCATCTCCCCCTTTCTACCTATCTTACTTTTATAGTATTTATTTCCCTCCTGTTGATCTATTGCTATCTGTGTTGCGATGCTCTAGTTTCCGTACCCGTGATATCCCTTGCAGCCATATATTGCCTTGGACACATCCTATTACCTGTTGATTGGTAGATAGTTGGACTTGCGTGTCGTAGTCGCTCGCTCAAGTGCTGTTGCGTGTCGTCAAGTACCGCAGTTGTTGGAGTATTGCCGCATGTTTAATGTTGGAGATGATCAAGGCTTTAATTATCGTTTAATTCAATTACTGTTTAACAACTAAATTGAAGTGGGTAAGCAGAGGCACAGGTGGGCAATAGATGTTATTTGGTTGTTAACCGTCCACTTGTGTCCCGTAGGACCCCGAGTTCTTGACACCTGTTCCGAGATCGAGCGCGCTAACCACAGGTGGGGAGATATGGGCCCCCCATCGATTAGTACCTGATTTCAAAGTACTGTACTGGGGGCCACAAGTAGTTTGGGGCTTTATTACTATCTTGTACTTATGCCATGCTTTACTGCTTTATTTACGATTGTGTGAGGAGCACGCTGTACTGTTTTGGAAGCGGAGTGTTTTCGCGGTATCGACAGGCCCAGTTTTGGGGTTTCCTATCGTTTACAGCCACTGTCGCAAACCCTGAGTCCGTCTCGGAGACCGGCCGACTTTGTTGCGGGTGTACTTAGTGGGGTGGCCCCCCGTGCTTGCTTTGGGTCTGGGAAACATCATGACTTAGGCCCCGCCGACATACCGATGGGTGTATGTTAACTGATCTGGCAAAAAGGATCGAAGTGCTTGTGGATACTTTGGTGCACCCCTGCAGGGTTAAATCTTTTCGAGAAGCTGTGTCCGCGGTTATGGACGACTTGGAGCACAGTGCTTGATCATAGACAACTATAACTAAAGTTTACTGTTATAATTTGACTTGTACCCGATATGACTAGTAATCAGCTTCACTACAACGGAATGGCTAAGTAAAAGTACCAACAACTGCTGGGTTTTGGGATATCTCATGCCAATTGTATCTGACTAGTAAGTGTTGCAACTACAACGGAATGCTTAACTAAAGTTGCCCACTGCTTATTTTATCAGGATGATTATCTACACCTGACTAGTAATTGTTGCAACGATAACTGAATAAATAAAACTGTCAACTGTGTGAGTTCCTCGGTTGACTTCCTCGTGTGGTTTCGAGGGGGAATGCCAGGATGGGATTGTTTGGTGTTAGTATCAGGTTGGTTCCGGATAGGTCTTTCTTACCCCTCTCTGATAGCCGCCTGTTTTATCGAGTCTCTATAGGTTGTTTAGTGCATGCTGCGCTGCCGCTGCAGTCCACCATACCTATGTAGGCGAGGACCGCCGAATTCTAGCCTCGCCGTGTACTGGCCTCAGTACTGACGCTCCTCTTTTTCCTTTGCCCTTTGTCGGCACCCCTTTTGTTTAAGCAGGTTTTGAGATCGACGTCGTTAGCAGGGTTACCCTTCCGGCTTGGCCTGGGCAGGGTTATGGACGCCATTGGTTATTCTTTAGGGCTCTTAGCCCCATTTGCATCTTGTCCGTAGACGGACGCTCTATCGTTTTACAGGTGATTTGGATCTTTGTTCTGTATATCTGTATTCTTGACTCTTTGAGTCGCTGTTGTATATATCTGTTCTGTGGGTCCCATCAAGGACTGTTGTGTAATGTTATTACTTCGTTTTCCACCCGCACGAAAGTGCCTGGTGGGCACCTTTGAATCGTTTCTATGCGGGTTTGGCGGGAATCGCTGAAACCTGCATAGGGTCAATTCTGAGGGTGTTACAGGCGATCACCCAGACAACCATCTCGATTAACACCGAGAATCTCCGGCATAAAGATAATGGCCACTTGCACACAGTCCTCTTCGAGAAGCTGCACGCAACATACAAGTTCCCCGCTGAGTATCGGAACACAAATTATCATGGGAATGAAGTAAACAAATCCGCCCTCACAAAGATGAGCATCGCCCTGGCCAGCTGGAGAACCCGGATAAATAAGAAGATCTATAAAGAAGGCAAAAGTCTCGAGGAGATCTAGAAGATTGACCCGCAAATCACCGAAGATCAGTTCTGGAGTTTAACAAGAGGTGTCAATCCGAAAGAGCCCTGGCAAACAGTAATCGGGGAAAGGTGCTGCAGGCGATGAATATAGGTCATCACCATCTCGGATCTGGTGGATACATATCCGCGGAGGCCAAATGGGATAAGGAGGACGACAAGTATAGAGCTAAGGGGATAGCGAACCCCTTTGCGAAATTCAAAAAGGGGCAGCTTAGAAACTTCATCAAGGCCCGTTACCATGTGGACCCAAAAACCAAACAACTCACCGCGGATCCTGCGGTGAAGGAATTCGAGGAAATTGTGGTAAGTAATTTAATTACCGCGGATCAACTCGATTGCATTCTAATCGATGAAGTCTGGTTTCTAAAAGGTTCACTGTTACTTCTTTTGCAGGAGGAGGAAATTGTTGCTAGTCTTGGATCCTAGGGTTCCTCATCCCAGGGGTCGACGGCGACCACCCGGTGGGATAACCCTTTAACTGGGCGATGAACCGGGCCAAGAAAATAGAGCCGGTTATGAAGAAGCCATCATTGGCTGGCCGTCTGGCTGGCCTCGGCGGTAAGAATTGGGTGGATCATTTTGGTCCACCGCCGATGACGCGTGTGGCACCGTCGGGAAGGAGCGAGGAAGAAAACCACGAGGTTCAAGAACTTAAGGAACAAGTGGTGCGGATCCCGCAGATCGTCCAAGACAACCTGGAAATCACCCTCACGTCCATCCTGCCTACCTTGGTGGAGTCAATAGCGAACTAGAGTGCGGGTGGTTGACAAGGGCCGTGCCCGATTCCAAGCATGGTCAGCAGCCACTCGAACAACGCGGCGCCGATGAATCAGGCGGATTATGTGTTCGTGACTCCGCCTACTAGCACTGCGGCGCCAGAAGTGTTGGTGAATCCCCCTGCCATCATCGCAGCGCCGGACATGTTGGTGACCCCCTGCCATCGTCGCGGCGGCACCGGAGCTCCAAGCACCCGGTAGGGAGAATACACCGGCGACCGACACCGCGCCATCAAGCAGCCCCTCCGTCTCTTGCACGCCCATCGTCATATGCGGTGCCTCGACATTAGCCGATCTCAACGAAATCATGGTAAACAAATTGCTTTACCGCCTTTCACACCATCTATTACTCTTATGGCATATCTCTGACGACGCCGTACATGTTTTCCACAGACGGATGTTCCTTGCACTCTCTTATGCTACGTGAACAATGAGCTGAGGGATGTTGCCAAGGGTACCATCGTTAATACCTTGCAGCGCACGTTCCACTCAAGGCCAATGCCAGATAGCGTGCACAGGGTTAAAATTAGTCGGATGCTAAGGGGTTGCGACGACCTGGAACCTCCCATTCAACCCCGAGGAGCGGATGAATAAGAGTCGGCTGTCCTCAGAAGTTGCTTCTTCGGCTTATTCTTGCAATGGCCAAAGAGCATGATCCGTTTGGGGACGGCGGGGGCCATCACGCCACATACAACTATTGGAGATATGACCTAGAGGCAATAATAAATGTAGTTATTATTATATCTTTGTGTTTATGATAAATGTTTACATTTATGCTATAAAAGTATTAACAAGGAAACATTAATACTTGTGTGATTTGTAAACTAAATTAGAGTCCCTAGTAAAGCCTCTTCATAATACTAGCTTGTTAGTTAATAAATGATTGTGGTTTCCCTATCATGAACATTGAGATGTTATTAACAACAAGATCATATCATTAGGAGAATGGTATGATGGACATACTCCTATAGATAAGCGTAGCATAAAGATCAAGTCATTTTAATAGTTCAATTGCTATAAGCTTTCTGATACATAGTAACCTAATTCCTTCGACCATGAGATCATGCTTATCACCATCACCGGAAGGATACTTTGATGACAACAAACACCACACCGTAACTGGGTGGCTATAAAGGTGGCATTGAGTGTTCGGAAAGTATGGGTTGAAACACATGGATCAAGAGTGGGATTTGTCCATCCATATGACGGATAGATATACTCTGGGCCCTCTCGGTGGAATGTCATCCAATTGGCTTGCAAGCATGTGACTGGCTCACAAGGTATCACATATCACGGGAACGAGAAAATAGTACTTATCAGTAACGAGGTTGAACTAGGTATGTAGAGATACCGACGATCAAAACCTCGGATAAGTAAACTATCGTGAGATAAAGGGAAATTGGTATCATATGTAATTGGTTCATTCAATCGCAAAGTAATCGTATAAATATGTGGGAGCCATATGAATTTCCAGATTCCTCTATTGGTTATTGTTCGGAGAAGTGTCTCGATCATGTCCGCATAATTCACGAACCGTAGGGAGACACACTTAAGGATTCGATGTTGTTGAGTAGTTATGGAATGATGAGTAAGAGACCGAATGTTGTTCGGAGTCTCGGATGGGATCCGGGATATCACGAGGAGATCCGGAATGGTCCGGAGAATAAGATTCATTTAAGGAAAGTCCTGTTTCGGAGTTGGAGAATGATTCCGGTGTTTTCATCGGGAATGTTCTAGAAGGGTCCGGAAGGTCTGGCACTCCGGAGGGGAAGGGTACATGAATGTGTCATAACAAGTTGGAATTGTTGCATCATGTACTAGGTGTCATCGCTGAGCAAAATAAAGGGATAAATCAAATCCTAGTTTGAAAAGTCAAACGCCAATTTGAAAAGTCAAACGACAAGTTTGCTTGGTGGAGGGAGAGTAGGAAACCTACTTGGGGAGGAGTTCCTCTCCCTCCACCCGCCGGCCAAGGAGGCCGAGTTGGGGGAGGACTCTCCCCCCCTGGCCGGCGCCCTCCCACCTATATAAGGAGGGGCAGGGGTGCCCCTCTATACCTACACCTCTCTCCTCTAAACCCTAGCCCTAGCCGCCGGCCCTCCTGCAGCCGCCGCCGCCCTAGGGTTTGCCCTAGCGGCCGACTTGGGGCTCTACCCTTGCCCTAGTCGCCGGCCTATCCCTCTCTACTTGGTGCCTCTAAACCCTAGATCGCCAAGGCTTCTCTCATAGTCCACCATACTCGCTCCGGCTTAAGGCGAAGCCCTGCGAGATCTCCCCTCTACTTCCGGTACCACGCCGTCATGCTGCCGGAATCGCGAGGAGAGTGCTACAACCTCCGCTGCCTGGTGGAACAAGGGAGAGGAAGGTCTTCATTGAGTACCGAACGTGTGACCGACTGCGGAAGCGCTGCCGGAACGCAGCGCCGGAAGGATCGTCTACACGATCTTGAGATCGGCAAGAGTACGACTACATCACCCACGAGAATCCGCTCTCGTTAAACACTTTGGAATCTTCGAGGGTGAGTTATTATATCGACTCGTTGCTACAATCTAGTAGATAGATCTTGGCTTGTTTGTTTGTATGCGGTAGAATTTTTTTGTTTTCCATGCTACGAACCCCTACAGTGGTATCAGAGTCGTGTCTATATGTAGATCTGTTGCACGAGTAGAACACAATGGTCATTATGGGCGGTGGTGCTTTTATTATCAATTGCTTCTTGTGTACTTTGCATCTTGCGGTATGATGGGATGAAGCGGCCCGGGCTAACCTTACATGACATCGTTCATGAGACTTGCTCCACGCTCAACATGCAACTTGTATTGCATAAGTGGCTTTACGGGTGTCTGTCTCTCCCATTATAGTATAGATCCAATTTACAACGGGCACTTGATAGTTCAAACATCAACGTTGTGGTTCTTGTTCGTAAGTTAGATCGACACTTATTGAAAGCCCCAAACCACGTAAAATATGCAAAGAAATTAGAGGCGTCTAACTTTGTTTTGCAGGGGTGTGCTGTGATGTGATATGGCCATGATTGTGATTATATTTGATGTATGCAATGTTCCTTATTGTAAGTTGGCAACCGGCAGGAGCCATATGGTTGTCTTTAATTTCTGTTAAGTCCCGCATGTCTATTCAAAGTAGTTGTAATAGTTGAAGCTGGTGGACGACAATCATGGAGCAGCGTCATTGACCTTGATGCAATGCCGGTGATGATGGAGATCATGTTCGTGCTTGAAGATGGACATCAGAAGCACAAAGAAGAAAGGACATATCATATCACATATTATGAATTGCATGTGATGTTAATCCTTTATGCATCTTGTATTGCTTAGTTAACGACGGTAGCATTATAAGATGATCCCTCATGCACATAAATTTCAAGTTCTAAAGTGTTCATCCTTAGTAAGAACCATTGCTAAAGCTTGTTGTTTCGAAGCACCACGTGATGATCACGTGTGTTAGATTCTGCAAGTGTATACAACGTGAGCAAACCAGATTTGCTCATGCGGAAGCTAAGGTTTGATCTTGACGAGCCTAGCATGTACAGACATGGTCTCGGAACACGGATCGCCGAAAGGTAAAGCATGAATCATATAGTAGATATGATGAACATGTCGATTGTTCGCCATTGAAGCTACATCAACTCTCGTGATGATCGGTTTTGATGTGGTGGATCTGGTTCGTGTGATCACTAAAACAATGTGAGGGATATTGTTTTGAGTGGGAGTTCACCTAGATTAATTTAACTATTAATTAGAACTCAATTTGTCATAAACTTAGTCTAAACTATTGCAAATATGTTCTTGAACAATGGCGGCCCCTACCATCAATTTTAATGCGTTCCTAGAGAAAGAAAAGTTGAAAAACAATGGAAGCAACTTCGCGGGTTGGTTCCGCAATTTGAGGATTGTCCTCAATGCTGGTAATTTGACCTATGTGCTGGATGCACCACTGGGTGACCCGCCTGCAGCTGATGCTACCGATGAAGTAAAGAATGTTTACCTCGCTCGGAAGAATCAGTACTCCACAGTTCAGTGTGCTATCTTGTATGGTTTGGAATCGGAGCGTCAGAAAAGGTTTGAGAATTCAGACCCACATGATATTGTCCGTGAACTCAAACTGATATTTGAGACTCATGCGGCAGTTGAGAGCTATGAGGCTTCTGAAAAGTTCTTTAACTGCAAGATGGAAGAGGGCAGCTCCGTCAGTGAGCATGTGCTTAAGATGTCTGGGCACGCAAACAAACTCCAAAGCTTGGGTATAGTGATTCCTAATGCTTTGGGCATTTACCGTGTCCTCCAATCACTGCCACCAAGTTACAAGAACTTTGTGATGAACTACAATATGCAAAGCATGAACAAGCAGTTGCCAGAACTCTTCTCCATGTTGAAATCTGCAGAAGTGGAGATCAAGAAAGAGCACCAGATGTTGATGGTCAATGAGACCACCAAATTCAAGAAAGGCAAGTCTAAGAAAAAGGGACACTTCAAGAAGGTTGGTAAGAAAGTTGCCGCACCAACGAAGAAGACCAAGGCCGGACCTAAGCCTGATACAGAGTGCTTTTACTGCAAGGGAGAAGGTCACTGGAAGCGGAATTGCCCAAAGTACTTGGCGGATTTGAAGAACGGCAACATCAAGAAGAAAGGTATATCCGATATACATGTTATTGATGTGTATCTCACTAGTACTCGTAGTAGTGCCTGGGTATTTGATACTGGTTTGGTTGCTCATATTTGTAACTCGAAACAGGTGCTGCAGAATAAACGGAAGCTAGCGAAGAACGAGGTGACGATGCGCGTAGGAAATGGATCAAAGGTTGATGTGATCTCGGTCGGCACGCTACCTCTTCATCTACCATCGGGATTAGTTTTATACTTAAATAATTGTTATTTGGTGCCTGCGTTAAGCATGAACATTATATCGGGATCTTGTTTATTGCGAGACGGTTACTTGTTTAAGTCCGAGAATAATGGTTGTTCGATTTATATGAGTAATATGTTTTATGCACATGCACCTTTGATAGATGGTCTATTCTTATTGAATCTCGATAGTGGAAATACACATTTTAATAACGTTGAAGCTAAACGTTTGAAATTAAGCGATGACTCGACCTATATGTGGCACTGTCGTCTTGGTCACATTGGAGTGAAGCGTATGAAGAAACTCCTTTCCTATGGACTTCTTGAATCACTTGATTTTTAATGACTTGAAAGATGCGAAGCATGTCTGATGGGTAAAATGACTAAGACTCCATTTTCTGGTATGATGGAGCGAGCTACGGACTTATTGGAAATCATACATACCGATGTGTGTGGTCAGATGAGTGTAGCATCGCGCGGTGGTTATCGTTATGTTCTTAGCTTCACGGATGACTTGAGTAGATATGGGTATATCTATTTCATGAAACGTAAGTCCGAAACTTTCGAGAAGTTTAAGGAATTTCAAAGTGAGGTAGAGAATCAACGTAACAAGAAGATTAAATTTCTATGTTCTGATCGTGGAGGTGAATATATAAGTTACGAGTTTGGCGAGCATTTGAAGAAATGCGGAATACTTTCACAATTGACACCGCCAGGAACACCACAACGTAATGGTGTGTCCGAACGTCGTAATCGAACTCTCTTAGATATGGTTCGTTCTATGATGTCACTTACAGATTTACCGCTATCATTTTGGGGTTATGCATTAGAAATATCCGCATTCACTTTAAATAGGGCACCATATAAATCCGTTGAAACGACACCGTATGAATTATGGTTTGGGAAGAAACCTAAATTGTCGTTTCTTAAAGTTTGGGGTTGCGAAGCCTATGTAAAGAAGTTACAGCCGGACAAGCTTGAACCCAAAGCGAAAAAATGCGTCTTCATAGGATATCCAAAGGAAACTATTGGGTATATACCTTCTATCATAGATCCGAAGGCAAAATCTTCGTTCCCAAGAATGGATCCTTTCTAGAGAAGGAATTTCTCTCGAAAGAAGTGACTCGAAGGAAAGTAGAACTCGACGAGGTTGTCGAACCTTCTCTCGAACTTGCGAGTAGCGTAGCACCGGAAGAAGTTCCTGTGGTGCCTGCACCAATAAGAGAGGAAGCTAATGATGATGATCATGAAACTTCGGTTGAAGTTGCTACAGAGCCTCACAGGTCAACGAGAACTTGTACCACTCCTGATTGGTATGATCCCGTTATGAGTGTCATGTTGGTGGACAACACCGATGACCCTGCGACATATGAGGAAGCGATGATAAGCCCAGATTCCAATAAATGGCAAGAAGCCATGAAATCTGAGATTGGATCCATGTACGAAAACCAAGTATGGACTTTGGTGGACTTACCGGATGGCCGAAAGGCTGTCGAGAACAAATGGATTTTCAAGAAGAAAACATATGCTGATGGTAATGTTACCGTCTATAAAGCTCGACTTGTCACAAAAGGGTTTCGACAAATTCAAGGAGTTGACTACGATGAGACTTTCTCACCAGTAGTGAAGCTAAAGTCTATGAGGATTTTGTTAGAAATCGCTGCATATTATGATTATGAGATATGGTAGATGGATGTCAAAACAACATTCCTCAATGGAGACATTGATGAAGAGTTGTATATGATGCAACCCAAAGGTTTTGTCGATCCTAAAGATGCTAACAAGGTATGCAAACTTCAACGGTCCATATATGGATTGAAGCAAGCATCCCGAAGTTGGAATCAACGTTTTGATAAGGAAATCAAAAGTTTTGGTTTTATACAAACTTATGGAGAAGCTTGTATTTACAAGAAAGTGAGTGGGAGATCTGTAGCATTCTTAATACTATATGTAGATGACATATTCTTGATTGGGAATGATGTAGACCTTCTTAATAGTGTCAAGGAATATTTGAATAATAGTTTTTCAATAAAGATCTTGGCGAAGTAGCTTACATATTAGGAATAAAGATTTTTAGAGATAGATCGAGACGCCTAATATCATTGTCACAATGTACATATTTGGACAAAGTTCTAAAGAGGTTTGGAATGGAAGATAGCAAGAAAGGGTTCTTGGCCATGTTGCCCAATACGACCTTGAGTAAAACTAAATTCCAGCAACGGCAGAAGATAGAGAAAGGATGAGTAAGACTCCCTATGCCTCAGCCATAGGATATCTAATGTATGCTATGCTATGTACTAGACCCGACAATGCATATGCTATTAGTTTAACTAGCAGATATCAAAGTGATCCAGGAGTGGATCATTGGACAACGATCAAAAACATCCTTAAGTACTTGAGAAGAACTAATGATATGGTTCTTTCTTATGGAGGTGATCAACAGATCGTTGTTAATGGTTACACCGATGCTAGTTGGAACACCGATCCGGATGATTCTATATCTCAATCTGGATACGTATTTACTTTGAATGGTGCAGCAGTTAGCTGGAGGAGTGCAAAGCAAAGCGTTGTGGCGAGATCTTCAAATGAATCGGAATACATAGCTGCTTCGGAGGCTTCACAAGAAGCGATATGGATGAAGGAGTTCATTACAGAGCTCGGTGTGGTTCCTAGTGCGTTGGACCCAATGTCTATCTACTGTGATAACATGGGCGCCATAGCCAATGCGCAAGAGACAAGGTCACACAAGAAGCTGAAGCACATCAAGCTACGTTTTCACGCTATTCGAGAACATATCCAAGATGGTGACATAAAGATTTGCAAATTACACACAGATCTGAATGTGGCGGATCCGTTGACTAAACCTCTCCCGAGGGCAAAACATGACCAACACCAAACTGCCATGGGTGTTCGGTATATTACCATGTAATCTAGATTAGTTGACTCTAGTGCAAGTGGGAGACTGTTGGAGATATGCCCTAGAGGCAATAATAAATGTAGTTATTATTATATCTTTGTGTTTATGATAAATGTTTACATTCATGCTATAAAAGTATTAACAAGGAAACATTAATACTTGTGTAATTTGTAAACTAAATTAGAGTCCCTAGTAAAGCCTCTTCATAATACTAGCTTGTTAGTTAATAAATGATTGTGGTTTCCCTATCATGAACATTGAGATGTTATTAACAACAAGATCATATCATTAGGAGAATGATATGATGGACATACTCCTATAGATAAGCGTAGCATAAAGATCAAGTCATTTTAATAGTTCAATTGCTATAAGCTTTCTGATACATAGTAACCTAATTCCTTCGACCATGAGATCATGCTTATCACCATCACCGGAAGGATACTTTGATGACAACAAACACCACACCGTAACTGGGTGGCTATAAAGGTGGCATTGAGTGTTCGGAAAGTATGGGTTGAAAGACATGGTTCAAGAGTGGTATTTGTCCATACATATGACGAATAGATATACTCTGGGCCCTCTCGGTGGAATGCCAACCAATTGGCTTGCAAGCATGTGACTGGCTCACAAGGGATCACATATCACGGGAACGAGAAAAGAGTACTTATCAGTAATGAGGTTGAACTAGGTATGTAGAGATACTGACGATCAAAACCTCGGATAAGTAAACTATCGTGAGACAAAGGGAAATTGGTATCGTATGTAAGTGGTTCATTCGATCGCAAAGTAATCGTAGAAATATGTGGGAGCCATATGAATTTCCAGATTCCTCTATTGGTTATTGTTCGGAGAAGTGTATCGATCATGTCCGCATAATTCATGAACCCTAGGGAGACAGACTTAAGGATTCGATGTTGTTGAGTAGTTATGGAATGATGAGTAAGAGACCGAATGTTGTTCGGAGTCTCGGATGGGATCCGGGATATCACGAGGAGATCCGGAATGGTCCGGAGAATAAGATTCATATAAGGAAAGTCCTGTTTCAGAGTTGGAGAATGATTCCGGTGTTTTCATCGGGAATGTTCTAGAAGGGTCCGGAAGGTCCGGCACTCCGGAGAGGAAGGGTACATGAATGTGTCATAACAAGTTGGAATGGTTGCATCATGTACTAGGTGTCATCGCTGAGCAAAATAAAGGGATAAATCAAATCCTAGTTTGAAAAGTCAAACGCCAATTTGAAAAGTCAAACGGCAAGTTTGCTTGGTGGAGGGAGAGTAGGAAACCTACTTGGGGAGGAGTTCCTATCCCTCCACCCGCCGGCCAAGGAGGCCGAGTTGGGGGAGGACTCTCCTCCCCTGGCCGGCGCCCTGCCACCTATATAAGGAGGGGCAGGGGTGCCCCTCTAGACCTACACCTCTCTCCTCTAAATCCTAGCCCTAGCCGCCGGCCCTCCTGCAGCCGCCGACGCCCTAGGGTTTGCCCTAGACGCCGACTTGGGGCTCTCCCCTTTCCCTAGTCGCCAGCCTAGCCCTCTCTACTTGGTGCCTCTAAACCCTAGATCGCCAAGGCCTCTCTCATAGTCCACCATACTCGCTCCGGCTTAAGGCGAAGCCCTGCGAGATCTCCTCTCTACTTCCGGTACCACGCCGTCGTGCTGCCGGAATCGCGAGGAGAGTGCTACAACCTCCGCTGCCTGCTGGAACAAGGGAGAGGAAGGTCTTCATCGAGTACCAAACGTGTGACCGACTTCGGAAGCGCTGCCGGAACGCAGCGCCGGAAGGATCGTCTACACGATCTTGAGATCGGCAAGAGTACGACTACATCACCCACGAGAATCCGCTCTCGTTAAACACTTTGGAATCTTCGAGGGTGAGTTATTCTATCGACTCGTTGCTACAATCTAGTAGATAGATCTTGGCTTGTTTGTTTGTATGCGGTAGAATTTTTTTGTTTTCCATGCTACAAACCCCTACAACAACAGCACCGCCTATCGTGCCAGCGACAAGCGGTGGCAAGGCCACCTTACCGCCCTCGTCGTCATCTCCACGCGGTGGGTCGGATGATCATGTTGATGATATGCACATGGCGCAGGATCGGGCCGAGGACGATGAAGACTGGAATGATCACTTCTTCAACACTCAGTTTAGCAACAAAGACCCAGCTAGTGGCCCCACAGAGAAACCCACTATCACCAAGCGTCTGTTTGGTTCTCAGGTGACGCATCCAGCTTGCGCCTTCACCGATCCAGCTGATACAACCAACCGGCCCTTTATTCTAAGCCCTGACACACTACATAGGACGGCCGGTGCTCAGATTGCGGTGCTTGCCCGCTCTCCAAAAGGAAAAAGGCTAGGAAAAGAAAATCTAGCAGCTCGAGTCAGCCGGTGGCGTCAACTGCGAATCCGATCAGGTTTCGGGACGGGCCACCAAGACCCGAGGGTATTATGTGGAGGATTCATGTGGTGGGTGAGCCCATGCTACCTAAGAATTAGCGGAGGCTCGCCAGTTCAGAACTAAAGAGTGTGCATGACGGTGTGCTGACGGTAGAGAGACGCCTTCTGGCGGAGAAAGATCCCTCGCACCCGGTATTCGTGGTTAAGGTGCCACCAGGGTTGGGATTTGTCGACAATGCCCTCGAGGATCTGTTCTTCCTACGGTTTGACGAAATCTTCAATATGTTCCACCTATACCCGGTGCACTATACTATGGTCCGCATGTTTTCTCTCAGCATGGCCATGCAGATCATTAGAGAGAACACACCGGGCATCGCTATAGTGGACCCCTACTACATGCGTGACGGCTGCTTGGGAAGCGCCGCTGAATGACGTATCGCGGCCTCGTACCTAAAAATAATCTTCGTGGCGAACAAGACAAAGGAATACATTCTCGTGCCTTACTTTCCCGAGTAAGTCATTATTCACTCGCCACCATCGATTGGCTTTATTAGATTATCATCATTCTTTTTCCAACACATTCCATTTGAATTTTTTGCGCAGAGATGAACACTGCACACTCATATCCTTATCGTTGAAGCATTCACACGCCACTTATTTCGACTCGGGGAGTCTAGAAAAGAAGAAAAACTATGACAAGATCAAGGAAGTTCTGGATGATGCTCTCACTGGCTATGCCTCGACGGCAGGCACCACCTTCGTGTGTACGAAGGTCAAGTTCGGCAGGAACGTCTTCAACCACGTAACGGAGTTCCCCTACGTGAAGCAGCCAGAAGGCAGTAAGAAGGTGTTGGGCCACGCAGAGATAAAACAAAAACTTTTTCCTCTAACGTGGTGATCCCAAGATCTAGCTGAGGTAGAAGGCCACGAGGTTTACCACTAGACGCGCGGTTGCGGATTACTGATGAAGCGCGTCAGTTGATGCAGTGCAGTCCTCACGATCCGATCGTCCTGGTGCTGATCGCACAACACCTCTGCTGGTATCCACACGTACAAGGAGGAGCACCGGCGGCGAACTGCTAGGTTCGTTACGGCGGCTGGACTGCTGTGGAGCTAGGGTTTCCAACACATGGAATGACCTAACCGAACAACGATTAACCTTTTCTGGGTTACTGTGCTCCACTATATATAGGGAGTTAACGTGGGCTCTGCTCGCGCGACCCATTCACTAAAGCCCATATAAAACTAGTCACCGTGAGTCCAACTCACTAACTCAGTCCTAATCTGGTTTAGGTCCAACCCAACCAGATTATATGATTCGGATCCAATCCGAACCTGCTCCCGCTCTTAAGTGTGTGACCCCGCAGGCTCATGGTTACTTGGACACAATTTGAGTCCAACTCACAATCGATCAATCGGCATCGGCTCCTAGCAGAACTTGCCGATTCCCAAGTACCAAAGAGTCATGACGACTTTCCTTTCCAATGCGACTTACGTCTGAGTCCCTTTTGCCTCACGATATACCTTGTCAGACTATAGGCGAATATATGTCATCCCTTAAATAGTCCGACTCTCTTCTCGATCCGAGATAAGTGATTCACCCGACTAACTCTTAGCCGATCGCCTCGGTTAACACTTAACCGAGTCGTGCATGGCCATGCTTTCCGAATCATATCTCACGAGAGGGCCCAGAGAATATCTCTCCGAGTGGAGGGGCAAAATCCCATCTTGGTTATTCACATCACGCAGCTTGATTCTCAGTCGACCCGAACCCTGCCTTTATAACTGCCCAGTTACGGATCAGCGTTTGACAGAACCTAAGTCGGTGATCCTCAACTCGGACTATGCAATAACCTCAGGTCTAAGGATTACATTGATTGAGATATACAAATGACAGCTTAGTTCGTTGTACCTCAATATGGGTCAATCCGACTCGCTAAACTCTTTAGCCTAGTCTGTGTAAGTTGGAATAGCATCTCCATGCCCATGACAAGTGGAACCGAGTCATCAAGCCAATTTTCACATTGGTCTAAGTTGTGTGTCCAGCACAACCTCAATGACCAAGGATATTTAGTACAAACAACATGAATGCATAGTTCCACAACTGAATCACATATTCAATGATACACATCAGATGTTTATACAAGGACTACTTAATAACTTTATGAATACAATGGGAAATATCATCATACATGATTGCCTCTAGGGCATATTCCCAACAGTCTCCTACTTGCACTAGAGTCAATCTTCTGACATCACATGTCTAAGCATCTAATGCCCATGGCTCTCAGGTGCGCCTCATGCTTCGGCTGGGGTAACGGCTTTGTCAACGGATCCGCAATATTTGCATCCGTGTGTACCTTGCATAACTTGATATCACCCTGATCCACGAACTGGCGAATTAGGTGGTACCGCATGAGTATGTGCTTGTTCTTCTGGTGTTGTCTAGGTTCCTTGGCTTGTGCAATAGCACCATTGTTGTCACAATACACGTCCAACGGATTGGACGAGCCCTGAACCACACCAAGATCCATGAGGAAATTCCTCATCCAAACAGCTTCCTTTGCTGCCTCCGAGGCAGCAATATACTCAGCCTCTGTTGTAGACGCAGACACAGTCTCTTGCTTGGAACTTTTCCAGCTCACAGCACCTCCGTTTATAATAAACACGTATCCGGATTGCGAACGAGAATCATCAGAGTCGGTGAGATAACTCGCATCCATGTAACCCTTTACACTGAGTTCATCTTCACCACCATAAACCAAGAACATATCCTTAGTCCTTCTCAAGTACTTTAGGATATTTTTAGCCGCTGTCCAGTGGATCTCTCCAGGATCAGCCTGGTATCTGCTCACAACACTTAGAGCATAGGAAACATCCGGCCTAGTACAAATCATGGCGTACATGATGGATCCAACTGCAGAAGCATATGGAATCGCACTCATCCGACTTCGCTCATCAGTTGTCGAAGGACACTGAGTCTTGCTAAGTTTTACACCATGGGACATCGGTAAGAACCCCTTCTTAGACGATTCCATGTTGAACTTTTTCAACACTTTGTCCAAATAAGTACTCTGACTCAATCCAATGAGCCTCCTTGATCTATCTCTATAGATCCGGATTCCGAGGATGTATGTTGCCTCACCCAAGTCTTTCATTGAGAAACTCCTTTCCAATGATTCCTTGGTTTCTTGCAACATCTGGACATCATTTCCAATCAGTAATATGTCATCCACATATAAGATTAGAAAATTTACTTTGTTCCCACTAAACTTCTTGTATAAACAAGAATCATGATCACTCTTGATGAAGCCAAACGATTTGACTACCTCATCAAAGCGAATATTCCAACTCCGAGATGCTTGCTTCAACCCATAAATGGATTTCTGAAGTTTGCATACCTTGTCAGCATTAGCCGGATCGACAAAACCCTCGGGCTGTATCATATACACGTCCTCAGTTAAATTTCCGTTAAGGAAAGCCGTTTTGACATCCATCTGCCATATCTCATAGTCGAAATAGGTCGCTATAGCTAACATGATCCGAACTGATTTAAGCATCGCTACGGGCGAGAAGGTCTCGTCGTAATCAACTCCTTGAACTTGTCGGAACCCCTTCGCGACAAGGCGTGCTTTATAGATTGAAACATTTCCATCCATATCAGTTTTCTTCTTAAAGACCCATTTGCACTCGACGGATCTTGCACCGTCTGGCAGATCAACCAAGTTCCAAACTTGATTTTCATCCATGGACTTTATCTCGGATCTCATGGCTCCAAGCCATGACTCGGAATCAGATCCCACCATCGCTTCCGAATAATTTGCCGGCTCATCACTGTCTAACAGTAATACATCACGAACACTTCGTAATCTTGCCGATCTTCGTAGTACAGGTGCTGCTATCGGCTCAGCTGCCACGATCGGCTCAACCTCCAAGGTTTTTGCCGATTCGCTATTAGCCGATTCGCTATTAGCCGATTCCTCTCGAATTTCTTCGAGTTGCACCGTGCTCCCACTTACTCCCCGACTGAGAAACTCTTTCTCAAGGAAGACACCGTTCCGAGCGACAAACACTTTGCCCTCTTCTCGGTTGTAGAAGTAGTAACCCAAGGTTTCCCTCGGATACCCCACGAAAATACATTTATCCGACTTGGCCGTAAGCTTGTCCGACTGAAGTCGCTTGACAAAAGCTTCACAACCCCAAATCTTAAGAAAAGACAAACTCGGCTTTTTGCCTGTCCACATCTCATGTGGTGTCTTCTCTACCGATTTTGATGGTACTTTGTTTAGTGTGAACGCCGCTGTTTCTAGACAATAACCCCAAAATGATAAAGGCAGATCTGTCCGACTCATCATTGATCGTACCATGTCCAACAAGGTCCGATTCCGCCTTTCCGAAACACCATTCCTTTGTGGCGTTCCTGGCGGAGTAAGTTGAGGAACTATTCCACAACTTTTCAGATGGTCATCAAACTCATGGCTCATGTACTCGCCTCCTCGGTCCGACCGAAGAAACTTTATTTTCTTGCCGAGTTGATTCTGTGCTTCATTCTGGAATTCTTTGAACTTTTCAAAGGCTTCCGACTTATGTTTCATTAAGTAGATATATCCATACCTACTCAAATCATCAGTGAAGGTAATGAAGTACTCATAACCACCCCTGGCTGTCGTGCTCATTGGTCCACATACATCACTATGTACTAGTCCCAACAAGTCGGACGCCCTTTCGCAACTCTTTGCAAAAGGTGTCTTGGTCATTTTGCCGAGTAGGCAAGATTCGCATGTCTCGAATGTCTCCAAGTCAAACGAAGTTAGGAGTCCATCATCATGGAGCTTCTTCATGCGTTTCCAACTTATATGACCAAGCCGACAGTGCCAAAAGTAAGTCATATTCAGATCATTTGGTTTCAACCTTTTAACATTTATGTTATAAACCGACTCACCATCAAGATTCAAAATAAATAACCCGTCCTGGACGGGTGCAAAGCCGTGAAACATATCATTCAAATACAAAGAACAACCATTATTCTTGATATTCGACTCATAGCCTTGCCTCATCAAACATGAAGCAGAAATAATGTTTCGACTGAGCACTGGAACATAATAACAATTATTTAGTTCCATAATGAATCCGGAAGGTAAATGAAGTTGCATCGTGCCGACTTCCAACGCAGCAACTCTTGCTTTGTTGCCGACTCGAATATCAACCTCGCCTCTCGCTACGCTCCTAGTTCTTACCAGTCCCTGCAACGAGTTGCAGATGTGAATAACTGATCCGGTATCATATACCCAAGAACTATTAGGTGCATCAGCAAGATATATGTCTATAACATTGCAAACAAGTGTACCTGAGTCGGAAGTCATACCTCCACTCTTGGCTTTGTCGGCCAAGTACTTGCTGCAGTTCCTCTTCCAATGGCCATCCGCCTTGCAGTAGAAGTAAGTGGATCCGGCTGAAGGAGATGGCTTAGTCCCTGAGGAAGCGCTTGGGACAGGGTCCTGAGCCTGCTTCCCTCCTGACTTAGCCTTCTTCTTAGTCCAAGAACTCTTCTTGAACTTAGCCTTATTCTGCACCATCAACACTTGACTGGTGCCCTTCTTGAGATCCGCCTCTGCCTGCTTGAGCATCCCATGCAATTCAGTGAGCTTCTTATCCATACCATGCATGTGGTAGTTCGAAATGAACTGCCCATATGCACTAGGAAGAGAGTTCAGAATTATATCCGTAGCGAACTCTTCGCTTATGGGGTAGCCAAGCCTCTCCAAAGACTGCACGTAACCAACCATTTTGATCACATGCGGACTCAGTGGATCACCATCGTTAAGCTTGCAACTCAGCAAAGCCTGAGAGACTTGATACCTCTCAGTCTTCGCCTGAGCCTGGAACATACTTTTGAGGCTTTCGATCATATCGTAGGCCTCAACATGCTCGAACTGCTTTTGCAAGTCCGGTTCCATGTGAGCAAGCATAAGACAGCTAATATCCGTGGACTCATCCTTAGCCCGACGGTAGGCATTGGTGGCTGCGACAGTCGCATTCTCATTCGGCTCATCTGGAAGTGGGTTGTCTAGGACATGGTCCTTCTTTTCTTGTTTGAGAACAATTCTCAAATTTCGATACCAGTTGATAAAATTAGTGTCGTTCAGTTTATCTTTCTCAAGAATGGTTCTCAACGCAAAACCGGATATCTGAGAGTGACTGCTACTTGGTGCCATGATCTACAACAGAAAATATGCAAAACACTTAAGACATGTATTCATAAAAGAGCAAGCATATTAAACATTTTAATATTTTATGCTCCCACTAGAACCAACACCCCTCCGATGGTTACTTAGTGATTCAGGATCCTAAATAAGCAAGTCGGCTAGTGAGCTTTAGCATCACCGCTAGCCGCCAAGTGATCTAGGTAGACAACTCCTTGTCAATCACATCTCATGCGACTCCTGTTGGACGGGTGGCATCACATGCCCCGGCTCCCATCCGACCTTTCCCCGAGTCCCACAACCGTTGTGATAGACCCGTCTAGCTTACCGAGTGTTTCTGTAGTAAGAGTCCAACTCGAACACACCTAGTCGAAAAGAATTGGCAGCACCTCAATTTTATGAGCCCACTACCAAAAATGTCCGACTTGTGATGGTGCAAACACTGGCGGGAAAACCGACTAGACCTTCTTTGAGGGATTAAATTTTACCGACTATCTAATAGAGGTAAAACTGAGACATAACAATAACACAAAATAAAGCAATTATAATGTGAAATGGTATGGCTCTCTTCATGGCGATCTCCATCTCCACAAAGCCTGTAATCCGACTCGTGCCAACTCTTGTCACTTGCCGTCTTACTCCATGTCCCCGACATGTATAACGCCTTGCATGCCTTCCGGGTTCTCAAACAGCTACACTAGCTTAGTAAAGTAAATTACATAGAGAATCCGACACGCAGGTCGTTATACAATAAAATGACAGCACCTAGGCTCCAGCCGGCTGACAAAAACCGTGATTCGCAGATCACGTATGGATTACACACATACATCACATGCACATGAACCATACCATTCACAACTTCCTGCAAAACCAAGTTATGCATAGATACAATATCTACCGGCGTTGTGAAACTCGCAACGACATCTAAGGCGCTACGACAGGGCGAAGCCGGCGGTCCGAACATGGATTCCGACCATCGTTCCGATTCGATCAATCTTTTTGATCTTCGATCACCGCTTCTGGATTTACGTGTCACAGTGTACCCCGATGGCGGAAGCCGACCGGTAGGGGTATGTCGTTCCACGACCTCAGCAGTATGATCACGGAAATCAGATCTACCATTCCCCGAGTACAGTTGATCCAATCAACTTCATACAAAACCGATCTATCTCATAGATCGACCACCAAAAACAGCACATAGATCTCATCTATAGCCTACCGCATATCTCATATGCGAGATCTCGAGCCTAAAACCAGAAGCTATCGCTCTGATACCACTGTTGGGCCACGCAGAGATAAAACAAAAACTTTTTCCTCTAACGTGGTGATCCAAAGATCTAGCTGAGGTAGAAGGCCACGAGGTTTACCACTAGACGCGCGGTTGCGGATTACTGATGAAGCGCGTCAGTTGATGCAGTGCAGTCCTCACGATCCGATCGTCCTGGTGCTGATCGCACATCACCTCTGCTGGTATCCACACGTACAAGGAGGAGCACCGGCAGCGAACTGCTAGGTTCGTTACGGCGGCTGGACTGCTGTGGAGCTAGGGTTTCCAACACATGGAATGACCTAACCGAACAACGATTAACCTTTTCTGGGTTACTGTGCTCCACTATATATAGGGAGTGAACGTGGGCTCTGCTCGCGCGACCCATTCACTAAAGCCCATATAAAACTAGTCACCGTGAGTCCAACTCACTAACTCAGTCCTAATCTGGTTTAGGTCCAACCCAACCAGATTATATGATTCGGATCCAATCCGAACCTGCTCCCGCTCTTAAGTGTGTGACCCCGCAGGCTCATGGTTACTTGGACACGATTTGAGTCCAACTCACAATCGATCAATCGGCATCGGCTCCTAGCAGAACTTGCCGATTCCCAAGTACCAAAGAGTCATGACGACTTGCCTTTCCAATGCGACTTACGTCTGAGTCCCTTTTGCCTCACGATATACCTTGTCAGACTATAGGCGAATATATGTCATCCCTTAAATAGTCCGACTCTCTTCTCGATCTGAGATAAGTGATTCACCCGACTAACTCTTAGCCGATCGCCTCGGTTAACACTTAACCGAGTCGTGCATGGCCATGCTTTCCGAATCATATCTCACGAGAGGGCCCAGAGAATATCTCTCCGAGTGGAGGGGCAAAATCCCATCTTGGTTATTCACATCACGCAGCTTGATTCTCAGTCGACCCGAACCCTGCCTTTATAACTGCCCAGTTACGGATCAGCGTTTGACAGAACCTAAGTCGGTGATCCTCAACTCGGACTATGCAATAACCTCAGGTCTAAGGATTACATTGATTGAGATATACAAATGACAGCTTAGTTCGTTGTACCTCAATATGGGTCAATCCAACTCGCTAAACTCTTTAGCCTAGTCTGTGTAAGTTGGAATAGCATCTCCATGCCCATGACAAGTGGAACCGAGTCATCAAGCCAATTTTCACATTGGTCTAAGTTGTGTGTCCAGCACAACCTCAATGACCAAGGATATTTAGTACAAACAACATGAATGCATAGTTCCACAACTGAATCACATATTCAATGATACACATCAGATGTTTATACAAGGACTACTTAATAACTTTATGAATACAATGGGAAATATCATCATACATGATTGCCTCTAGGGCATATTCCCAAAAGAAGGAAGCCTACTACACACTCCATCACATGAGGGCGTTCCTACTAGACCAGCAGAATTCTACGCTGCCAGATCATCTCAAACAGTGGGCCGAAGCCAAGGCCAAGATCACTGATTCAGATATTAGACAAGATATGTATCGCATCCGACAACAGTTTGGGGCAATCATCTTTTGTGATGTCATGACTTCGGGGGGATCTTCTATGGAGCAAATATCCCGAATAACCATGACAAAGAAGATCGCCTATAGATACATGGTGACTATAGGAATTTCATGACGAGACAAGGCGTCCTCCCGTTCCCTGAGCCGAGCCAGAAGGCTTGATGTTGGCCTAGTTGTAGTTCCAAACTATAGATGAACTTTGTGTGTGTGTGGACAAGTGTACATGCTACTACTTATCCTATTAGGTTTATGAATCATCGCTTACTTCTTTTGCTTATTATTATTATTATATATGAATCAATGCTTGGTTTTTTTGCTTACTCTTTGGTCCTTTGCTCACTTTGATCCTTCTTTTTTCCTTACTTTATTAGTATTTTTTCGAGCATACCGATGATTGAAATATTGTGGCACACTATATATGTGAATGTGCTACGATAGGATTGTGAGCCTTGTGATATGCACAAGTCTAGGTCTTGTGCATCCTACTTGGCTCACCGTTCCGTTGTAGCATATTCCTGTGCCCAACGACCTATGTATATATATGAGGCATTCTTTTTAAGTTACTTTGGTCTTTTTCGAGACTAATGCCGAAGATGGAAATGTCGTGCCACACTATATATGTGAATGTGCTACGACGGGATAGTTAGGCTTGTGATATGCACAAGTCCAGGTGTTGTGTATCCTACTTGGCTAACTGTTCCGTCGTAGCATATTCCTGTGTCCAACGACCTATGTATATATATATATATATATATATATATATATGAGGCATTCTTTTCGAGTTATTTTGGTCTTTTTCGAGAATAATACCGATGATGGAAATGTCGTGGAACACTATATATGTGAATGTGCTGCGATGGGATTGTAAGCCTTGTGTTATGCACAAGTCCAGATGTTGTGCATCCTACTTGGCTTACAGTTCCATCGTAGCATATTCCTGTGTCTAATGACCTAGTTATATATGAGGCATTCTTTTTGAGTTACTTTGGTCTTTTTCGAGAATGCCGATGATTGAAATGTCGTGACACACTATATATGCGAATGGGCGACGGGATTGTAATCCTTGTGCTATGCACAAGTCCAAGTGTTGTGCATCCTACTTGGCTTACGGTTCCATCGTAGCATATTCATGTATCCAACAACCTAGTTATATATGAGGCATGCTTTTTGAGTTACTTTGGTATTTTTAGAGAATGCCGATGATTGAAATATCATGGCACACTATATATGTGAATGTGCTACGACGGGATAGTCAGCCTTGTGATATGCACAGGTCTAGGTGTTGTGCATCCTACTTGACTGACCGTTCCGTCGTAGCATATTCCTGTGTCAAACGACCTAGTTATATATGAGGCATGCTTTTTGAGTTACTTTGGTCTTTTTGAGTTGGGAGTAAGTGTATCTTCATATGCGACTTTATTATACATGTTTTTTCAATCACCGGTTAATTATTATTGTCAACTTGTAGATGACGTGGTACGTCGTGTACAAGGGACAGGTTCCCGGAGTCTACGATGATTGGGAAGACTGCCGGAGACAGGTGCACCATTTTAGCGGCAATAGCTACAAAGGGTACAACTCTATGGCGGAGGCGGAAGCTGGATACACATGCTATCTAGTAGGAGTTAGGACGAGGAACCGGATGAAGACCTACACCTTCGTCGCGGTGATGCTTATCATCTTTGATTGTTTATCCCGCGCTTGTTTCTAACTAGTTTAGATGTCTAGGCGAGCTTCCGAGCTCTAACTTTTTCGAGACACATGTATTTGCATGTCACCAACTACTATGTAACTTGATCGAAACAATGTAACTTATACTATGTATTCATGTATGAGACTTATCTATATGTATTTATTTCAATCTTGTTTTGAAAATTGTGTATTTATATATATAACTTTATATCTTATATCTGTGTGTATATATGCCTGTAATATTGTATATAATCTGTATTGTATATCAACTGGCTCTGAAATTAAAAAAATGCATGTGGCGCACATGACATAGCTTTAGTGGCGCACTGTAACTAAAGCGCACATGCGCAGATCAGTGGCACACTGTAACTAAAGCACACATGCGCAGATCAGTGGAGCACTGCAATGTGCGCCACAGAAGATCTTGCCCATAGCGCACATGCCTTCCTAGCTATGGCGCACTGGAAGGTGCGCTACGCCTATCTCGACATAACCGTAGTGCACCAGGCAGTGCGCTACGGGTAGGAGATATCCGAAGCGCGAGGCTAGTGGCGCACGGCTAGTGCGCTACGGATGCCCTTTTTAGGTGCGCCACCAATGGCAATTTTCCTAGTAGTGCTAGAGACCCCCTTTTAGTCCCGGCTGGTGCCACGCATTGGGACTAGAGGGGGGGGGTATAAAAATGGCCCTTCTCCCCCGGTGCGTTCCATGCACCGGGAGATTTGGAGCCAGACGACGAAACTAGCGCCGCCAGGCTGCCCGTGCGCCTCTTCGACGAACCCCGTGCCCGTGCCTCCCTCTCTACACCGGCCTGTCGCCACCGCCGAGCCCGCCGCGCCCCGCGCCCGCGCCTGCCGTCGCACACCTCCGCCGGCGCATCACCGAGCTCGGCCGCGCGCGCCCCCGCGCACCGGCGCCACCGCCTGTCGCCAGGGCCACCGCCTGCCGACGCCACCTCCGGTATGATTTGGGATTAATTAGGATTTTTGTTAAATTAAGTGTTTATATATTTTTTGTTAGATTGTGTTTAGAATTAATTAGGATTTAGGATATATTAGTGTATATATTTTTGTTATATATTTAGTGTATATATTTTGTTATATTAGTGTATGTATTTTACGATTTATGTTTAATTAGGATGTTAGGATTTTTTAGTTTAGGATTTATGATATAGTGTTTATAATTTATGGTATAGTGTAGGATTTATGATATAGTGTTTAGGATTTGGTGTAGGATTTTTTAGTGTAGTATTTTAGGATTTATGATATAGTGTAGGATTTTTTATATAGTGTAGGATTATTTTTTATATAGTGTAGGATTATTATTTTTAGGGTATGAGATATATTATAATATTGTAAGTTTTTATTGTAATATAATAGTGTAATATAGTATTTTTATTGTAAGACCCTCTTTGTAACTGGAGTTAGGGTTAGGGTTAGGGTGTTGGTGCTCGGTGGTGACCGGAGTTAGGGTTAGAGCATCCCCATTTGTTGGGCGAACCCAGGCCGAAATCCGGACCTTTTTTTGGCCAGACGAAACGCGTTTTCGACCTTGGAACGCCGAGCTTCCCACTCGCGTTCCCGGTCCGAGTTCCTAGGTTCGGCGAAATTCAGTTAAAATCGGCGAAATTTGGGCGAATATAGGAGGATTTTATTAACTAGGGCAAGGATGCACATATTCATCAAATTTAATAACTAGGAAAAGGAAGCCGCCGCCATGGTCGACGCCGAATGCCTCATCTATAGGCCGAGGCGGGGGTGGTTGCCGACCTGGATGTGCTCCATGACGGTGGCAAGAGTTTGCCCTGGAATGCTCCACCAGCGTCGGTGAAAAGCCATATTGTGACGCGGTGGCGGAGAGCCCCGCGGTCCCTCTTGTCGGGCGAGTTCCTCGAGGCGCCTGTCGGCGAAGAACTTCCTCCAAAAGACCAGGTTGTCAGGATCCTCGGCGAGATCCGGGTCTTGCATGGCGGCGATAGCCACCTGGATCTCTCCGGTGAGGTCCTCGTCGGCCGGCACCGGCGGAATAGGGATCCCGTCGGTGCTGAGTTGCCAGGCGAAGGGAAGAAGAATGTCCGACGGCGTCGTATAGCCCGCCTCGTGGAGCAGGCGGGATTTCCATTGCTGCAGCGTGCGTCGGCCAGGAAATCCCTCGGCCATGGCTTTTCGGCGGAGTTGAGGAGGAAGAAAGGTGCGAGTGTCTGGAGTTCGCCGGAGTTGGGAGTGGTGTGATAGAGTGTGAAGGGAGACGACGAGATGTATGCCTTTTATAGGCCGAGTTCGGCGGCGAGGGCGGGAAAAGGAAAACGGTGGGAAGGATGACGACGACTCGTCTTCTATCGCTGACAAGCTGGTCCACTCGGCTAATTCGCTGCGTCCGGCATTCCCAGGGCGTACCTGGGATCCTAGGTATGGCCTGGGGAGTCCGGACCAAAGTTGGCCCAAATCCGGCCGAAAACAGGTTCCTGGGTACGCGACTGGCCAATTTTCGGCATCCAGACCTAAATTCGGGGTCCGGATCGGCGTCCTGGGTAGCCGAGTGGAGATGCCCTTAGGGTGGTGGTTCTCGCGGGAAGCCGCGTAGTCGCCCGCCTCTCCTGGAACCACCATCACCGGCCACCGCCACCGCCATCGCACCTCCGGGTTTAGGGTTTAGTTTGTTAAGTTCAAATAAATATTGTGTGCATTTTGCAGGAACTATGGATCCACCTAGTCCAATCCGTAGAGACCAAGATTCAGAACACTTTCTCGAGGATATGATTCACGATGCCGATGATGGATCTCCCTCGAGGTATCTGAACTCATCCGGTGAGGGAGAGGAGATCAACAGACAAGAGGTAGAAGCCCATGGACGCGTAATGCAACACAGACCGACGAGGTATATATATATATATATATATGATGTCTGATGATCGTCAGTAGATGTACCTAGTTGTATATATATTATGTTGATGAATGTTTCTTCTCTTAGGCCTCTACATCGAGCAAAAAAACCAAGCGCGGCCCAGCCAAAAAGTTGCCTCAGGGTACTATTTTTGAAATTACAGAGGTCTCAGGAGAGGGCGAACCATTGCTTCCGGTTAAACCAAAAAAAGAATTTGTATAACAAAGCGGAGTTGTTGCTAGAGATTGCACCCCGATCACTATTCGAGAGTGGAATAAGCCTAAAGAGGCAGAATGGAGTGATGTGTATATCGATGATAGGTTTAAAGAGCAACTATTTACTGACCTCGTGGCACATTCAAGCTACCAGAATGTGAGACTGATGACCAGACGGCTAAAATGAGAAAGAAAGTCAAGCAACTTGTTCTTAAGAAGATGGCCGAACTATTCAAGAACTGGAAGAAATCATTATGGCTAAAGTATCAGAAGGACAAGAAAACTCCATTATTTGAAGGCTATCTAGCAAAGCAGCAGCCTTACTAGGATGCATTTGTGTAGTATAGGAAGTCAGGAGTTGTAAAGGAGAAGTCTGAAAAAACAAGATAAATGCTGCGAAGAAGAAATATCACCATAACATGGGGCCAGGGGGCTACGCGGCTGCCATGCCTAAGTGGGATGCAAAAGAGAAAGAGCTTCGTGATAAAGGGATCATTCCAGAACCAATTCGCGAAGAATGGGATCTAAGGGCAAGAAATTGGTTCCTTGGGCATGGGAGTACGTATGACAAACTTACATGGGAGCTTGTTTGCAATGACGAGATAAAGGTACCCAGGAGTGCATGGCTAAAAGTGGTGCAAGATATTAAAGATGGAATAAAACAGTTTCATCCCGATAGAGAGAAAGACTTGCTGACCTTGGTCCTCAGGAATCGCGAACATGGAGGATGAGTCCGAGGCCTTGACGGGAGTTTCACTTGGGAGACTGAGTTTCCTAAGGACCAAGGTACCTATAGAAGCCGAGCAATAGCAAAGCAGCGACGGGAGGAGGAGGAGGAGGGAGACAAGTTCAACCAGCTGCTAGCAAGACTTGACAAGGAGCAGCAGATCGACGAACTTAGAGGAGTAGCGCGCTTGCAAGATCCTCCACTCGATATTACCGCCAACTAGTCTCAGCGGAGAAGCAGCGTGGCTAAATCGGCGTTCCTGTCTGACGATGCACTCTATACAGATGGCGGTCCCGGCTACCCCGTGGATGGAATTAAGGAGCAGATATCTTGTGAGCTCCATAATAAATTGAAGAACGTATCTGTGAAGGTGGCGGTCGGATCTGCTTTGCCTTGTCCGCCTGACGCACGTTGGCATGGCCGTGATATTCCACCTGGATATGCTAAAGTCGGGGTGGATCAAATCGTAAAGGAGTGGGAGTCAATGGATCTTGACATCCCTGGACCTAAAGGTGAGAGCACACTCGGAGAAGTACTTGGTGGTATCATTCTATGGGACAAGAACAACATACGGTTACCAGGCTCGGCCCCAAGGCCAACACTACCGCCTCCGAGTCGTCGCAGGTCTCCTTCACCTCCAAGAAGCCCACCCCATGATGACTACGACCACCACATCCCGAGTCCATCTTGATCTCCACCGCGGGCTCAGCAGTCTTCGCCGCCTTCTAAGGACAATAAGCGGAAGCGTGCTCCGTCAGTGAGTACTAGAGGACACGGGAGCCCAAAATGGAAAATGTCACCCCTCCTAACAGTGCTTCATCAGAATCTTCCCATCAGACCTTACCATCGTACTGATGCAAAAACTACAGCGATAGCAAATGCCGAAGTGGTGGCGCATTTTGAGAAGAAGAAACCTGAGCCCGCTTCGATATACACTAAGAAGCAAAAGGCATATGCAATTGATTTTCTGAACACAAAATCGCAATATGAGTTGCACCATAATCCAGATGACTATCTACGCACACTTCAGAAAGAAGTGGGAAGAGCAAATCAAGCAAATCAAGTGTAAGCGGTAAAAAATTAGCAAGAACAGGCAATCAGTAAAAAATCAGACATTCCCCTTTTTGGACAATAGGCCGCACAAACGATCGCACCCCTCAAGGTGTTTTCAGAAAACGTTCCACTTCTCGCACAACAACCACTAGATATGTCAGTAGCTGTGGAGTTGGCGGCCAACATGGAAATTAGTCTTGATGAATTGTTACGCCCCCAACTCGACCTTCTACCCAAGGCTGCTATAGCTCATAGATATGTCACATTTGAGGATTTGGTCAGCAAAGAGAGGCTGAAAGAACTGCCAACACAAATGCGAAATCTCCATCAATGGTACTCGGCGGTCATAAAGCAGGGGAGAATAATGATCGTAGCCAAAGTCCCACGTGAGTACTACTTCAGACCCTAAGAGGTCCATATTGAGTTTCTAGAACTGTTCCAGTTATACCATCTCGACGCCCTAGACAAATCTATCCTCAGCTGCTATTGTTTGTAAGTTGTTGAATTCATTGTCTACATGTTCAGTTTTTCAGTTGTTCAGTTCAGAACATGTAATTATCCTTATTATTCAGAATGAAGATCCTGGAATGTAAAAGAAAAATAATCTATAATGTTGGGTTCATTGACCCAGATAAATTTCATATAACCACGCTAACGGATAACCCTGAGGAGACGGAGGAAAACATTCTAAGGTTTCTAATGGAGCAAAATTTCTTTGACCACATACTGTTTCCTTACAATTTCAGGTGAGGGTCTTACTCTGTTGTACACATTCACTTTTGATTAGTCGATGCTAAGTGTAACTAATGAGTTACTGATGTATATATAAATGTTTGCAGCTTCCACTTGGTTCTGCTAGACATTCAACTTGATACGGGAATATTTGATATCATGGACCCATCAAAGAGAAACCTGGAAGATTTCCGCGCATGCAGGACATGCTCCAGAAGTAAGTTTCGTGCTATATCGGCCTCTTTCGTTGATTTCCTGAGATATCAGGTAATGAATAACTCATTCATTCATTTTTTTCGCTGGTCAGGGTTTGGATCTGGTTCAAGCGCGAGGTTACAGGTGTATTTAGTGAGAAGCTGACGTTTAAGGCGGTCTTGGTAAGTAGCACGTGATATGTTCGCGCATCTCTTTACTTCTAGTTTCAATACAATAATGATGCTATATTATTATTTTGATTGAATTCTATTCTCGTAAAGTGCGCGAGGTAGCCACACGGGTCGAATCTATGTGGATTCTACATTTGCGAGTTCATTCGCATGTTTACCACCGAACACAATGATTATAGAGTCGATGTAAGCAAATCATTCACACCATCATTTTTTTCCCGTCACCTTTCGTTATCATGATTGATATTCATATTGATCTCCTTTTACTCATATATAGATCGAGAGAATGCAGGATCAACTACTACCAGAGCAACGCGTACTAGCAATTGCGGAGGAGCTAGTAGGATTTATTTTCAAAGAGATCGTAGACGATGCCGGAGAATTTAGTGTGAATAGACGCTACTGATCTCCATGTAATCGAACAGACGGGCTCTAGTCCCGGTATTTTGTGATCTCCATGTAACTATGTAAATTGTATATATTTGTATGCTCGATATCATAATACAAGTTATCTTATATATGCACGAATGTGTATGATATGTGGTGGCGTATAAATATTGAAAAACTATGTTGATGAAAAATAAGTAAATAAAACAAAAAAATGAAATCCCTGCCGCGGCAGAGAAAGGGTACAAAATGCTGCTGCGGCATAGAACCACTAGCCCAAGGTAATGCTCTGCCGCGGCAGAGAGAAGGCGCAAAATGCTGCCGCGGCAGAGACACCAACCGAGACTAGTGGAGATGCACCCTGAGCGCGCCGGGGCAGCCACGTGGACACCCACTAGTCCCGACTCGTAACTAGGCCGGGACTAGTGGTGGGCCTCTAGTCCCGCTTGGTTAGTCCTGGTTTCAAAACCGGGACTAAAGGCCCTTACAGACCGGGACTAGAGGCCCTGTTTTCACTAGTGAATACATGTATCTGTCTCCTTAACGTTAGTTTCAAATTTTTTTACCAAAGTTGCATCTATTAGTCTAAACACTATGGTAGACCATGTGGTTAGTCCTTTTAAGATTGCTTTTATGCAAGCACATAACATCCGTGATGGGTGGTTATCCTTCATGATACAGTACACGAAATACATAGAAAAAATGTTTAATAGGATTATTTGTAAAATCGATTTCGAAAAAGCCTATGAAAAAGTTAATAGGTCTTTTCTCCACTAGACTCTTAGAACGAAAGTTTTTTCTGCTTACTGGCATCCTCTAATTCATAGCTTTTTGTTGGGAGGTAGTGTGGATATTAAATTCAATACTGGCAATTACTTCTAAAAAAGACAAGGCAATCGTTTATCACCATTTCTATTTGATATAGTTGGCTCATATGGTTTCTCATATGGTTGATGGTGAATATCTATACTTCCTCCATCCCAAAATATAAGGCGCGTTTTTTCCACACGTTCTTTGATGCACAACTTTCACCACTACTATAAATAAAATTATATTTGTTTACAGTATATAAATGGCATCGATGCATTCCTCTCGTAATCTCTTTCATTTCATATATACATATACAATTTATGAGGACGTATTATAAGTATAAATCATAGTCAAACTTGTATCTATTTGACCAGTAAAATTTAAGGGCATCTTATATTTTGGGACGGAGGGAGTACTACACTACGCGGATGATACAATTATCTTTATGGAACATCATACCGAAAAATGCATAAATCTGAATTTTGTTTAGCTTTTGAGAAACTCTCGTGTATGAAAATTAACTTCTATAAAAGTGAATTATTTTTCTTCAATGAGGTTGAAGATGAGGTCAATCTGAATGCTAAGTTGTTTGGCCGCGGAGAATGCCACTTTCCAGTTATCTATTTTAGTATTGGGATACATTATTAAAGACACATAAATGCTGAATGAAAACTTAATGAGGGGTGATTACAATTAAGATTTACAACTCTTAGAAAGGAAAATGTTATCCTCAAGAGGGGGGGGGGGAGGGGGTTGGTTCTCATTAACTCATTACTATCCAATATGCTACTATATATGATAACCTTGTTCCAACTACCAAAAGGATATTAAAGCAATTGGACAACACCCGATTAAGTTATTTTTGGCAAGGTGACAGGGAGAAAAATAGCGACTGGCTAAGTGGAGATTGTTTTTTCGTCCCCAAAACCAGGGTGGCAAGATATTCATGATCTTGAGGTCAAGAATATAGCCCTAATTGTTAAATAAATCTTGAATTTACTTAATGGAAGATGGGGTATGGAAAAATCTCCTTAAACGAATATATGTTGGATCAAAAGTATTGTCCTATGCATTTTGGAAACTTGGTACTATTTATTTTGGTCGGTCTAATGGTGACGAAGACGTTTCTGGGAGGATAAGTAGGTAGAAAATGCTACACTCTGAGAACAATATCCTTCTTTATATGATAGTTTTAGTCAGGTGGTACAATGTCCATGGTTTTGTAGTATTCACCTCCAAATTTAACGTTCAATGCAGATTTATTTGGACCCACACTTGTTTCTTAGAATTCCTTGTTTGAGCACTTGGCTTTAATCCATTTAACATATGGGTCTGATGAAATTAGGTGGAACCAACATGATAATCGTAAATTCTCAGTTCATTCTATGTAGAATACACTAGTCTAGCCAGACTTGTCAGTTGATAATAATAGGAAAATTTAGAATTCAAATCAAAATTACTACATAGTGGTAAATTTTCTGTTGATTTCATGTATAGAGCTTTGATCCAACCTGATATTCTAGTCGATGATAATAGTAAAATTTGGAAGATGAAAATACCCCTTAAGACAAAGATTTTCGCTTGATATCTCCGTAAAGGGGTCATTCTCACAAAAGATAATCTTGTCACCATAATGAGACAATACGCTATTTATTCTTCCATAATGAGACTGAAGGGAATATGCCCTGAGAGGTAATAATAAAGTGTTTATTATGTGTATTCCAAGTATATAATAGATGTTTATTTTGCATGCTATAATTGTATTAATACGGAAACGTTAATACATGTGTGTTTAATAAACAAACAGAAAGTTCCTAGTTATGCCTCTCTCATAAACTAGCTCGTTGATTAACAAGATGATCAAGGTTTCCTGATCATGAACGTTGGATGTTGTTAATAACGGGATCACAACATTAGTATAATGGTGTGATGAACATTCATCCGAAGTATAGCATTACGATCAAAGTCATTGAGTTTATATTGCTATAAAAACTTACGAAGTGATCCTAATCCTTAGACCATGAGATCATGTCAATCACTAACACCGGAAGAGTTTCTTGATAACATCAAACGTCACACCGTAACAGGGTGATTATAAAGATGGATTCAGAACTAATAAAGTGTTATGTTGAGGCTCATGGATCGAGAGTGGAATTTGTTCATCCCGATGACGGATAGATATACTCTGGGCCCTCTCAGTGATATCACATTGATTAGCTTGCAAGAAAGTGATTTGATCACTAGAATGTTATATCACAGGAACGAGAAAAGAGTGCATATCGGTAACGAGATCAAACTAGGTATGGAGATACCGATGATCGAATCTCGGACATGTAATATATCGTGAAACAAAGGGATTAAGATACTAGCGTAAAAGGTTCCGACGATCACAAGAAAGTCATCGTTGAATGTGTGGGAGTCAGTATGGGTCTCCAGATCCCGCTTCTGATTATTGATCCGAGAGGGGTCTCGATCATGTCCGCATTATTCACGAACGGTAGGGTGACACACTTAAGAGACACCGACATCCAATTGGAGCAAATGTTTCATGCCGAAAGAATGAACAAGCGCATGAATTTATTTCACTAGATACCGAAACAGGTTTTCGGGTGAAATTGCATAAAGTGGTTATGCATGTGAAATAGAATTCTAGCAAGGGGTTATTTGTGAATGTTTGTCATTAAAGTAATTGACAAAATTCTGAATAAAATAAAAGAGTTTTATTTAATGAGAGTTTGCATTAAATTTGGTGGAAATTTAATGGGAATTTGAGTGGACTTTTGAGTGGAGGGAATTTAAAGGAGATTTGTGAGTGGAGTGTCCACCCACATGAAGAGGGGAGGGCAAGGGGGCAGCCCCCATGCGCCGGCCACCCCCTTGGGGTTCCCCCCTCCTCCTATAAAAGGAGCCCCCCTCCTCACTTGTCTCACACACCTCCTCGTGAAGGATCTCTCTCCCCCTCTAGAATTTATCCCCCATGGTCTCGGACTAGCGAGATACATGTTCCTGGTGGCTATTCGGCAAGAAAGAGTTGTGCTTCTGCTGCATCACTGGAGCGAGGAGGAGGAGGTTGCTCGGTGCCTCGAACGTGTGTGCGATCACGGATGCGCTGCTGATTTGTGGCGCTAGGACTTCCTCTCGATCTTGAGATCGGCAAGAGATCGTCTACATCAACCACGAGTTGAACTCGTTAATCTTTGTCGGTCTTGAAGGGTATGTTCTCTACGGATATACATCCGCCTGTTGTTTGTATCTAGTAGATAGATCTTTGTATATATTTCACATCGTAGGAAAATTTTTGTTTTCTATGCTGCGAACCCTACAGTGGTATCAGAGCCGGATCTATGCGTAGATACTTTACACGGGTAGTACACATATAAGTATGTGGGCGATGATGATCATGTTGTTGCTCCTTTGTTGTAATTTTGGATATTGGTGGCATAGTGGGATGAAGCGGCCCGGACAAACTTTACATGTCCTCGCACATGAGACCTGTTCCACGCTTGACATGCAATTAGTTTGCATAAGTGGCTAGTGGGTGTCTGTCTCTCCTACTATAGTTAATATCTATTTTGCAAGCGAGTTGTCAACAATTTGATTATCCTCGTTGTGGTTCATGTTCGTAGGTAAGAATGGTTCTATCTCGAAAGCCCTAAGCCACGTAAAACTTGCAATGGATAAATTAGAGGCGTCTAGTTTAGATCGTTGCTGGGCTAGTGTTATGATATGGTAGTGTTGTAAGTAGAAGTATGAGATGATACTCTTACAACACACATAGCGTGTAAAATCCATAGACCTTGGATTTACACATATAGGTATGATAGTGATCATACCACAATGCACATGATAGAGATAATCTGCGGGAACCATATAATTTCACTAATAAACATATGATGTTTGATAGCATCTTATATTGCTTGTTTAGCGCTTTGTTAGCATAATAAGATGATCCCTCATTTAAATATCAAGATAAGAATGTGTTCTTCCTTTAGTATGCACCGATTATGTTTTCGTCGCTCCAAGACATCACGTGATGATCGGGTGTTCTTGGATCCACGACCATATTAACAGTTACACACGCGAATACTAAGGTTCTAACTTGGCGAGCCTAGCATGTACAGACATGGCCTCGGAACACGGACCGAAAGGTTAAGCATGAGTCATATAGTTGATATGATGCCCATTTGATGCTCGCCTTTGAAGCTATACCGACTCACGTGATGATCGGACTTGGTGTAGTGGATTTGGTTCATGTAATCACCAAAAAGGCACGAGGGATGTCATTTTTGAGTGGGAGTTCATTAGATTAGTTGAACTCAATCTATCATACACTTAGTCAAAACTTTACAAATTCTGTTGTAGATGGCACCACCTGCTTTTAATTTCAATGTGTTCATGGAGAAAGAGAAACTAGCAACGAACGGTAGCCACTTTACTGAATGGTCCATGAATTTGAGGATTCTCCTCTCTGCTGCACAAAAGCAATATGTGCTAGAAGCGCCATTAGGCCCCACACCTTTAGATGATGCCCCTGACGAGGAGAAGAATGTCTATCAGACTCGTCAGGAGGACCACAACTTAGTTCATTGCGGCATATTGTATGGGCTAGAGCCGGAACTTCTAAAGCGTTTCGAAAACGGCAATGCATTTGATAGAATGGGTGAGTTGAAAATGATTTTTGACACACATGCTGCTGTAGAGAGCTACAACGCTTCAGAAAAGTTCTTTAGCTGCATGATGGAAGAGCACAGCTCCGTTAGTGAGCATGTACTCAAGATGTCGGGTTACGCCGATAAGCTTGTGTCCTTGGGAATATCGATTCCCATTGACTTAGGCATCCATCGTGTTCTGCAGTCTCTGCCACCTAGCTATAAGAGCTTCGTGATGAACTATAATATGCAAGGCATGAAGAAGTCTCTCCCCGAGCTTCTGTCAATGCTTAAAACTGCAGAAGTGGAGATCAAAAAGGAACATCAAGTGTTGATGATCAATAGGAACACTGGTTTCAAGAAAGACAAGAAGGGAAAACGGAAGGGAAGTAAGGGCGGCAAGCCTGTTGCCGCGCCTGAAAAGAAACCCCGAGTTGGACCTAAGTCTGATTCCGAGTGCTACTATTGTAAGGGGACTGGCCACTGGAAGCGCAACTGCCCCAAGTATCTGGCAGACAAGAAGGCCGGCAAGGCAAACAAAGGTATATATGATATACATGTTATTGATGTGTACTTGACTAGTGCTCGTAGTAGCACCTGGGTATTTGATACCGGTTCAGTTGCTAATATTTGTAACTCGAATCAGGGGCTGCGGAACAAGCGACCGCTAGCAAGGGGTGAGGTCAAGATGCGGGTCGGCAATGGATCAAGCGTTGATGTGATCGCCGTCGGAATGCTGCCTCTCCACTTACCGTCGGGATTAGTTATAAACTTGAATAAATGTTATCTGGTGCCTGCACTGAGCATGAACATTGTATCTGGATCGTGTTTGATGCGAAGTGGTTATTCATTTAAATCCGAGAACAATGGTTGTTCCATTTATATGAATGAAATCTTTTATGGTCATGCACCGATGATGAATGGTTTATTTCTATTAGATCTCGATGATAATGTTACACATATTCATAATGTTGATGCTAAAAGGATTAAACTTAATGATGATATATCCGCATATATGTGGCACTGCCGTCTAGGTCATATTGGCGTTAAACGCATGAAGAAGATCCATTCGGATGGACTTTTGGAATCACTTGATTATGAATCATTTGATACATGTGAGCCATGCCTTATGGGCAAGATGACTAGAACGCCGTTTTCCGGTTCAATGGAACGGGCGACAGATTTATTGGAAATCATACATTCTGATGTATGTGGTCCAATGAGTGTGTCGGCGCGAGGTGGATATCGTTATTTTGTTACTTTCACGGATGATTTGAGTAGATACGGTTATATCTACTTGATGAAACACAAGTCTGAAACCTTTGAAAAGTTCAAGGAATTTCAGAATGAAGTGGAAAATCATCGTAATAGAAAGATCAAATTTCTACGGTCCGACCGTGGAGGTGAGTATCTAAGTTACGAGTTTAGCACTCACATGAAAGAGTGTGGAATTGTTTCACAACTCACACCTGCCGGAACGCCATAGCGAAATGGTGTGTCGGAACGTCGTAATCGTACTTTATTAGATATGGTTCGATCTATGATGTCTCTGACGGACTTGCCGTTGTCATTTTGGGGTTATGCACTAGAAACTGCTGCATTCACTTTAAATCGGGCACCATCTAAATCCGTTGAAAAGACACCATATGAATTGTGGTTTGGAAACAAACCTAAGCTGTCATTTCTTAAAGTTTGGGGATGCGATGTTTGTGTGAAGAAACTTCAACCGGATAAACTCGAACTCAAAGCGGAAAAATGCGTCTTCATAGGATACCCTAAAGAAACTATTGGGTATTCCTTCTATCACAGATCCGAGGGCAAGGTTTTTGTTGCCAAGAATGGATCCTTTCTAGAGAAAGAGTTTCTCGCGAAAGGTGTGAGTAGTCGGAAGGTAGAACTCGAAGAGGTTGTGGAACCTTCTCTTCAAAGTATGGCGAATAGCGCAGCGCCGGAAGTTGTTCCGGAGTTGGCTCCACCTGTTGAAGAGGGAACTAATGATAATGATCATGAAACTCCGAAAGAGAGTACTACCGAACCTCGCAGGTCAAACAGGACGCGTGCAGCTCCCGAGCTGTACGGAAATCCTGTCATGAATTTCATGGTTGATGAAAATGATGACCCTGCGACGTATGAAGAAGCGATGATGAGCCCGGATTCCAACAAATGGTTAGAAACCATGAAATCCGAGATGGAATCCATGTATGAAAATCAAGTTTGGAACTTGGTGGAATTACCTCACGACCGAAAGGCCGTGGAGAACAAATGGATTTTCAAAAGGAAAACTGATGCTGATGGTAATGTGACCGTCTATAAAGCTCGACTTGTCGCAAAGGGGTTTCGCCAAATTCAAGGAGTTGACTACGATGAGACTTTCTCTCCCGTAGCGATGCTAAAGTTAGTTAGGATTATGTTAGCAATTGCTGCATATTTCGATTATGAGATATGGCATATGGATGTCAAAACCGCGTTTCTCAATGGTAATATTGAAGAAGAGTTGTATATGATACAACCAAAGGGTTTTGTCGATCCTAAGGATGCTAACAAGGTGTGCAAGCTTCAGCGATCCATCTATGGATTGAAGCAAGCATCACGAAGTTGGAATCTCCGCTTTGATGAGGTGATCAAAGAGTTTGGATTTGTCCAAACTTATGGAGAAGCTTGTATTTACAAGAAAGTGAGTGGGAGCAATGTGACATTTCTGATACTATATGTGGATGACATATTATTGATCGGAAATGATATAGATCTTTTAAACAATGTTAAAAGTTATCTAAACAGCAAGTTTTCAATGAAGGACCTAGGTGAAGCGTCATACATATTAGGCATCAAGATCTATAGAGATAGATCTAGGCGCCTAATAGGGCTATTACAAAGTACATACCTTGATAAGATTTTAAAGAAGTTTAAAATGGACGGAAGTAAGAAGGGGTTCTTACCTATGTTGCAAGGCAAGACATTGAGTAAGACTCAAAGTCCGGCTTCGGCGGAAGAAAGAGAGATAATGGACAAAGTCCCCTATGCTTCAGCCATAGGCTCTATAATGTACGCCATGCTATGTACAAGACCGGATGTGGCACATGCTATTAGTTTGACTAGTAGGTACCAATCGGATCCAGGTTCGGAACACTGGATAGCGGTCAAGAATATCTTTAAGTACTTACGAAGAACTAAGGATATGTTTCTTGTATACGGAGGTGAAGAAGAGCTCGTCGCTAAGTGTTATGTCGATGCTAGCTTTGACACCGATCCGGATGACTCTAAGTCTCAATACGGATACGTATTTCTCATGAATGGCGGAGAGGTTAGTTGGAGGAGGTCCAAACAACCTGTGGTAGCGGGATCAACAACGGAGGCCGAATATGTTGCTGCTTCAGAAGCGGCTCAGGAAGCAGTTTGGATGAAGGAGTTCATATCCGAACTAGGAGTGGTGGCAAACGCATTGGACCCAATGGTGATCTATTGTGACAACAATGGTGCCATTTCCAATGCCAAAGAGCCAAGGTATCACAAGCATTCCAAGCATATTAAGCGCCGGTTTCACTCCATCCGCGAGCATGTCAAGGATGGAGATATAAAGATTTGTAAAGTACATACGGATCTTAATGTAGCAGATCCGTTGACTAAAACTCTCCCTAGAGAAAAACATGATCAACACCAGAACTCAATGGGTGTTAGATTTATCACTATGTAAATAGATTATTGTCTCTAGTGCAAGTGGGAGACTGAAGGGAATATGCCCTGAGAGGCAATAATAAAGTGTTTATTATGTGTATTCCAAGTATATGATAGATGTTTATTTTGCATGCTATAATTGTATTCATACGGAAACATTAATACATGTGTGTTTAATAAACAAACAGAAAGTTCCTAGTTATGCCTCTCTCATAAACTAGCTCGTTGATTAACAAGATGATCAAGGTTTCCTGATCATGGACATTGGATGTTGTTAATAACGGGATCAAAATATTAGTGTAATGGTGTGATGAACATTCATCCGAAGTATAGCATTACGATCAAAGTCATTGAGTTTATATTGCTATAACAACTTACGAAGTGATCCTAATCCTTAGACCATGAGATCATGTCAAACACTAACACCGGAAGAGTTTCTTGATAACATCAAACGTCACACCGTAACAGGGTGATTATAAAGATGGATTCAGAACTAATAAAGTGTTATGTTGAGGCTCATGGATCGAGAGTGGAATTTGTTCATCCCGATAACGGATAGATATACTCTGGGCTCTCTCAGTGATATCACATTGATTAGCTTGCAAGCAAGTGATTTGATCACTAGAATGTTATATCACAAGAACGAGAAAAGAGTGCATGTCGGTAACGAGATCAAACTAGGTATGGAGATACCGATGATCGAATCTCGGACATGTAATATATCGTGAAACAAAGGGATTAAGATACTAGCGTAAAAGGTTCCGACGATCACAAGAAAGTCATCGTTGAATGTGTGGGAGTCAGTATGGGTCTCCAGATCCCGCTTCTGATTATTGATCCGAGAGGGGTCTCGATCATGTCCGCATTATTCACGAACCGTAGGGTGACACACTTAAGAGACACCGACATCCAATTGGAGCAAATGTTTCATGCCGAAAGAATGAACAAGCGCAGGAATTTATTTCACTAGATACCGAAACAGGTTTTCGGGTGAAATTGCATAAAGTGGTTATGCATGTGAAATAGAATTCTAGCAAGGGGTTATTTGTGAATGTTTGTCATTAAAGTAATTGACAAAATTCTGAATAAAATAAAAGAGTTTTATTTAATGAGAGTTTGCATTAAATTTGGTGGAAATTTAATGGGAATTTGAGTGGACTTTTGAGTGGAGGGAATTTAAAGGAGATTTGTGAGTGGAGTGTCCACCCACATGAAGAGGGGAGGGCAAGGGGAAGACCCCATGCGCCGGCCACCCCCTTGGGGTTCCCCCCCTCCTCCTATAAAAGGAGCCCCCCTCCTCACTTGTCTCACACACCTCCTCGTGAAGGATCTCTCTCCCCCTCTAGAATTTATCCCCCATGGTCTCGGACTAGCGAGATACATGTTCCCGGTGGCTATTCGGCAAGAAAGAGTTGTGCTTCCGCTGCATCGCTGGAGCAAGGAGGCGGAGGTTGCTCGGTGCCTCGAACGTGTGTGCGAGCACGGATGCGCTGCTGATTTGCGGCGCTAGGACTTCCTCTCGATCTTCAGATCGGCAAGAGATCGTCTACATCAACCACGAGTTGATCTCGTTAAGCTTTGTCGGTCTTCAAGGGTATGTTCTCTACGGATATACATCCGCCCATTGTTTGTATCTAGCAGATAGATCTTGGTATATAGTTCACATCGTAGGAAATTTTTTGTTTTCTATGCTGCGAACCCTACAGGTTAATCATCCAAATAGCCTCTGGTTTATCCCCTCCATGTTCGGTAGCCAGTGTATTAGGCAACTGGCTAAATGGGATTGAGGATAAATATAGAAGTTTATTTAGGGTAGGAGCGCTTGCCATTATTTGTTCGTATTGGCTATGTAGAAATGACAAAAAATTTAATAACATTGTTTCTTCTGCCATGCAGGTTATCTATCGAGCCACGACGATCCTGGGATCATGGACCATTCTCCAACGTATGGAGTTTTGCAACGTGTTTGTGAAGAGCTGTACACGACTGTAGGACACAGCGAGGGATATCTTCTCCCGACATGGATGATAGCGTGATTTATAGATAGATCTGCCATAGTGCGTTTGGAGGACTTCTTTTTTATCATTATTTATAATTTTGGTATGTTTGCTTTGAATTCGAGTTGTGTGGTTGATCGTCTGTGTGCATCCTAGCTATGAATAGGCCGGGTGTAAACTTACTATTAAGTAATAAAGCGTCCATTTCCAAAAAAAAGTAGAAAAATTTATAAGGCGAAAATACCTCTAAAGATCCAAGTTTTTTGCTTTGTATGTTCGTTGGGTGCTTATCCGATGTGAAGACAACCTTGTTAGGCTGATTTGTCATGGGAGTACAAAATATGTTTTCCGTCATCATAATGAGGCAATCAAGCATTTGTTCTTCCATTGCAATTTTCTATGTTCTATATGGTCATGTACCAGAGTAGTTTAAGACTTGTATCCACCTTGTACTTTTGCCAATATTTTTGAAATTGGCTACATGTTATAGATCACATGTATAAAATTCTTCTTAGGGTGCAAGCGATTGCCATTATTTACTCGCAATGGCAATGTAGAAATGATAAAGTGTTTAATAACAAAAATTATACTCTCTTGCAGGTTATCTACTGGTGTACCGATATGCTTCAACTATAGTTGTCTCTATGTCGTGTAGTGTTTCGCGACCTATTTAGGAAGGTGTCTATATGTCTGGAGGATATGGCAATAGATTTTTTGACCCAACATAGATGTCAGCATAATCTTTGGATTGTGCTTCAACCACGTTACAAATTTTACAATTTCTCCTTTTGATATCTTCATCTTTTCTCTTTTATGACTTCTGGAATGGTATCGGCTGTGTCCATCCTATTTACGCCAAAGTCGGGTGTAATGGTTAGTAACTCTTTAAATAATAAAACGCCATTTATCGAGAAAAATCAAACGGCTAAATATTTTAGTTAGTGTTTTCTTACCTATTAGCCATAGTGACAGGATTATTATGTATTAAAACGTCCAAAAAAACTCAGCTTTTAGTTACATTAGGTAGGCCATGAAGGTGTGTTTTCATCCATAGATCAACCTCTTAAATTTACTATTTGTTATGCCGATCTATATAGATCAAAGCCACCATATTTTTAGCAATGTACGTCAGTCGAGCCGAAACCAATATTTGGTACACGGTAATACTACATTTCTCGGATTTGATCACCAACATCCATACACGGAGCCGAACCAACCAAGAAGATGAGGGGCTTATAGCTCCTATGCGACGTCTTTACATGGAATTGAAAGAAAAGCGACATCGTTGAAAAGAATAGCTCGCATGCGACGGTTGTGAGGCAGCTAATATCCCATGGCCACACGGGCCTTAAAACGGTCGTAAGGACACATTTAAATTTGTTCCAAGATTAGGGTTAAGCCAAAACGGTTCGTTGGGACAGCCAGTCAAGCCAGTCAAACCAACCGCTTCCGACCGAGAGCGCGCGTCACACTGACTGTAGCTTCCTCGACGGCGGCGGTGGACCTCACCCATCGTTCTCGGCGCCGGCGGCGGCACGACAATTAATTGAGGCGGTGGCGCTTTCGTTCGACGGCGAAGGTGGTGAGTGCCATTTGAAAGCTAATTCCTCTCCCATTCTTCTCAATTCGAGATCTGAGCGTGCCCATTGATGCTAGATTGTGGAGGCGAGGGTGTGCTGAACGGGGCGAGGGGGAACGATATGGAGCATGGAGAGGGGACTTCTAATCGGTATATCCCGTATCTCTGCACTTAATTTCTCTAAGGTTGAGCTCTTTGTTCGCTTCCGCTAGCTCAAAGTGCCCGCCAAAAACAGGGGAGACGATGTTGCGCGCCAAACCTTCGAATTTCGCATCAATTTCTTTCCCTCTAGGGCTGTTTTAGTTGATGGCAGCACGCAGATCATTGAGAGAGACACGGTTGTTAAATGGGAGGTGGAATTAGAACATGTTGATCCCTAAGAGCTAATAAACATGGGAGAGGAGGCGGTGAGGAAAATGGTGGAAAAAATTGGGGGTAGTGTGGTTTGGGGGCCAGAGCAAGAAGGATTGTAACTGTTGATTGGAATTCAGTTGAGATACATGACCGGACTGATTTGGTCATTGCACTAATAGATGACATTGAAATGGCAAAGCTTTTTGCCATTCCTATAGATGACAGAGACAAGGAGAAGAAGAGGGATGAAGATGCAAATGATGGTGACAACCATTTAAGAGATGAAGAGGCAGATATAGATCTAGAGTTGTTGGAAAATACTGCAGTTCATGTAGATGATGCACATGATGATGAGCTAGTAACAGTTTATGACAAAGAGGACCCAGTTATTGAAGTTGGGAGATTGTTTCCAAGCATGGATGAATTCAGGATGTGTTTCAGGACATATGCAGTCAAACGTGAGTTTGCTACCAAGACTATGTGGACTGATAAAAAAGAAGTTCTATGCAAAATGCATAGGTTATGATGGTGGTGCCAAGCCTTGCAAGTGGTATATATCTGCTAGACGCCAACCTGATGGAAGGACAATAAGAGTGAATCAAATTCCAAAACCTCATACTTGCATTACAAGTTCTCAAACAGTTACAAAGATGACATCACAATTATGGGTTGCAGAAAAGGTCAAGCCCATTTTAGCCACAACACCAAACAACACTGCAAAGAGACTGAAAATAGACTTGGAAAAGCAGTACCCCATTAAGGTGAATTATACTACAGTGTGGAAGGCAAAGCAAAGGGCAATGAAAGAGCTATATGGTGATTGTGAAAATACCTTTCGAATGCTTTATAACTTCAAAGCAGAAGTAGAGAAGAGGTCACCTGGCAGTGTTGTGGAGATAGATACTGAGGTAACAGCTGATGGGAAAGTCTTCTTCTCTAAATTCTTCATGGCTTTAAAGCCTTGCATCGATGGCTTCAAAGCAGGGTGCCGTCCATATTTGAGTATAGACTCATCTTTCTTGACTGGACAGTGGAATGGTCAACTAGCAGCATGCAATGCTTTAGATGTACACAATTGGATGTTCCCTGTAGCTATTGGCATGTTTCAGTCTGAGACAGAGGCATCATGGACATGGTTCATGATGCAGTTGAAAAGATGCATAGGGCCAGTCTCTCCATTGGCAGTGCACACAGATGCATGTAAAGGTTTAGAAAATGCAGTGAAGATTGTTTTCCCTCATGCTGAGCAGAGGGAGTGCTTTGGCCATATGTGGATGAATTTGATCAAAAAAATAGAGGAGATGATTTTGGACGCATGTGGCCAGCAGCAAGATCTTACACCAGGCAGACACATTCATATCACCTTGAGAAGATTAAGGCGGCATGCTCTGAGGAGGATAGGGTCAAGTTTTGTACATGGTTGGAAACCTACCATTCTCTTTTATGGTACAGGTCTGGTTTTAACACTGCCATCAAATGTGATCATATCAACAATAATTTGGCAGAAAGTTTCAACAACAAAGTGAAGGAGTTAAAAGACTTGCCTGTCCATGACATGGTTGACCAGATCAGGATCATGATCATGAGGTTGTGGGAATTGAGAAGAAGGCTTGGTGATGTTCTTCAAGGATATAAGATTCCTAATGTTGTGCAGCATGTGGTCAACAGTAGCAGAAATCTTGCACATTTGCGTGTTGATAAATCCTCATTGTGGGGTGCTGAAGTCAGAGATACAAAGACTGGCAGGAGGCATGTTGTTGATACTCAATTGCATGAATGCACATGCCTTGAGTGACAACACACTGGGAAGCCCTGTGAGCATGCCATACTTTTCTTGGCCTCCAAACACAAGCTAAATATGCACCCATATTTGCATGAGTATTATTCTATAGCAAAATTCAAGGCTGCATATGGAACACTAATTCCAGCACTTAGAGATCAGTCTCAGTGGCCTGAAGTGGACATTCAGTTCTCCTTGTGTCCTCCTTTGATGAAAACAAAGGCTAGCAGGCCCAAGCAGAGTAGATTCAAGGCTTGGTTTGAGAAAGGTGGGAGCACCAAGAAGGGAAAGAAAGATGAAAAGAAAGATGCCAAGCCAAAAAGGGCCCAAAAAGGTAACAAGAATAGATGCAAACTCTGTGAAGAACTTGGACACCGAGCTGGCTCTACCAAGTGCAGATACACTGCTGAAAAGACAATGTATGTTCATCCAAAATCTATCCCATTTCTTGTTGATGATTTTTCTTCCCCAGCTAACTTGCTTGTTTTCAGGAGGAAGCGTGGGGAAAAAGGCCCACCTCTTGTTGTTGACGAATGCTGGCTAGTGAAAAGGGCAAGAATCAATGGCCAAAGAAAGAAGAGAACTAACCAGATCATGTTTGGTGCTGCTGAGGTGCAATCTGAACTTGTTTTGGAGGATGATGTGCAAACCGTTGAGGATTTAGGGCACACCGTTTCTGATTTGGAAGATCTGGTTGACATGGTTATACCCTACGGGTACGTGACTTCAGCATACCTGGTCCAGCCCAAGGAAGGCCCACAGCAGACATACGCTGGCCCATGAAGATTTTCGGGTGGCCAAGGCCCATGACGCCTTCGGATCCTTGGAGAGCAAGACTAGCATAGATAGGAAATTCAAAGGGGTAAAACCCTAGAACTTGTAACCGACTAGGACTATGCCCGGGACCTTCCTAAGTCTATATAAAGGCCAGGAGGGCACGTCCTAGATCTCTCGACTCATACTTCCGCACACGCACCTTCACGCCAGATCAAATCTACGCACCCTGTAACCTTCGGTTCCGCCGTAATCAAGAGCAGACAAGCAGGAGTAGGGTTTTCCCTCCGGGGGCCTGAACCTGGTTAAATCTCGTGTCCCCTGGTTGCTTGTCTGTTAACCGTTCCACGATCTCCAGCATCCCCATCTTCTCCAAAACCCAAGTCCATAACAATGGGCATTGACGAGATTAAACCTCGTCACTGGTGCAAAATGAGGGGCAAAATGAGCCTGTTGTTGAGTCTCTAGTGCAAAATGAGCCTGTTGTTGAGGATCCAGTGCAAAATGAGGTTGTTGTTGAGGCTCTGGTGCAAAATGAGGCTGTTGTTGAGGCTCTGGTGCAAAATGAGCCTGTTGTTGAGGCTCTGGTGCAAACTGACCATGTTGATGAGGCTCTGGATCATGATCATGAGGTTGTTGAGGAGGTGCAGGAGGTGAAGGAGACTCTTGGACGTGCTGTGGGGAGGCCAGATGGTAATGGTAAGAAAAATAAGAGCATAAACCTGTTGTGTGGTGTGAAACTTGTGAAGGAGAAGAAAACGAGGGGTAAGAAGAGCCAAAAGAAATAGACTTTTAATTTGGCACTTGTTGTTGTAAACATTTGTTATTGTAATAATTTGGCACTTGTTGTTGTAAAAATTTGTTATTGTAATAATTTGGCACTTGTTGTTGTAAACATTTGTTATTATAATAATTTGTCACTTGTTGATAATTTGGACAAAATTCAAATATGATGGTAAATTTGAATTCCAACAAATGTAGCTATGTCACTTTTTATGTGTGTATGAGCTTCCAACATTTTTCTCATATCTACAATACAACTCATCCTCACCGTGATCCCTTTTGTGAAGTACAACTCACCCTCACCCAAAATGGGGTAGAAATGGGATCCAAAGGTAGGGTAAACCACCCCATTTCTAAGCAAGTTTTTTTCGACCATTTCTAAAACCAAGTTTGATATTTTTTTCTCAGAACTATGTCACATAACATGACACCATGCGAAGGTTTTGTATTTTTTTTGAATTAGTTATGCACATTTGAATGTCTGGTCAAACTTGAAGGGTTTTCATAAATATTCTTAGCTAGGGGATGAGGCTCACAAAACTAGCATTCGATCTCTGATAGCATGTTGTGAACCTAAAAATGATTTTTACAAAAAATCATCAGCATGAAATCATGTACCTGTAGTTCATATCTTACCCACTTCCATCCGATTCGGCAGGATTTGTCTTTTTCACCAGGGATGGAATAAAAGGTTTGAGATACTCAAGTTGGGAAATTGTACATGCTAGGTGGTCTAGTATTTTTGAAAAATAGGATGTTACCATTTTGAAACTTCAATTTGGTGGTTGCTTCACAAATCCCCCCCTCTTTCGGCACTCAGAAAATAGAAAATGGATTTTCTGTGCGTCGAAAAGGAAAACTTTGTGCTACAACATTGTTAGTCATACCATTATAGACATGCATGCCAAATATGGGCACATTATCACAAACTATGCCTTGATTCTAGCCATATCAATGGTCATTTGACCCGAAAGCCAGAAAACCTCGGAGGAGATAGGTCATTTTGTGAAGGGTTTTTTGAAATATGATCAATAGATCAAGTTTGATATTTTTCCTCACAACTATGTCACATAACATGACACCATGCGAAGGTTTTGTATTTTTTTGATTTTTTTTGAATTAGTTATACACATTTGAATGTCTGGTCAAACTTGTGAAACCCCGTTGACTGCATCCTAAACCCAGCTAACCCTAAGGCTGAATGAGGAACATAGATCTAACCCTAGCGCGACAATGTGGCCGTCCGATCGCGTCTTCTAGAAGGATTCCATGGGTGGCTCTAGGCGATCCGTGGAAGGGCTTGTTCTGCAACCTGATTGGTTGGCGTCTCTTAGAAGGATTTCGTGGCTAGCTCTTGGCGATCCGTGGGATGGATGATTCTGGAATCTGATTGGCTTCATCGTTTTTACGCGCAACAGTGTGGCATGCGAGCGTGACACACTCCATTGACCGTTGGACCGAGCGTGGCATGCGAGGGCGCTGGGCGGGGCGGGTTGCACCATGCATGCAACTGCCCCTAGCGTCGCAGTCTAGCTATTTTACGTACAACAGCGCTGCAGCGTATTTACTCCCTTCGTCACATCAAATAAATATACGTGTAACAACTTTCTTCAGTCAAAGTTACTCCCCTCAGGTTCATTGTAATAAATGAGACTTTGCATGATACCACATCTATGTTATTTTGCACTATGGAGTAGTAACTTAGACTAGTAACATATGCATGATACCACATCTAAGTGCATTGGAAAGGTAGAAGTACACTTTTTGTGTTTGTAGCCAAACGTACACTTATTTGTGGACAGAGGGAGTATGCATGTCAGTATGACCAGCCTAAGAAAAAATATCAAAATCTAAAATATGTAATAAATATAACGTACAGCATGACACACTCCATTGACCGTTGGACCGAGCGTGGCATGCGAGAGCGCCGGACAGGGCGGGCTGCACCATGCATGCAGCTGCCCCTAGCGTCGCAGTCTAGCTATTTTGGTGCAATATCGCTGCCCCATTAAATAAGTGTACGTCGAACAACTTTCTTCAGTCAAACTTACTCCCATATGGTTCATGCACCATACAAAAAGTCAATATTTATAAATCTAAAATATCAACTTTGACTATGTATATAAGAAAAAAAATCAAAATCAAAATTATTGTAAACTTAGTTTCATACTCCCTCTATTCCCTTCAATTGACATCCCTCTGATTACTCCCACCGATTTTTCTTGCGTGTGTAAAAACGAACGAGTTTGTTGCATGCGGTGTGTAAAAACGAACGAGTACCGTGGTACTAGATTCCTGCATTTATTACCGAAGTAAATCAAGGCCAAATTATATTTTCCCTTTTATTTTTTACTGCCAATGAACAACTACCTTGGACTTTTTTTCTCTCTTTCGCATTAATGCATGCATGCAGGGGCGGGGGCGGCGGTGCAGGGGTTACGTCGCATCCTAGCTATTTTTTTCTCTCTTCCGCATTTGACATGGTTATACCCTACGGATACGTGACTTCAGGATACCTGGTCCAGCCCAAGGAAGACCCACAGTAGATATACACTGGCCCATGAAGATTTTCGGGTGGCCAAGGCCCATGACGCCTTCGGATCCTTGGAGAACAAGACTAGCGGAGATAGGAAATTCAAAGGGGTAAAACCCTAGAACTTGTAACCGACTAGGACTATGCCCGGGACCTGCCTAAGTCTATATAAAGGCTAGGAGGGCACGTCCTAGATATCTCGACTCATACTTTCGCACACGCATCCACGCCAGATCGAATCTGCGCACCCTGTAACCTTCGGTTCCGCCGTAATCAAGAGTAGACAAGCAGGAGTAGGGTTTTCCCTCCGGGGGCCTGAACCTGGGTAAATCTCGTGTCCCCTGGTTTCTTGTCTGTTAACCGTGCCACGATCTCCAGCATCCCCATCTTCTCCAAAACCCAAGTCCATAACAATGGGCATTGACGAGATTAAACCTCGTCAATTGGCACCGTCTGTGGGAAGTGGGGCTGCTGATTGTGCGGTCGTGACAGTTCCGATCCGATCGATCTACAACTCCGCGGCGACGGAGAATCACCTCCTCTTCGGCGCTTTCGACTTCACCGCCCACTCGCCGTCCACCATGAAGGATTTCGAGCCCGTAGGCGACGGACTCGAAATTTTGTTCGGGAGCTTCTGCTTCCAGGTGGGACAAACTGGCACCCTCCGCCTCCCTGAGCGGGTGCCCGTGCCGTCAATCAGGCCCGTTTCGTGGGCTCCACACCCCGTGCTACGCACGTCACCATCGACAGATGAGTTCTACAGCAGCAGCTGCTGCAACTCCGATCTGTGCGATCCACCTTCGGATGAAGGGACCTACGGTTCCGGATCCGAAAGCTGCGGCAGCAGCCGACCAATCTGCAAGCGGTATCTGTGCGCCGCAGTCATCCAAACCGACGAGGAAACGCCTAACCCGCCGTCCAATCGAAACATTGAAAACGGCAAAAACAGAAGAAGCCAATCCCCCCACCCAACAGGGAAAGCAACGGCCACGTCATCCAACTTAGCAAAGAAGGATGGGTCCAGGCTCGCCGTGCCGTCACAGGCGACATCGTCTTACCTGCAGACGCCTCACGTGACCTACTGATGGCATACCACTACCTCCTCATCGAGGAGCACAAGAAACAAGTCAAGATGCAGGAGACGCTCGACAAACGCAAGCAAGCAGCCTCCGAGTCCAGCGCGCGACGAGCTGCGCTCTCTGCCATGGCACCCGACTCTAGCACAAACGGAAACCAGGGAAATAAGCACCGCTCTAGGGTGGAAAACATGGATCCCAAGGAGCGGCGTGATGTGACCCGAACTCTCCACACATCGTTCATGGATATGGATGCCGACGGCAACATCATCCCGAAGACGCCACAAGCTGCGATCATGGCAGCCACTGCGTATCTTGCGGCTCACCCACCTCCGGAAGGGGACCCGAAAAGGGCCATGCATAGGTCCGCACTTACCGGACTAGGACTAATCGGAGCTGCGCTCCACGAAGACGCTCCTGCGGAGCCGAAGAAGAAAGCTCCGGCCAGGCGCGACCGGAGCCCCACGCCCTCATCCGAAGAGGAAGAGGAGCACGATCTTCCTCGAAGTAAGAAGAGCTCGCACCTCCATAAACGCGACTACGACGCCAGAGACAAGCTTACACAGCGGAAAATCGACAAAGCACGCGCTAAACGCGCATGCTCGTCCGAATCTGAGATGGATGAAGACGAAGGAGAACTCTGCGGAGCTCGATGCTTCAGCAGATCCGTTCGGCGAACGCAGATGCCACGCAACTTCAAGCTTCCTTCGGATACTCCGAAGTTCAACGGCACGCAAGATCCAAAATCCTGGCTCAGTGACCATCTGTCATCCGTCAAGCTTCACGGAGGCAACAAAGAAACCGCCATGCAATGCCTTCAGCTGCAGCTGACAGGCGCGGCGCGAGTCTGGCTCAGCAGCCTATCATCAGGATCCATCCGAAGCTGGGAGGAGCTTGCTTACAGCTTCATCAGAAATTTCAAAGGCACCAGCAAGAGGCCCGCATCAATCGAAGAATTGCGAGCCTGCACTCAAAGAACGGGTGAATCTATTCGCTCGTACATACTACGTTGGTCTACGACCAAGAACTCCGCAGCACACATTTCCGAAGAGAGGGCCATCGATGCCTTCAGGGACGGCGTCAAGCGCCCAGACTTCAAGGAGGAACTTGGGCGTGTAAAGCCCAAGACATTCGACCACCTCATGGAAATCGCCAACAGTTGGGCAGACGGCGAAGATTGCATCTATCGAGCGCAATCAGATGAAGAGGACGACTACGGCCGAAGACGCGAACGCCGCAGCAAGAGGAGATCACGCGTCTATGAGGACCGCGACGGACCCGACATGGTCGCGGCCGGCTACACCGACCGCCGTAACGACAACAGCCGCAACAGCGGAGGATACCGCAGCGGAAACTTCCGCGACAACGGACGACCAACGCAGTCGTGGCAACGCCGCAACCGCGACAACGGACCCTCAGCATTCGACAAACTTTCAGGTCCATGCACCATCCACTTCTACATCGACAAACAGGATGGCAAAAAGAAAGCCAGCCACATGCTCAAGGACTGCCGCGAGTTCCAGAAACTTAGCGAAGGCATGGTGCAGATGAGGCAACAAGCTCCAATTCCTGCGTTCGGAAACGCACCTGCGCCAGGTGAAATAGCACACAGAGCTCCTCCACCGCCGCCTATTGGAGGCCCAAATCAACCAGTCGCACCAGTGCAAAACAACGCCGGGGTACCATACCCCCCACCAAAGGGAGCACTAAATATGATCCAGAAGGGACGCCCCAAAAACAGGGTGCAGAAGAAAATCACCCGACAAATCAACTTGGCCGTGGCAACTCCACCCGCAATCCCTGAGTACCTCAGCGGATCGGAGTCCTGCATCACATTCACTCGCGCGGATCACCCTTGCCAGATCCCTCGCCCAGGTCATGCTGCCCTGGTGCTGGAGGCGCAGATCGGAGGCTTCGAGATGAGTCACGTCTTCATGGACGGCGGCAGCGGCATCAACCTAATGTTCGCAAGCACCTTAGCGGCTATGCGGATCCCGCAATGCAGCTTGGAACAATCAGAACCAACGTTCCACGGCATTGTCCCAGGGAAGGGCATATTCCCCCTGGGCAAAATAGGGCTCGACGTCATCTTCGGGAAGCCGGACAACTTTCAGCAGGAGCGCCTTGAATTCAAAGTGGTGGACTGGCCGTCGCAATACCACGCCATCCTGGGGCGTGTAGCATTCACAAGATTCCTGGCCGTCCCACACTACGCATACCTACTACTCAAGATGCCAGGACCAAGGGGCGTCATCACAATCCACGAGAGCTTCACCCGATCGGACCAATGCGACAGGGATTTCAACAAAATCTCCCAGTCTTTCGGCATGCAAGACGAGCTTGTAAGGCTCCGCGAGGTGACGGACAATGGGCTACCCCCAGTCACAAGGCAAAACGCACCTGACATGTCCTTCGACTCCACCATCAACACCAAGAAAGTGCAGGTCCATCCGACGGACGCCTCCAAGACGGCGCTGATCGCCAATGACCTCAGCACCGCATAGGAAGGCGCGCTCGTCGAATTCCTCCGTGAGCGCTGGGAAATCTTCGCCTGGTGTCCTGCGGACATGCCAGGATTTCCCAGGAAATTCGCCGAGCACGCACTCAATGTCTTTCCAGACACCAAGCCAGTTAAGCAGTCCATCCGAAGACTGTCAGAGCCACGAGCCGAAGCTATCGGCAAGGAAATCAATAGACTGCTCGCTGCATACTTCATCAGGGAAATCAAATAAAGCGAGTGGCTGGCAAACACGGTGATGGTCCCGAAAAAGGACACGGACATCCTGCGGATGTGCGTAGACTTCACGGCACTAAACAAACACTGCCCAAAGGACCACTTCCCTCTTTCTCGGATCGACCAGATCATCGATTCGACTGCAGGTTGTGAGAAACTCTCCTTCCTCGACGCCTACTCAGGTTATAACCAGATTCGACTCAAGGTCGAAGATCAAGAGAAAACGGCGTTCATCACACCGTTCGGAGTATACTGCTACAACACAATGCCCTTCTGGCTAAAGAACACGGGTGCCACGTACCAGCGATGCATGCAGTCCTGCCTCAAGGACCAGATCGGTCGCAACGTCCAAGTCTATGTCGACGACATAGTAATAAAAACCAAGGAGGCAAGGACACTTATCGACGATCTCCGTGAGACATTTGACAACCGTGATCGCTACAGGATCAAACTCAATCCAGAAAAGTGCGCCTTCGGCGTCCCCTCGGGTCAGCTGCTCGGGTACTTCATCTCTCAACGAGGGATTGAGGCGAACCCGAAGAAAATCAGAGCCATCATGACAATGGAGAAGCCGAAAAACCTCAAGGGTGTCCAGCAGCTCGCAGGACGAGTAGCGGCATTAAGCAGGTTCATCAGCCGCATGGGCGAGAAGGCCCTACCATTCTACCAGCTGATGCGTAAAGCAGACAAGTTCGAGTGGACACCAGAAGCCAACGACGCATTCGAAAGCCTCAAGCGGCTCCTCTCCACCTCGCCCGTTTTGGTCACGCCAAAGGAGCGTGAACCCCTACTTTTGTACATAGCAGCCACACACCAAGTGGTCAGCATCGTACTCGTGGTCGAACGACCCGAAGAAGGAAAGACCCATGGGGTCCAGTGCCCAATTTACTACCTCAGCGAGGTACTGACACCAACAAAGCAGAGGTACCCTCACTACCAGAAGCTAGCCTACGGCGTGTTCATGATGGCTCGACGGTTGAGCCATTACTTCCAGGAGCACCAAGTGATGGTCGTCAACGAAGCACCCCTGAACAGCATCCTGAATAATCCAGAGGCCACAGGACGGGTGGCCCTGTGGGGCATCGAACTATCACCCTTGGACATCGTCTACGAGAAGCGACACACAATCAAATCTCAAGTCCTCCCGGACTTCCTAGTACATTGCATGGAGCTGCAGCTGCCAGATACCCCAGACATGTCGCAGTCTTGGACAATGCATTTCGACGGCTCGAAGCGCGAAGCCGGAGCAGGGGCACGGGTCATACTGACCTCCCCGCAAGGTGACAAGATGAAGTACGTTCTTCGGATGAAATTCAGAGCCTCCAACAACGAAGCCGAATACGAAGCCCTCATCCATGGCATGAGGATGGCAAAAATATGCAGCGCAACGCGCCTGGTCATCTACGGTGACTCCAACCTTGTCGTCCAGTAGACGATGAATGAGTGTGACGCACACACCAAAAACATGATCGCGTACCGCGCGCTCTACAACGCACTCGAAGGAGAATTCGATGGCTGTGAACTTCAGCACATCGGAAGAGAGAGCAACGAGGAGGCCGATAGACTCGCCAACATCGGCTCCACTTGTGCAAAGGTACCACCAGGCGTGTTCCTCGAACAGATCTGCGTGCCTTCCATGAAGCGTAAATTCCCCAAGGGATCACCCGAAGAAGCAGAACACTCGGGGGCTACGCTACCCGAAGGTCATGAAGGACCCGAAAAGTTGGATACCGAAGTTGCCATGGTCAACCTGATGTAGGTCATGGCAGTCGAAGAAACTTGGACACGTCCATACCTCCAATTCCTGATAAACGGAGAATAGCCTGACAGCCCGACAGATGCCCGGCGCATATCTCGTCGGTCAAAAGCCTTCACCATCATCAACGGCGAACTGTACAAACGCATCATCACGGGTGTACTACAACGGTGCGTCACCATCGACGACGGCAAAGCCATACTTCAAGACATTCACGAGGGCATCTGCGGCCACCACGCAGGAAGCCGCTCCCTCGTCGCCAAAGCTCTGCGAGCAGGATTCTACTGGCCAACGGCCATGAGCGACGCGAAGGACATCGTCCGAAGATGCAACGGGTGCCAACGGTTCGCCGACAAACCGCACGCACCTGGGTCCGAACTTAGACCCATACCCATAGCTAGTCCTTTTGCCAAATGGGGCCTCGACATGATCGGCAAACTGACAAAGTCCTCGAAAGGGGGACACGTCTTCCTCCTGGTCGTAGTCGACAAATTCACCAAGTGGATCGAGGCCATGCCAGTCACCAACCAGAAGGGCAAAACCGCCGTCAAATTCTTCGAATCCATCGTCTACAGGTTCGGCGTAACGCACAGCATCATCACCGACAACGGATCGAACTTCATCTCCGAAGAATTCCAGGACTTCTGCGAAGGCCTCGGGATCAATATCACGTATGCCTCAGTGGCACACCTGCAAACAAACGGGCAAGTGGAAAAGGCCAACGGCCTAATCGGCGCCGGCATCAAGAAGCGCCTCATGAGCTCACTCGAGCACAAATCTGGAAACTGGACGAAAGAGCTACCGTCTGTCCTGTGGAGCTTACGGACTACGCCAAACAGCTCCACCAGCTACACACTGTTCTTCATGGTGCACGGAGCTGAGGCCGTGCTACCAGCCGAAGTACGCCACCAGGCCCCACGAGTCGTCGCTTACAGCGAAGCCGAATCCACGGCTGCACTCGAAGATGCCGTCGACACGCTCGACGAAGCACGGGATATAGCAGCAGCTAGATCAGCGGTGTACCAGCAAAGTCTCCGCAACTACCACAGCTGCCGGCTGCGCCCAAGGTCCTTCTTCGAAGGAGACCTTGTCTTACAGCTCAAGCAAAAGCGACCGAATAAATTCGAGTCACCATGGGAAGGACCCTATGTCATCACCGAAGTCATCCCAGGTGGAGCCTATCGCCTCAAGCACGTGGAGTCTGGAGTCGCATACTCCAACCCATGGAACATCTCGCACCTGCGATGATTCTACCCGTATCAAGCTACCCCCCCTTTTACTTTCAATAAGGCTTTCAGCTCAAGGCTACTCAGCCGAACCATGTACCCCCTCCATTATGATATAAATAAAGCTAAGTGTCTCGCCCCCAACCTTCGATTGAATATTTTTCTGCAACTTTACTACATGCTACAAACGCACTCGGGGGCTCCCCCCACCTCACGATTTCATCGACTGAGGACCAAACGTGTACACCTGAGTAGCTGACCACGTCAGGCAAACGAAAAGGACACGTACTCAATCAGAGCACTGCGTGCTCACAAACAAGAAAACTTTTATAACAAAGGGCACAAGTACGCCAAGCCGAAATATACAAATTTTACATCTATCTGCTCATTTTCAGGTCCTACCTATTCTGAAGAATAACCTGAGCACGCTGCTCAAACAAATCTACAATCTGTTCGGCATACTGCCTTACAGCCGCGTAATGCGGACGCATGTTCCACTCGCCACCATCCGGTCGAAGAGGCGGCCCAGATGCCACAGCAGCCAAATCTACGTCAGGGCGGTGCACCCTCACAAGAGACAAGGCAGCCTTCACTGCTGCCACGAGCTGCTGCCGCACCAGCTCCTTGACATTTCTGCACTCCGAAACTTCGACAGAAGACCTGCAAGGGTCGTCGGCACGGCATCCAGAGGAAACATGACGTGCAGCACCGAGGATAGTGATGTTTGCACCTGACGGAGCACCCGCGAAACTTGATAAACACGATCCTGCACCGTCGCCAGAACCATGGCGCGATCGCGGTCCATCCAGAAGAAGCCGCCGGCCTCCATGTCCTGTTGAGTCAAGAAATTGACCCGAACAGCGACACGCTCCTTTTCCTCCCTCGGAGCAAGATTGGCGCCTGCGATAATCGCACAAAACAAGAATAAGTCTAGCAGGCTCACCCAAAGAACTGAGCTACAGCCCGAAACAAGGATCAACTTACATTGCAGCTGCTCGGACAGGCGACCCAGCTTCGCCATCAAGTACTCCTCTCTGGCTGCACCACGATCTGTCTTGGATTTCCAAACGTCGGCGTGACCACGCAACCCGAGCAATTCCCTCTCCAATCTACGCACACGATCTCGAAGGAAAGCGAGCTGCGAGGAATCATCCAACGATTGTCGCAAGGGCCTTACGGACGAGGGGTCAACTGGGTCAGCACCCGAAGGAACCTATAAGCAACAGAAAAAAAGAAGGTACACAGACATTTCAGCCAAGAATAGAGAACAACTCGAAGGAATTCATTAAAAATATCAGGCCACTACGTGGCACAAGGATGGTACTATAAAAGATATTTACAACAAAAGTAGACTACATACTACCCTACGTCTACTATGCCTAAGTTTGACGAGGTTTAATCTCGTCAATGCCCATTGTTATGGACTTGGGTTTTAGAGAAGATGGGGATGCTGGAGATCATGGCACGGTTAACAGACAAGCAACCAGGGGACACGAGATTTACCCAGGTTCAGGCCCCCGGAGGGAAAATTCTACTCCTGCTTGTCTGCTCTTTGATTACGGCGGAACCGAAGGTTACAGGGTGCGCAGATTCAATCTGGCGTGGATGCGTGTGCGAAAGTATGAGTCGAGTTATCTAGATCTGTAGATCTGTCTATTGCGTACGTGCCCTTCTCGTTGGACCCTCCTAGCCTTTATATATGGGGAGACTAGGTCTCAGGTACCGATACGAGTAGGTTACAAGTTAGATTCAAACTCTAGTCTTGAGGTTTCCTTGTCTTGTGCGCTTGGGACTCCGTGTCCATATGGGCTTCCTTCCAGCCGAACCGTCATAGGCGTCATGGACCCGGGCAGGTCGTCGAGTGGGCCTTCCGTCAGGCTGGACCAGGTAGGCTAACATCGGGTACCCATAGGGTATAACCATGTCAGTAGCCCCCGAGTGTTCAGTCGAATTGTAGATTCGGCTGAGGACTCTTCAATCTTTTGGGTTCAGATGTTTAGTAGTAGAATCCCAGTAGTTTTCGAATGATGTACCCAACGCATCCGTCGGGATTTTCCTCGCGCCTGTTAGCACGGATTTTCACTAGTAGAGCGCAGTCGTGTGCGTTGCCAGGCCATCAGATGGTATCTGTAGGTCTTATCTTTGCGTCGCAGACGCAACATCCGAGATTTCATCACCGCGGAGGTGTTTCGGGTGGCCAAGGAGAATGTTACTCACTTAGCGTTGGTTGGGGAAAAGTTGCCAAAAAGTTTTTATATTCTGATCCGAAGGATCGTAGTCGAAGAATTCATAGGGTGCGCGACCAGCGCTCCCTATGGGAGTAGCCCCCGAGTGTCTGTTCGAGTCGTAGACTCGAGCAGAGACTTTAATTTGGCCGTTTGTTTGGCTTTAGGTCCGTAGGACACAAATTTTTCGGATGCTTGAATCCATCCTCCCTATGGGAGTAGCCCCCGAGTCCTTAGTGGAGTCGCAGACTCGACGTAGGACTCAAGAATAAGTCATTGGTGTAGTACGCTATTCATGCTTCGGGTGCGCGGCCAGCGCTCCTGATAAGAGTAGCCCCCGAGTGTCTGGCGGAGTCGTAGACTCGGGCAAAGACTCGAGTCTTGTATCATGTAGTTGTAGCCGAAAATCTCGTGGGCGTACCGCTGACCCGGAAGTACATCGGGTGCGCGACCAGCGCTCCTGATAGGAGTAGCCTCCGAGTGTCTAGTCGAGTCACAGACTCGAGTGGAGACTCATGCGAGGACAAGCCAGTGACCCGGAAGTGCATCGAGTCAGCGTCTCACACATAAGGAGCCGAGAGTTGACGTAGCGGAGTCGACGGTCCGGATAAAGTCGACGTCGTTGCTTTTGTCGGGTGCGCGTCCAGCGTCGCGTCTATGTAGCATCAAGAGATGCAACCATCTGAGGAGTGACTCGACTCAAGTCTTCGGTGTATGGCGTAGCCAGCTGTTTTGTCGACTCCTGTTGGAGGACCTAATAGAATAGCTCGGCGCAGTTGTCGTCCTTGTAAGCTGCAAAAAACATAAAGAATTTATGAAGTACTTGTATCTTGGAAAGAATATTTGCCTGTCGGCTTGTGTATAGTAAGATTCCGATGCCGATCGAGTCGATACTATTGCACTGTATGCTAGGCCTTTTCGTTAGCCTGATTACCCTTAGTCTCAGTACCTTGCCGAGGCACTCGGAGTTCAAGGATTCGACGATCAGGCAGAATCAGCTACTCGGGCTGTCGCGTTCGAGGTGCTCGAGTGCGTGGAGCCGATGGCACATTAGGTTACTCGAAGAGGGCGCAACCCCCGACTGTTTCGAGTGCGAGTTAAAAAGGAAATCAGCTCTAAGTAGAGGGGAAACTTAGCTTTATTGGTTGTCGTGGTGAAGTTGACGCGGTAGCGAGTCACGCGGCGGATGTAATCAACGCGGCGGACCACAGCCGTAGCAGCGACAAGTTCCTGGGGTCGATGGCGGCAGCGAGTTCCGCATCCGAAGATTGTCGCAATAGAAGATCATACTGGGTCGTCGCATCCGAATGATGTATCGGGTCACCGTAGCCGAAGACCACACGGTTTGTCGGAGCCGAAGACCGCAGCGGGTTACTGGAGCCGAAGATTGTGGAGGGTCGTCAAAGCAAAGTCGATGTAGCCCCCGAGCATGAAGTTGGTGTAACTGGACGTAGTAATCACATCAGCTGGTCACCATATTCTTGTTCGGAGGGAGTTGATGCGGCGGCGAGTGAATGGAGTTGACGCGATGGAGGCATCTCCACATTACTAGTTTGGTACCTTGTATTAATTTTTGCGGTGTCTTAGACCGATAAATCTGCGCATGGAAAATAGTGCATAGCAGAGAGAAATATTTGTAGACTGAGATTTGCGAACGGGAAAAAAAACTGAGAAGATAACACCTGACACGAAGATGTGACGGAGATTAATCCTGCACGCTGCTCGTGGTGTGCTAATCAGTGCATTCGCACTACGATTTTGTAGATGATCCAGGAGGCCAAGCTTCATCTTGTCATCATGGGCCCGTCACCTCGCTCATGTCATGTTGTGTGATACATAAATTTCAAACGGGCATGCAAAGGAATAAAATTGTAAATAAATAAATGATTTGCATAGAAATCGATGTGTGATAAAAATAAGTAGATTGAATAGGAAAGACCACCCGTCATGGAATTTCCCTGCCGCAAGGGTCAAATTCGCGTGGCGAAGAATCAATTTTGTCCCTCATACGTATGCGGACACAGTTTCGATTGATAGATAGCTTTGCGTTGGGAAACGGATCTTCCTTGATTCAATATGGCCTCATTGCATCGAGCAGCACTTGATTTCCTTGATGGTTCATGAGCATTTCCGCCCTTACTTGATTTCAGAACGCCCATGACGGAGAGTCGGTCGGCCACACGTCGGCAGCCAAGACGAGATGCGCTTGCGCCGGATGTGTTGGGCACGCCGAAGCAGATCTGTTCCTTTGAAACCGATGAATCGTAGATCTTCGGAATAGAACCGTCACGATCGCACAATCAGCAGCCCCGATTCCCACAGACGGCGCCAATTGACGAGGTTTAATCTCGTCAATGCCCATTGTTATGGACTTGGGTTTTGGAGAAGATGGGGATGCTGGAGATCGTGGCACGGTTAACAGACAAGCAACCAGGGGACACGAGATTTACCCAGGTTCAGGCCCCCGGAGGGAAAACCCTACTCCTGCTTGTCTGCTCTTTGATTACGGCGGAACCGAAGGTTACAGGGTGCGCAGATTCGATCTGGCGTGGATGCGTGTGCGAAAGTATGAGTCGAGTTATCTAGATCTGTAGATCTGTCTATTGCGTACGTGCCCTTCTCGTTGGACCCTCCTAGCCTTTATATATGGGGAGGCTAGGTCTCAGGTACCGATACGAGTAGGTTACAAGTTAGATTCGAACTCTAGTCTTGAGGTTTCCTTGTCTTGTGCGCTTGGGACTCCGTGTCCATATGGGCTTCCTTCCAGCCGAACCGTCATAGGCGTCATGGACCCGGGAAGGTCGTCGAGTGGGCCTTCCGTCAGGCTGGACCAGGTAGGCTAACATCGGGTACCCGTAGGGTATAACCATGTCAAAGGTGCAAGACACTGAGTCGCCTCAGAGCCAGACTGCCTAGCTTTGGCCTCGCCCTGCCGCCGCAGTGCATACTCAGACAGCAAGTCAATGAGCTTGTAGGGTTTCGTAGCATGGAAAACAAAAAATTTCTATCGCATACAAACAAACAAGCCAAGATCTATCTACTAGATTGTAGCAACGAGTCGATAGAATAACTCACCCTCGAAGATTCCAAAGTGTTTAACGAGAGCGGATTCTCGTGGGTGATGTAGTCGTACTCTTTCCGATCTCAAGATCGCGTAGACGATCCTTCCGGCGCTGCGTTCCAGCAGCGCTCCCGCAGTCGGTCACACGTTCGGTACTCGACGAAGACCTTCCTCTCCCTTGTTCCAGCAGGCAGCAGAGGTTGTAGTACTCTCCTCGCGATTCTGGCAGCACAACGGAGTGGTACCGAAAGTAGAGGGGAGATCTTGCAGGGCTTCGCCTTAAGACGGAGCGAGTATGGTGGAGTATGAGAGAGTCCCTCGACGATCTAGGGTTTAGACACGACGAGGAGGAGGCTTGGCCGGCGGCTAGGGTTGCTAGGCGGCGGCGGTGGCTTGACCTAGGTCGTCGGCGGCGGCAGTAGAGGTGGCGGCACCGGCGGCTAGGGTTTGGAGGAGAGGATCTTGTGTGTCTCTAGGAGGGAGCCCTGCCCCTCCTTATATAGGTGGAGGGGCTGGCCGGCTAAGGGGAGCGAGGGGAGTCCCTCCCCAACTCGGCTTGGGTGGGCGCCGCCGGTTGGAGGAGGGAACTCCTCCCCAACTCGGTTTCCCACTCCTCCTCCTCTTTCCAAAAACTGCCGTTTGACTTTCAAACTAGCCGTTTGACTTTTCAAACTAGGATTTGAATAAACCCTCTATTTTGAACAGCGATGACACTGAGTACATGATGCAATCATACCAACTTGATATAACACATTCATGTACCCTTCCCCCCCCCCCCGGAGTGCCCAATATTCCAGAACCTTCTAGAACATTCCCGATGAAAACACCGGAACCATTCTCCAACTCCGAAACAGGACTTTCCTTATATGAATCTTATTCTCCGGACCATTCCGGATCTCCTCGTGATATCCCGAATACCATTCGAGACTCCGAACATCATTCGGACTCTTTCTCATCATTCCATAACTACTCAAACAACGTCGAATCCTTAAGTGTGTCTCCCTACGGTTCGTGAATTATGCGGACATGATCGAGACACTTCTCCGATCAATAACCAATAGAGGAATCTGGAAATTCATATGGCTCCCACATATTTCTACGATTACTTTGCGATCGAATGAACCACTTACATACGATACCAATTTCCCTTTGTCTCACGATAGTTTACTTATCCGAGGTTATGATCGTCGGTATCTCTGCATACCTAGTTCAACCTCGTTACCGATAAGTACTCTTTTCTCATTCCCGTGATATGTGATCCCTTGTGAGCCAGTCACATGCTTGCAAGCCAATTGGATGACATTTCACCGAGAGGGCCCAGAGTATATCTATCCGTCATATGGATGGAAAAATCCCACTCTTGATCCATGTGTTTCAACCAATACTTTCCGAACACTCAATGCCACCTTTATAGCCACCCAGTTACGGTGTGGTGTTTGATGTCATCAAAGCATCCATCCGGTAAAGGTGATATGCATGATCTCATGGTCGAAGGAATTAGATTACTATGTATCAGAAAGCATATAGCAATTGAACTATTAAAATGACTTTCTCTTTATGCTATGCTTATCTATAGGAGTATGTCCACCATATCATTCTCCTAACGATATGATCTTGTTGTTAATAAAATCTCAATGTTCATGATAGGGAAACCACAATCATCTATTAACCAACAAGCTAGTATTATATAGAGGCTTTACTAGGGACTTCAAATTAAATTTAAAAATCACACAAGTATGAATGTTTCCTTGTTAATACTATTATAGCATGAATGTAAACATTTATCATAAACACAAAGATATAATAATAACTACATTTATTATTGCCTCTAGGGCATATCTCCAACAGTCTCCCACTTGCACTAGAGTCATCTAATCTAGATTACATGGTAATATACCGAACACCCATGGCAGTTTGGTGCTGGTCATGTTTTGCCCTCGGGAGAGGTTTAGTCAACGGATCCGCCACATTCAGATCTGTGTGTACTTTGCAAATCTTTATATCCCCATCTTGGATATGTTCTCTAATAGCGTGAAAACGTAGCTTGATGTGCTTCAGCTTCTTGTGTGACCTTGGTTCTTGCGCATTGGCTATGGCGCCCATGTTATCACAGTAGATAGACATTGGGTCCAGCGCACTAGGAACCACACCCAGCTCTGTAATGAAATCTTTCATCCATATCGCTTCTTGTGAAGCCTCCGAAGCAGCCATGTATTCTGATTCAGTTGAAGATATCGCCACAACGCTTTGCTTTGCACTCCTCCAGCTAACTGTTGCACCATTCAAAATAAATACGTATCCAGATTGTGATTTAGAATCATCCGGATCGGTGTTCCAACTAGCATCGGTGTAACCATTAACAACGAGTTGTTCATCACCTCCATAAGAAAGAACCATATCCTTAGTTCTTCTCAAGTACTTAAGAATGTTTTTGACCGCTGTCCAATGATCCACTCCTGGATCACTTTGATATCTGCTAGTTAAACTAACATCATATGCAATGTCGGGTCTAGTATATAGCATGGCATACATTAGAGATCCTATGGCTGAGGCATAGGGAGTCCTACTCATCCTTTCTCTATCTTCCGCCGATGTCGGACTTTGAGTTTTACTCAAGGTCGTATTGGGCAACATGGGCAAGAACCCTTTCTTGATATCTTCCATTCCAAACCTCTTTATAACTTTGTCCAAATATGTACTTTGTGACAATGATATTTGGCGTTTCGATCTATCTCTATAAATCTTTATGCCTAATATCTAAGCTGCTTCGCCAAGATCCTTCATTGAAAAACTATTATTCAAATATTCCTTGACACTATTAAGAAGGTCTACATCATTCCCAATCAACAATATGTCTTCTACATATAGTATTAAGAATGCTACAGAGCTCCCACTCACTTTCTTGTAAATACAAGCTTCTCCATAAGTTTGTATAAAACCGAAACTTTTGATCACCTTATCAAAACGTTGATTCCAACTTCGAGATGCTTGCTTCAATCCATAGATGGACCGTTGAAGTTTGCATACCTTGTTAGCATCTTTAGGATCGACAAAACCTTTGGGTTGCATCATATACAACTCTTCATCAATGTCTCCATTGAGGAATGCTGTTTTGACATCCATCTGCCATATCTCATAACCATAATATGCAGCGATTGCTAACATAATCCTCACAGACTTTAGCTTCGCTACTGGTGAGAAAGTCTCATCGTAGTCAACTCCTTCAATTTGTCGAAAACCCCTTTGCGACCAGTCGAGCTTTATAGACAGTAACATTACCATCAGCATCTGTTTTCTTCTTGAAAATCCATTTGTTCTCGACAGCCTTTCGGCCATCCGATAAGTCCACCAAAGTCCACACTTGGTTTTCGTACATGGATCCAATCTCGGATTTCATGGCTTCTTGCCATTTATTGGAATCTGGGCTCATCATCACTTACTCATATGTCTCAGGGTCATCGACGTTGTCCACCAACATGACACTCATAACGGGATCATACCAATTTGGAGTGGTACGAGTTCTTGTTGACCTGCGAGCCTCTGTAGCAACTTCAACCGAAGTTTCACGATCATCATCATTAGCTTCCTCTCTTATTGGTGCAGGCACCACAGGAACTTCTTCCGGTGCTGCGCTACTCGCAATTTCGAGAGAAGGTTCGAAAACCTCGTCGAGTTCTACTTTCCTTCCAGTCACTTCTTTCGAGAGAAATTCCTTCTCTAGAAAGGATCCATTCTTAGCAACAAAGATTTTGCCTTCGGATCTATGATAGAAGGTATACCCAATAGTTTCCTTCTGGTATCCAATTGAGACGCATTTTTCCGCTTTGGGTTCAAGCTTGTCCGGCTGTAACTTCTGTACATAGGCTTCGCATCCCCAAACTTTAAGGAACGCCAATCTAGGTTTCTTCCCAAACCATAATTCATACGGTGTCGTTTCAACGGATTTAGATGGTGCCCTATTTAAATTGAATGCGGCTGTTTCTAATGCATAACCCCAAAATTATAGCGGTAAATCTGTAAGTGACATCATAGAACGAACCATATCTAAGAGAGTTCTATTACGACGTTCGGACACACCATTATGCTGTGGTGTTCCCGGCGGTGTCAATTGTGAAAGTATTCCACATTTCTTCAAATTCTCGCCAAACTCGTAACTTAGATATTCACCTCCACGATCAGAACGTAGAAATTTAATCTTCTTGTTACGTTGATTCTCTACCTCACTTTGAAATTCCTTAAACTTCTCGAAAGTTTCGGACTTATGTTTCATGAAATAGATATAACCATATCTACTCAAGTCATCTGTGAAGGTAAGAACATAACGATAACCATCGCGCGATGCTACACTCATCGGACCACACACATCGGTATGTATGATTTCCAACAAGTCCGTAGCTTGCTCCATCATACCAGAGAATGGAGTCTTAGTCATTTTACCCATCAGACATGCTTCGCATCTTTCAAGTGATTCGAAATCAAGTGATTCAAGAAGTCCATCGGAATGGAGTTTCTTCATACGCTTCACTCCAATGTGACCAAGACGACAGTGCCACATATAGGTCGAGTTATCGCTCGATTTCAAATGTTTAGCCTCAATGTTATTAATATGTGTATTTCCACTATCGAGATTCAGAAAGAATAGACCATCTATCAAAGGTTCATGTGCATAAAACATATTACTCATATAAATCGAACAACCATTATTCTCGGACTTAAACAAGTAACCGTCTCGCAATAAACAAGATCCCGATATAATGTTCATGCTCAACGCAGGCACCAAATAACAATTATTTAAGTATAAAACTAATCCCGATGGTAGATGAAGGGGTAGTGTGCCGACCGCGATCACATCAACCTTTGATCCGTTTCCCACGCGCATCGTCACCTCGTTCTTCGCTAGCTTCTGTTTATTCTGCAGCACCTGTTTCGACTTACAAATATGAGCAACCGAACCAATATCAAATACCCAGGCACTACAACGAGTACTAGTGAGATACACATCAATAACATGTATATCAGATATAACTTTCTGCTTGATGTTGCCGTTCTTCAAATCCGCCAAATACTTTGGGCAATTCCGCTTCCAGTGACCTTCTCCCTTGCAGTAAAAGCACTCAGTATCAGGCTTATGTCCAGCCTTGGTCTTCTTCGTCGGCGTGGTAACTTTCTTACCACCCTTCTTGAAGTGTCCCTTCTGCTTAGACTTGCCTTTCTTGAATTTGGTGGTCTTATTGACCAACAACACTTGGTGCTCTTTCTTGATCTCCACTTCTTCAGATTTCAACATGGCAAAGAGTTCTGGCAACGTCTTTTTCATGTTTTGCATGTTGTAGTTCATCACAAAGTTCTTGTAACTTGGTGGTAGTGATTGGAGGACACGGTAAATCCCCAAAGCATTAGGAATCACAATACCCAATCTTTGAAGTTTGTTTGCGTTCCCAGACATCTTAAGCACATGCTCACTGACGGAGCTACCCTCTTCCATCTTGCAGTTAAAGAACTTTTCAGAAGCCTCATAGCTTACAATTGCCGCATGAGTCTCAAAGATCAATTTGAGATCCTCAACAATATCATATGGGTCTGAATTCTCAAACCTTTTCTGAAGCTCCGATTCTAAACAATACAAGATAGCACACTGAACTGTGGAGTACTGAGTCTTCCGAGTGAGGTAAACATTATTTACTTCATCGGGAGCATCAGCTGCAGGTGGGTCACCCAGCGGTGCATCCAGCACATAGGTCAAATTACCAGCTGTGAGGATAATCCTCAAATTGCGGAACCAATCCGCGAAGTTGCTTCCATTGTTTTTCAACTTTTCTTTCTCTAGGAACGCATTAAAATTGATGGTAGGGGCTGCCATTGATCTACAACATATTTGCAATAGTTTAGACTAAGTTTATGACAAATTGAGTTCAAATTAATAATAAAATTAATCTAGGTGAACTCCCACTCAAAACAATATCCCTCACATTGTTTTAGTGATCACACAAACCAAATCCACCACATCAACACCGATCATCACGAGAGTTGATATAGTTTCAATGGCGAACAATCGACATGTTCATCATATCTACTATATGATTCATGCTTTACCTTTCGGTGATCCGTGTTCCGAGACCATGTATGTACATGCTAGGCTCGTCAAGATAAACTTTAGTTTCCGCATGAGCAAATCTGGCTTGCTCGTGTTGTATACACTTGCAGAATCTAACACACCCGATCATCACGTGGTGCTTCGAAACAACAAGCTTTAGCAACGGTGCTAACTAAGGGTGAACACTTTATTACTTGAAATTCATGTGCATGAGGGATCATCTTATAATGCTACCCTCGTCTACTAAGCAATACAAGATGCATAAAGGATTAACATCACATGCAATTCAATATATATGTGATATGATATGGCATTTCTTCTTTGTTCTTCTGATCTCCATCTTCAAGCACGAACATGATCTCCATCATCACCGGCATTGCATCAAGGTCAATGACGCCTCTTCATGGTTGTCGTCCACCGGCTTCAACTATTACAACTACTTTGAATAGACACGCGGGTCTTGACATAAATTAAAGACAACCATATGGCTCCTGCCGGTTGCCAACTTACAATAAGGAACATTGCATACATCAAATATAATCACAATCATGGCCATATCACATCACAGCACACCCCTACAAAATAAAGTTAGACGCCTCTACTTTCTTTGCATATTTTACGTGGTTTGGGGCTTTCAATAAGTGTCGTTCTAACTTACGAACATGAACCACAACATTGATACTAGTATTGTTAATCACCCGTTGTAAATTGGATCTTAACTATGCTAGGAGAAACAGGCACCCGCAAAGCCACTTATGCAATACAAGTTGAATGTCAAGCGTGGAGCAAGTCTCATGAACGATGTCATGTAAGGTTAGCCCGGGCCGCTTCATCCCAACATACCGCAAGATGCAAAGTACACAAGAAGCAATCAAAAATAAAAGCATCAACGCCCACAATGACCATTTTGTTCTACTCGTGCAACAGATCTACATATAGACCTGGCTCTGATACCACTGTAGGGTTTCGTAGCATGGAAAACAAAAAATTTCTATCGCATACAAACAAACAAGCCAAGATCTATCTACTAGATTGTATCAACGAGTCGATAGAATAACTCACCCTCGAAGATTCCAAAGTGTTTAACGAGAGCGGATTCTCGTGGGTGATGTAGTCGTACTCTTTCCGATCTCAAGATCGCTTAGACGATCCTTCCGGCGCTGCGTTCCGGCAGCGCTCCCGCAGTCAGTCACACGTTCGGTACTTGACGAAGACCTTCCTCTCCCTTGTTCCAGCAGGCAGCGGAGGTTGTAGTACTCTCCTCGCGATTCCGACAGCACAACGGCGTGGTATCGGAAGTAGAGGGGAGATCTCGCAGGGCTTCGCCTTAAGCCGGAGCGAGTATGGTGGAGTATCAGAGAGTCCCTCGACGATCTAGGGTTTAGACACACCGAGGAGGAGGCTTGGCCGGCGGCTAGGGTTGCTAGGCGGCGGCGGCGGCTTGACCTTGGTCGGCGGCGGCGGCAGTAGAGGTGGCGGCGCCGGCGGCTAGGGTTTGGAGGAGAGGATCTTGTGTGTCTCTAGGAGGGAGCCCTGCCCCTCCTTATATAGGTGGAGGGGCCGGCCGGCCAATGGGAGGGAGGGGAGTCCCTCCCCAACTCGGCTTGAGTGGGCGCTGCCGGTTGGAGGAGGGAACTCCTCCCCAACTCGGTTTCCCACTCCTCCTCCTCTTTCCAAAAACTGCCGTTTGACTTTCCAATTAGCCGTTTGACTTTTCAAACTAGGATTTGAATAAACACTCTATTTTGAACAGCGATGACACCGAGTACATGATGCAATCATACCAACTTGATATAACACATTCATGTACCCTTCCCCCCCCCCTCCCCCGAAGTGTCGGACATTCCGGAACCTTCTAGAACATTCCCGATGAAAACACCGGAACCATTCTCCAACTCCGAAACGGGACTTTCCTTATATGAATCTTATTCTCCGGACCATTCCGGATCTCCTCGTGATATCCCGAATCCCATTCGAGACTCCGAACAACATTCGGACTCTTTCTCATCATTCCATAACTACCCAAACAACGTCGAATCCTTAAGTGTGTCTCCCTACGGTTCGTGAATTATGCGGACATGATCGAGACACTTCTCCGATCACTAACCAATAGAGGAATCTGGAAATTCATATGGCTCCCACATATTTCTATGATTACTTTGCGATCGAATGAACCACTTACATACGATACCAATTTCCCTTTGCCTCACGATAGTTTACTTATCCGAGGTTATGATCGTTGGTATCTCTGCATACCTAGTTCAACCTCGTTACCGATAAGTACTCTTTTCTCGTTCCCGTGATATGTGATCCCTTGTGAGCCATTCACATGCTTGCAAGCCAATTGGATGACATTTCACCGAGAGGGCCCAGAGTATATCTATCCGTCATATGGATGGACAAATCCCACTCTTGATCCATGTGTCTCAACCAATACTTTCCGAACACTCAATACCACTTTTATAGCCACCCAGTTACGGTGTGGTGTTTGATGTCATCAAAGCATACATCCGGTAAAGGTGATATGCATGATCACATGGTCGAAGGAATTAGATTACTATGTATCAGAAAGCATATAGCAATTGAACTATTAAAATGACTTGATCTTTATGCTATGCTTATCTATAGGTGTATGTCCACCATATCATTCTCCTAACGATATGATCTTGTTGTTAATAACATCTCAATGTTCATGATAGGGAAACCACAATCATCTATTAACCAACAAGCTAGTATTATATAGAGGCTTTACTAGGGACTTCAAATTAAGTTTACAAATCACACAAGTATCAATGTTTCCTTGTTAATACTATTATAGCATGAATGTAAACATTTATCATAAACACAAAGATATAATAATAACTACATTTATTATTGCCTCTAGGGCATATCTCCAACAGAGCTTGGGCCCATATCGTTTGCAGCGAGCGGAGTAGGCAGCGAAGGCTACCTCGGATCCATCCGCAGCCGTCGGCATCCGATAAGTGATCTGGGGCAAGTCCAGCTCCGCCCCAGCCGCCATGGCCATCGCCAGCCCGACGGACGCGCCGATGCCCTTCTTCTTGCGCTTGTACGCTGTAGGCGCTTCGGCTGACAGAGCCTCTGCCAGGGCATCCACATCTTCAAGGGCTGCGCCCTTCGGGAAGAGCTCCTGGTAGAAGCGACCAAGGACCTCTTTCGCCTTGCCAAGGGAGTTGACGAAGGTGCCGCGGCGGTCTTTGACCGCCACAGTGGCATCATCTAGAGCACTACCGTGCTCCAGAGCACCGCGGTCGAACTCGATGCATGCGGCATCTGAGACAAAAATGAAGAAAAGCATGAAGAAAGGCAGCATCGAAAAAGACTCGTATAAACAAAAACAAGTGAAATAATTAGCACTCACCCGAAATAGCCTTGGCAGCAGCCATGAGCTTCGATGCCACCCCTCTTTCACGAGCAGCCGCAACGGTGGCCAGCTGCTCCTCATGATCTGCGGCCTCCTGCTGCAGACGCTCCTTCGCTTCGGCTGCTTTCGTCAGCTCCAGCTCAAGGCGCTCTTTTGCACCAGCGGCGGCTTCGGCCTTCTGCTCCGATTGGCCAAGGCTCTTTTTAAGAGCGTCGACCTCACGGAGAGAGTCGTTATGCTCCTCTACATTTAAGACAAGCAAGCGTCAAAGAACAGGACCAGGATAAACAAGAGAGGTACTAAAAGGCAGACGGATACCTTGGACCTGCCGCAGCTTCGCCTCCAGCGCCAGGCGCTCCTCCACCAGCCGCTTGGCCTCTTGGACAAAAGGCTGCAGAAAAAGCAATAGCAGTAAGAACATGACTTGGGGGCTACGCCCAACACAAAGAAGCAAAAACAACATCAACACACAAAGACACTCGGGGGCTCCCCCCGTGACATGAAGAAGAAAAACTTACATGCTCTGATGGCGACGCCGAAGGCCCGCCTGCGAAATTCTGAGGCGCAACCACCAGCCCCTCCTAGCACAGGAGGAACTGGAGCGGCGTCACCCGAATTCGCCACCGTCTGAGGAGGAGGTGACGCAATGTTCGACTCCCCCACCATCTCCCGCCCACCATCACTAGAGCCGTCGGAGGATTGCTTGCATACGAAACCAATCAACATAGGTGCAAAAATCACGAGGGAACAAAGGACAACAGCACAAACAAGAAAACTTACGAGCCCAATGCGCTCAGGTCGAAGATAGGAGAAGCCCTTCGGGCCCTATTTTCCTCCTTTTTCTCTTCCTTCTTCTCCTCCTTATTTTCTTCCTTCTTCCGCTTTGCTGGCGGGTGCGACGCGACAGCCCGCACATGAATGGCAGGAAGGGGAGAGGAAGAACCTCCATGAACATCATCATGACGCTCAAGGCCCAGAGGATTTCTGGGAGTCGGAGGAGTCGAAGCATCCGAAGACTCGCTGGAGCTCCGTGATCGCTCGCGCGAATGGTCCTCACTCGACTCGTCGGCATCCTCCGCTGGAGATCGCGCTGATGGTAGCTCGGACACGGAATCCACCACTTCATTATCCGGGGCATTCAGATACCTTTCGGGCAACAGTGGTACCATGCCCGGCACCTTGAAGCTCTGCAAGATAAGAAGGAACTTTGTTAGCAAACGAAGGAAACAAACACACAGCCGACAAAAACAAAGGGGGAGCACTGCGTGCGCAAATCTACACCTTCGGTACGACCAACGCCGAAGAAAAGGGAGGAGTCAGCGACTTCCCCGGGATTTTTTCGTCGGCCTTGAACTTCAACAGCGCGCGAAGAGCCTTGTCAAGTTCCGCCTCGGAGATTTTCTCACTCGAAACCCTCGTCGGATCACGGCGCCCAGAATAAAGAAACATCGGGTGCGCCCTCGCTTGGAGAGGCTGCACCCGACGCTCAAGAAACGTTCGGATGATGTCCACACCGTTCACCTCCTTCTCAGGAATCAGTTGGAGATCCTCCACCCGACGATACAGGGCCTCTATCTCCGCCACCTCACCGTCTAAGATTTGGTTTTTCCAAGACCTTTTCTTCTCAATCATTTGGGAGGGGTCAAAGGGAAGAAGACCAAAATCTTGCCCGGGCACAACGGAGTCACGGATATAAAACCACCGCCTCCGCCAGTACTGGACAGATTCGGACATGGAAAAGGAAAAAAATTGCAGATTGGGACTGAGGGAGATGATGAAACCCCCAATGGGATACACACCATCCGAACCAGATTGCCTCTTCACGGAATAGAGCTTCTGGAAGAGGCCAAAGTGCGGCTCAATGCCAAGCCAGCACTCGCAAAAAGTGATAAAACAAGCAATGTGGAGAAGAGAATTAGGAGACAAATGATGCAACTGAACCCCATAGAAGAAGTGCAGTCCACGAAGGAAGTCATGGACTGGGTACGAAAACCCACGCAATACGAAGGCGAGAAACATAACCCGGTACCCAGATGGGGGACGGGGGATTACCTCATTGCCGGGGAGTTTGACGGCCGTTGTATCCTGCGGGATCAGGCCCCGCTCGCGCAGTTTGCGGAGATCGCTCTCCCGCGTCTCTGATCGCCGCCAGCCACCATCGGTGACGCGAGCAGCGGCGGTGCCCTTCTTGCCTCCGGTGACGCTGGTCCCAACCGCAGATGAGGACTTCTTTGTTTTCCCCATGGCGCTACGGTGGTGGTGGCGATGCCAACGCAGAAAGAACGAAGGAAATGTGGAAGGAAATCTCAGCGTGCAGCAGGAATCGCTCAAGAACAAGGAGGCAGTGAACAGATGAACTGTTGCGGTGAAAAACAAACCACGATTTCACCAAGGATTATAACAGCGAAGACGACGCACGCTGGCCGTCCATCGAGAAGACCTAACGCCAACGGTAGATCTGGCCGTACACGTGTCAACACCACAACGAACCGTCGTTACCACGCTGTCCATTACGCGCGGAAATCGAGGAGACACCGTAATCATCTCCACGCCGCGCGTGACCGGTCAATTCAAAGTCAGAAAGTGGGACCCACGCTTCGTCCAGTCAAGTCATCTCTGGTTGTGGCATCCCGCAAAACCACTACTAGAAAATCGCGTTGTTTTTGTGCATTGCATCGTCATCATCATGCATTGTTTGTCTGAAACTATTTTCGAAACGCCTAGTTTTGTTTTCTAAATAGCCCCCGTCTTTATTTCAAGTTAAAACATCGGTCTGTTCGGATCTTTTATTTGTCTAAAAACTATTTACAAAAGGTTATTTTAAATTAAATAAAGATTTATAATATTTTTGGGAGGCAGCCGCTAGGCCCGAAAGCCCGGCTGGCCACCTCCAGTTAAAAATCCTGGCTACCCCAAATCTTTCCTACCTACACCTAGTCTACCCACCCTGCCTCCACATCACCCCGACCAACCCCCTCGCGCCACCTCACCACCCCCTTCCCCCTATCCTATCCCACGCTGCCACCTCACCCCACTCCCTCTCCCACACATGCCACACACACACAACACACCCCCTGCCTCTCTCCTGATCCCACACCCTGGCCCCACCAACTCCCTGCTCCTCACCAACCGTCCCGTCAGACCCACCCCGCACGATCCCCTCTCACTGCCTCGCGAGAACCCCCTCCGCCTGACCGCCCTCGCCCGCGACCTTCCTCGACGCCCCCCCCCCCCGTCGCCAAGCTCCACCGCCGCCTCCCCGGGGCTCCTCTGCCTCGACCCCGCGCCTTCCGCCGGGCCCTCCCTCTCCCCCCTCCACGAGTTCCTCGCCGTCACGGCCTTCTCCGACCCCGGCCCTGCGAGCAGCCGCCGCCGCTCGAGCCCACCGCCCCGGCCTCCGCCCCGCCCTCTCCTCCTCGCCCTGCCTCGCCGGCCGCCGGGAGTAGCCGCCTCCACCCCATCCTCACCGACCCCGCGCCTCCCGAGCCTCCCCGTCGGTCGCCTCCATCGTCAATCCAAGCTGCCGCCGCCATCCGTCGACCGCCGCCGGCCTCAACCAACCCTGGCCCGCGCGTCCTCCTCGGCCTCCGTCGCAGGCACCCCAACCGCGGCGCCCCCCTCGAGCTTCACCGCCACGCCTCCTCGCCTCCATTGGCCGCGTCGGGCGTGCCGCGACCCCTCCGCCGGCCTCCCCTGGCCGCCTTCCCGGCTGCGTGGACCCCGTTGGCCCGCCTCCTCCAGTTCCTCCTCCTCCCGCGTGTGGCTTCGCGTCGACCAGCCGGCCGTCCTGCGTCGTCGCCCGTGCGTGGCCGCGGGACCTCCTCCTCCGCGCGGTCGAGGTGTCGTTGCCCCTGTGCTCACCGGTGTGGCCTCTGCTGTTGCACTGCGTGTCTATGCTCCTGTGTGTTTGAGTGCTGTGGGCATTCTAGAGCCAATAGATGGATGGGTGATCTTCTCCCCAAGTTGTGCCGACCAGACCACACCCTCGACAAGAACGACAATGTGGCCAAGTAACCGCCAAGATGGACTTAGACCAGGCAGATCCAATGAACCCTCGGTGCCCACCCAAGATCGCCACCGCGAAGCCCCGACCCGAAGACCGATCCAAAGCGCCAAGGCCTTCGACAGGGAATCGACGACAAGATCATCATGGAACTCCAAGGTCTACAAAAGGTTATTTTAAATTAAATAAAGATTTATAATATTTTTGGGAGGCAGCCGCTAGGCCCGAAAGCCCGGCTGGCCACCTCCAGTTAAAAATCCTGGCTACCCCAAATCTTTCCTACCTACACCTAGTCTACCCACCCTGCCTCCACATCACCCCGACCAACCCCCTCACGCCACCTCACCACCCCCTTCCCCCTATCCTATCCCACGCTGTCACCTCACCCCACTCCCTCTCCCACACATGCCACACACACACAACACACCCCCTGCCTCTCTCCTGATCCCACACCCTGGCCCCACCAACTCCCTGCTCCTCACCAACCATCCCGTCAGACCGACCCCGCACGATCCCCTCTCACTGCCTCGCGAGAACCCCCTCCGCCTGACCGCCCTCGCCCGCGACCTTCCTCGACCCCCCCTCCCGTCACCAAGCTCCACCGCCGCCTCCCCGGGGCTCCTCTGCCTCGACCCTGCGCCTTCCGCCGGGCCCTCCCTCTCCCCCCGCCACGAGTTCCTCGCCGTCACGGCCTTCTCCGACCCTGGCCCTGCGAGCAGCCGCCGCCGCTCGAGCCCACCGCCCCGGCCTCCGCCCTGCCCTCTCCTCCTCGCCCCGCCTCGCCGGCCACCGGGAGTAGCCGCCTCCACCCCATCCTCACCGACCCCGCGCCTCCCGAGCCTCCCGAGCCTCCCCGCCGGTCGCCTCCGTCGTCAGTCCAAGCCTCCGCCGCCGTCCGTCGACCGTCGCCGGCCTCAACCAACCCTGGCCCGTGCGTCCTCCTCGGCCTCCATCGCAGGCACCCCAACCGCGGCGCCCCCCCTCGAGCTTCACCGCCACGCCTCCTCGCCTCCGTTGGCCGCGTCGGGCGTGCCGCGACCCCTCCGTCGGCCTCCCCTGGCCGCCTTCCCGGCCGCGTGGACCCCGTTGGCCCGCCTCCTCTAGTTCCTCCTCCTCCCGCGTGTGGCTTCGCGTCGACCAGCCGGCCGTCCTGCACCGTCGCCCGTGCGTGGCCGCGGGACCTCCTCCTCCGCGCGGTCGAGGTGTCGTTGCCCCTGTGCTCACCGGTGTGGCCTCTGCTGTTGCACTGCGTGTCTATGCTCCTGTGTGTTTGAGTGTTGTGGGCATTCTAGAGCCAATAGATGGATGGGTGATCTTCTCCCCAAGTTGTGCCGACCAGACCACACCCTCGACAAGAACGACAACGTGGCCAAGTAACCGCCAAGATGGACTTCGACCAGGCAGATCCAATGAACCCTCGGTGCCCACCCAAGATCGCCACCCCGAAGCCCCGACCCGAAGACCGATCCAAAGCGCCAAGGACTTCGATAGGGAATCGACGACAAGATCATCGTGGAACTCCAAGGTCTACTTCGTAGGTTGCCGAACGCCAAGGTCGCCCACACGGAACGCCAAGTACTTCCCTCGGACGCCAAAACCCAAACCTGAAGAACGCCAAGATCGCCACGAGGACGACAAGTTCCTCTTCCCGAACGCCAAGACCGACCTGATACGCGGCCCCAACAAGATCTTCTCGACGACAAGATCGACCGCTTGGAACCAAGATCTCCGACACGTCACGCCAAGCTCTTCGTCTTGTATCCGATCCCATCGAACCTGATCCCCGTCGAACCCTGAGACCCGACCCCGAACCCCCCGGAACCCCAAGATCTGCCGAACCCTAAATGTGTGAACCCTTTTCCCGAGCCCCTATTTTATAAAAACTATACATAAAACCTGTTGCATAATAAATGTTCATGCATGCATATTTGTTTGGTTTGGGGGCATTATGCCGATTCACCTCATAATTAAATATGGGATCCATATGCGGGAAAATCTAGCCTTATATTGGCCTCATTTAAATTTGTGTAGCGAACCGATACTATGTTTTGCCATGTTAAAACAACATTTAAATTGCGGGGGTTCTAGATAACTCGAACCGATTAATTAAATGTCGGAACCCCGGTTCCGCTTAATATGGCTTAATTGCATCGCACCTTTGCCATGTCATACATCATACATGCATCATGCCCGATCTTCTGTCTTAGTATTAAATAATGCATCCGGTGTTTATTCTAGTGTTTTGCTTCTTCGCGGATAAGGCTGTTGAGTTGATGTGAGCTTCGCCCCGATCTTCGGATGAAACTTCGGCAATGTTTTCAGGCGAGCATCTCCCCCTTTCTACCTATCTTACTTTTATAGTATTTATTCCCTCCTGTTGATCTATTGCTATCTGTGTTGTGATGCTCTAGTTTTCGTATCCGTGATATCCCTTGCAGCCTTATATTGCCTTGGACACATCCTATTACCTGTTGTTTGGTAGATAGTTGGACTTGCGCATCGTAGTCGCTTGCTCAAGTGTTGTTGCGTGTCGTCCAGTACCACAGTTGTTGGAGTATTGCCGCATGTTTAATGTTGGAGATGATCATGGCTTTAATTATCGTTTAATTCAATTACTGTTTAATAACTAAAATTGAAGTAGGTAAGCAGAGGCACAGGTGGGCAATAGATGTTATTTGGTTGTTAACCGTCCACTTGTGTCCCATAGGACCCCGAGTTCTTGACACCTGTTCCGAGATCGAGCGCGCTAACCACAGGTGGGGAGATATGGGCCCCCCATCGATTAGTACCTGATTTCAAAGTATTGTACTGGGGGCCACAAACTAGTTTGAGGTTTTATTTACTATCATGTACTTATGCCATGCTTTACTGCTTTATTTAAATTGTGCGATGGATAGCACCTGTACTGTTTAGGATCGGGACACGAGTTCGCGGTGTCGACAAGCCCAGTTTTGGGTTCCCAGTCGTTCACAGCCGTCTACCCAAACCCTGAGTCCGTCTCGGAGACCGGCCGACTTCGTTGCGGGTGTACTTAGTGGGGTGGCCCCCCCGTGCTTGCTTTGGGTCTGGGAAACGTCATGACTTAGGCCCCGCCGACATAGCGATGGGTGTATGTTAACTGATCTGGCAAAAAGGGTCGAAGTGCTTATGGATACTTTGGTGCACCCCTGAAGGGTTAAATCTTTTCGAGAAGCCGTGTCCGCGGTTATGGACGACTTGGAGCATAATGCTTGATCATAGACAACGATAACTAAAGTTTACTGTTATAATTTGACTTGTATCCGATATGACTAATAATCAGCTTCACCACAACGGATTGGCTAAATAAAAGTACCAATAACTGCTGGGTTTTGGGATATCTCATGCTAATTGCATCTGACTAGTAAGTGTTGCAACTACAACGGAATGGTTAACTAAAATTGCCCATTGCTTATTATATCAGGATGAGTATTTATATTTGACTAGTAATTGCCGCAACTATAACGGAATAAATAAAACTGCCAACTGCGTGAGTTCCTCGGTTGACTTTCTCGGTTGGTATCGAGGGGGAATACCAGGATGGGTATGTTTGGTGTTAGAATCAGGTTGGATCCGAATAGGTCTTTCTTACCCCTCTCTGATAGCCGCTAGTTGTACCGAGTCTCTATAGGTTGTCTAGTGCATGCTGCCGCTGCCGCTTCAGTCCACCATACCTATGTAGGCGAGGACCACCGAATTCTAGCCTCGCCGTGTACTGGCCTCAGTACTGACCGCTCTCTCTTTTTCCTTTGCCCTTTGTCGGCGCCCCTTTTGTTTAAGCAGGTTTTGAGACCGACGTCGTTAGCAGGGTTACCCTTCCGTCTTGGCCTGGGCAGGGTTATGGACGCCATTGGTTATTCTTCAGGGCTCTTAGCCCCATTTGCATCTTGTCCGTAGCTGGACGCTGTATCGATTTCAAGGTGATTTGGATCTTTGTCTTGTATATCTGTATTCTTGACTCATGGAGTCGTGTTGAATATATATCTGTTCTGTGGGTCCCATCGAGGACTGTTGTGTAATGTCATTACTTCGTTTTCCACCCGCACGCAAGTGCCTAGTGGGCACCTTTGAATCGTTTCTATGCGGGTTTGGCGGGAAGCGCTGAAACTTGCATAGGGCCGATTCTGAGGGTGTTACACTGGTGTAGCAGACGCTTGAGGTCATCAATCGTCAGCACTGACGTCATCAAAAGCTTTACTAGCACAAACTTCGGCTCCACAGCTAAGATTACTCACTCGAATCTACGATTCGACTAAATACTCGGGGGCTACTCCTATCAGGAGCGCTGGCCGCGCACCCGACAGACAAATGAGGAAAAAATTACTTCTCTGAGTCCTACGTCGAGTCTACGACTCCACTACGGACTCGGGGGCCACTCCCATAGGGAGGATGGACTTAACGACTGAAACAACGCTTGAACAAAAGTCTCCGTTCGAGTCTACGAATCGAACAGACACTTGGGGGCTACTCCCATAGGGAGCGCTGGTCGCGCACCCTATGAAATCTTCGACTGCGATCTTTCGGATCCGCACGCAAAAACTTTTTTGGCAACTCTGCCCCAACAAAACGCTAAGTGAGTGACAATCTCCTTGGCCACCCGAAGCACCTCCGAGGTGATAAATGTTCGGATGCTGCGTCTGCGATGCAGAGATAAGACCTGCAGATATCATCTAATGGCCTGGCAACGCACCTGACTGCGCTCTGCTAGTATGAATCCGTACCAGCAGGTACGATGAAAATCCCGACGGACGCGTTGGGTACACCGATTAAAACCACTGGAATTCCACTCCTATAAGTCCTCCGCGGCCTGAGTCGAATTACGCCAGCATATGTTCCAGGTCCGGGTTAAGGGACCCGAACCTGAAGAAGATCGTGTCGTTTCGTCCTAAGACAGTTAACTGACCCTGATCCGTCGGGTGAGTCAGGCACACACATCAACAATCCCTACACACATATACTATTAATATATAGCTGCACCCGAAATATGGAAGAGTCCTCAGCAGAATCTACGATTCGACTGATCACTCGGGGGCTACTGACATGGTTATACCCTACGGGTACGTGACTTCAGGATACCTGGTCCAGCCCAAGGAAGGCCCACAGTATATATACACTGGCCCATGAACATTTTCGGGTGGCCAAGGCCCATGACGCCTTCGGATCCTTGGAGAACAAGACTAGCGGAGATAGGAAATTCAAAGGGGTAAAACCCTAGAACTTGTAACCGACTAGGACTATGCCCGGGACCTGCCTAAGTCTATATAAAGGCCAGGAGGGCACGTCCTAGATATCTCGACTCATACTTTCGCACACGCATCCAGGCCAGATCGAATCTGCGCACCCTGTAACCTTCAGTTCCGCCGTAATCAAGAGCAGACAAGCAGGAGTAGGGTTTTCCCTCCAGGGGCCTGAACCTGGGTAAATCTCGTGTCCCCTGGTTGCTTGTCTGTTAACCGTGCCACGATCTCCAGCATCCCCATCTTCTCCAAAACCCAAGTCCATAACAATGGGCATTGACGAGATTAAACCTCGTCAGCATTGATCACGCCCGCTGCCCACACGCAACGCAGCGCACGCGTCTGCGCAAACGCGACGCTGGATTCCCACACCGCCCTTCACGCCCCGCCCTTAATAAATAGGCAAAACGTCTTTGCCTCCTCATCTCATCTTGCCCCTCATCTTCAACCTCGAGCCCGTCCCTTTGCCTCCTCCCAGCCCCCAAACACTCCGGTGACCATGGCGACCTCCCCCTTTCGCTTCCCTTCCGACACCGAAGTAAGCGACGAGGACAACCACCCGGACCACAAGCAGTGGTGGGAGCAGGAGGCGCCCACGCGCCCCAAGCGTGGCAAGAAGAAGAAGTCCCCGCCCTGCCCCTGGGGGGAGCAGGGCCCCATCGTCACCAACCCAGTCCCCAACCTCCCCGGCGGCGGCGACCTCCCCTCCGAAGCGTACTGGGCTACAGCGGAGAAGGAGGAGGCAAAGCAGGAGGCTGCTATCGCCAGGTGGGAGGAGAAGCAGGCCCAGCGCGCCTTGAAGAAAAGGCGCATACGGGAGGACGAGGAGCGAAGGGAGGCCAATGGCCGGGCCTTCCGGGAGGAGCAGCGGAAGCGGGAGCAGCGGGAGAGGCTGGCGGCGTGGAATGTCGCGAAGGCGGCTACACCGGCACCGCCTCCACCGCCGATGGAGTAGGGTAGCTAGGGTTAGGGTTTAGGGGATAGCCCAGGGTTTAGGCGGGGCGCCTATTCCCTTCTATATTATTGTACTTTTTTTTATTGTAATGTTATCGATCCGGCTATCTAATATAAGTAATGTTATCCCAATATTATCTATCCCCTTGTTTTATTGTATTGTCATTTGTCAAAACACCCAAAACAACAAGTGTATAAAACAAAAGACACAAAAACAAGTTCATATAATACTCGTGCAATATTTATAAAATGAGTGAAATTAGAAAAGCTCAAAAGGAAGAATAAGTTAATCGTAATGATGGTTGATTATTTTCAAAACAACACATGGTTCATTTTCAAACAAGACATTTACATATTTACATAAGTTAAAGAAGCGTCCAAGTTATGTTAGTTAAATGGATGTCCTTGGACTTCATTTATATATTTACTTTCGTAAAAAAAAGATTGCGACCTGAACACGAGTATCTGCAGATCCACACGTTCCTATTTAGATTGTAACGTGAGTACCATTTTTTTTGCCCAATCAACATATAGTTACTATTGGGCCTGGATACGTCCATTTTGGCCTGGCTAATTTCTATTTGGGCCTGACCTTTTTCAATCCTCGTCAATTGTTTTTTTTTACTTTTCAACCCCTCCTCCTCCCCTGCACACGGGCGCCCCCTGCACACTGATAAAAGGAACACTGACGAAACTGACGAAACTGAAGAAACACTGATTTCGAAAACAGAGCAGCTCAAAATTAGCCCGAATTTGTGTTGCATTTTATTCAAGCCAAAAACATAGACCATTACATCCATTACAAAGCATCACTCGAACACTGACTGCGCTGTCTAATGACTAACGATCAGGAGATAAACTAATCCGAGAGAAATTACACAAAAATAAAAAAAACCGGCCATCAGATTGTCCTGCTTCTTCAATTCGATGATTTGCCTTAGCTGCTTGTTCATCTTCTTCAGCTCGGCCTTCACTTCCGCATCCACCGTAGTACCAGCGGAAATGGGGTTGCCACATCCCAATTGCTCCACCACGAACGGGTTTTCGAGCTTCCGGGATGCTACCTCCACCCCAATTCGCTCAATGTACTCATCAAGCCACTCAAAATGCCCACATTTTGGCAGTTCCTGAAATCGCAGAGATGAACCCTAAATCCCAAATTCGATGAAATGCATGAAATTTCGAAAGAAAAGCGAGAAATTGGCGCTCGGAATACTCAGATCTCACCTTTCCCGGCTCGGGCTTGCTCTCACACTTCACAAATTCCCGACCAATGTTGCCGTTCTTGTCGGTGGATGTGACAAGCCGCTTCAGGGGCGCGGTACGGGGGCAATCGGGGCACCTCCTCATTGGCACCGCACCATACCGAGGCCATGAGCGGTGGGAGGAAGCAGAGCTCGACATCCCTCGCCGGCGTTGCCGCACTTGCACGCCAGAGAAGAAAACGGAAGGGGATGAGATGCTGGAACGGTGGCGGGAGTGCTCGGTTGTGGGGACGGATCGGGGCCAACGGCTCTGTTCAACCACAGGGTGGGTCCCACGATATGAGGTGGACATCAGGTGAGTTCCGCCGTGACGTGGAGAGGCTGTGGGTCCTACTGTGCTCGGCTGATTTGAATTCGTTGACGGTCTCGTTGGGTTAAGTAGAAGTGTCGCACGGGAGCTATTTGCTGCTTCAGAAGTGTCGCATGCGAGCTATTCTTTGCAACGATGTCGCTTTCCTTCCAATTTCACATAAAGACGTCGCATAAGAGCTATAAGCCCAAAGATGAGAGCTACCGTGAAGCACTGAAGCTGTATTTTGTCCAGTACTCGTCTGTCTCCGTTTTTTCAGCTGAATTGTTGACTGGGCCAGCAAAAGTGATTTGTTTGGTGGAGTTGCCTATCCACCCCAACGTACTCTTTTCTCCTGTTTTTTCCCACCAACTCCACGCTATAAATCAGAAGTTCGCTACCATACTGTTTCTCCGTCCCCAACGTACATCCCATCAGGCACGATGGCTCGCATGCTTGTTTGCCCGCCGACCCTCACCCTGCTCGCCGTCGTTGTTTCCGTGGCATGGATGTGCACGCTGCCGCCATGCTCGGCTGCAGTCGCGCCGGTTCCGGCGATGACCACAGCAGCCGCAGCCGCAGACAAGCAACCAGTGCCTGCTGCCGCAGCCGTGGTCTCAACGCAGACAATACCCACAGCAGCTGAAGGGACAACACCGGCGGCCACGGCTACTGCCTCCAAGAAGTTCCCCTTGGCCCCACCGGACGTCGTGGAGCCGGCCGCAGAGGTGGTGACAGCACTGCCGGTGCCGGTGCCAGAGACACTTCCCAGCGCAGAAGGTCTCGGATTCGGCCCCAACGGCTTCGGCACCAACGGTGGCTTAGGTGGCGGCGGATGCTGCGGCGGCTTCGGGTACAACGGAGGTCTTGGTTACAATAATGGACCATTGTTCTTCAACTCGGCGCCGCCAAGAAGATCGAGGCTGAGATATGTCTTGGCGCCTATGCTGCTGGCAGTGGTAGCAGCCATGCTCTACGTGTGACTCGTGCTGCCTTTTCTTTTTCGGAGGAAAGCAGGCATATATATACGTCTGCGTCGAGTTTTATGTATCACAGGTTAAAGTAAATACATATGAATGTAAACGATACCATGTCGGTGATATTGTTCTTCAACGAAATGATCGATTCAAGAAAGATGTGCTTGCGCTGCTAACGAAATGCGCAAGCACTTGTTTAATTGGACTCGGCATTCTTTACGGAACACCTATTTTTTCTGGGTCCGATGTGAGTCATTTCGTCGGACCACTCTATAGACGTTGATTGCTTCTTTTTTCGAATCTGTTTTCTTATTCAATTATACACACGGTGCTATAAAGCCTCTACTAATTAAGAGATACCGGAAACACATCCCCTAATCAAGCGACCAGCTGCACGATGCACCCCACCGATCCCCTCCTCTTCCTCACACCACATTGCCTTGCTCTGCTTCTTTCGCTGTCCGCCTGCCCTCGTGCACATTATTCCTCTCCGCTCTGCCATGGATATCCCACAGCGCCGCTACCATATGGTCTAGGTCCTCGTGTGCCAGCACGGATGAAGCTCAGACGCGAGGGGACGTCAGTAGGGCAGAATTGACCGGGAGGGCAGCGGTAGGAGGCGATAGAAGGTGGTGGTGTCTCGGCGGCTGCTTCCGAATCAGTGGCTCATTGGCCGATTCCGCTAGAATGTTGCTCAAGCTCTGAATCACGACGTTGGGCTCATTCCCGTGGCGGCGTGGTTGTTCCAGTCTTAGACTCTTCAGAAGCATCTCTGAGGGCAGCGACATAGGAAGCGAGTAGGAACTAGGAAGCATGTACTAGCAGGATCAATCAAAGGAAAACATGACTAGCAACTCAAGCGTATATGTATGGAAGCAAATTTCATGTTTGCTAGGAGCATTTTATTATTTATTTTGAAGCCTATCCATAGTTTGTTTAATTTTACTATTGACAGAAATAAATATTTATTTTATTGGAAGCATTTCTCTAGCCAACGGAAACAACATGTATTTTTGTTGAAGCATTTATCTAGTTGACGGAGATGAATTTTACGAATTAGACATAAAATTATATTAAATTGAAGCAAAATCATTCACAGCGGAAGCAATTTTTTTGGTGGGAGGAAACATAATCTTTCTGCACTGAAAAGTATTTTTACATTAGAAAAGAATTTCTTTCATAAAGAAGCAAATTCATTTACATCCGAAGCAAATCTAAACTACACCTGAAGCAAACGAGATTTCTAAATCTTAATTAGTATCCTTGAAATCCAGAATAATTAGTTTCTCAAAATCAGGAGCAATATGCTCTGCCACACCAGAAAATGATGCTTCCAGAGTCAAACGCCCTGAAAACTAATGCTTCGATGCATGGAGACAGATGATTCCTGCCAATGATGCTTCCAAGTATTTTGGAAAATACATCTTAAAAAGTCGTTATTTACTGGAGAGAAATAAATTACCAAAAAAAAGACGCTGAATTGTGAGATTTAGTGTGATACACGGAAGTGGTTACAACAGTGAAGAATCACGGAAACTAGTCAACAACCAGGTTGCACTTGTTTCTGTTGCCCCAATCAGATGCTCTATATGATTCACATCCTACGACAATGTACTAGTCCGATGGTTTGCTAGTATCGGCATCCGATGCCTAGTGGTGCCCTTTTTTCTGTATCTGCGTGCATAATCAATTTTGAGACGTCCATACCTTATGATGAAGTGATGAAGCCAAGATAGAAGAAAAAGCATTGCGTCACATAGTGAACCAAACATCATGACAAGAGACCAGCATCTGTACCTCGATTGTTTATACTCTGTTCAAGTTACTTGTTGCGAATTTGTCTAGATTTGCATGTACCTATACACCATTAGTATATATATAGATACATATGAATCAAGAAAAATCTGCGACATCAAATTCGGGACATAGCAAGTATTAAATTTAGGAAAAGCCAGGTGCCAAATCTTATTTCAACTAACTAGCATAGTGGCCTTTGCATTTGCGAGGGCATCATCTTTAGTTACTGTTTTATAAATCTTAAAGTTTTTGTCAATTATGTAGATATTTCTTCATTCTGTTTCCTCTTTATTATTATAAATTTAATACAGAATCATCAAGACATGGATAAATTCTTGAAGGCGTGACTTTATCCTTTAATTTCATATTGAAATATGGATCCCATCTATGGATATATTAGGTGTTCCTCTCTATAAGGCACACCTTAACCCGCAGCACCCATACTTTTAAGGAAAACATTATATAATTTTGTGCACAACTTTTGATACAATGTAAATTTGGTCATTCTACTTCACACTGAACTATTACCCTTCAATGCTTAATTTCATAAATTTCTAGTTTTTTTAGTGGACGGGACCTCTCTAAAGATGTTTTGATTGACGTGGCATCTGCTTGTAGGGTACTGCAACACCACATGACTGTAATGTCATCATTTTTACCAACATATACTACTAAATTCAGTATGGAGAATAGCATAAAAATGACTTTCTATTTTTATTTCATACCATAATTTTTACTTTATATAATTGATCAAATGTATGAGTAAGTTCAAAAAAGGTTGAAAGAATTTAAAAAATGCTAATAGGTCTTACAATTTCAAGATATTTTGTAAATAAAATTTCTCCTTTGATATTTGTATTTCTCTTTTTTCGTTAATTTTAGTTTTTTCACACACGTTTGTCACCCTTGGATTGGTGTAAAATAAAATCTCTTAAAATTTATTTAATAATTACTTTAAGAAAATCTGTGACAAAAATAATATAATTAGTATAAGAAAATTGGTGACATAGGTGACATTGTCTTGCAATCATTAAAAATGGAGCAGATGGAAAATATCAAATTGATAAATAAGCTAAGTATTTTTCATGATATAGTTTTTCCTAATAGATCATTATATTAGTTCTGACCATTTTCAAAATACTTCTTTGTTCATAGTATTGCTTTGAGGACATGATCAATGTCGTGAACTACTAATATTGTAAATAGACTAATATATTAGTATAAAAGTGCAAATCATTTATGAAAAGAGTTCGAGAAAAGAATTTATATGCACGCTTTCATTATTTATCAATAACAAAACGACAACAAAAGTCTCCAATTTCAAGAAAAAGAACATTCTCCAATATTTCTACAAAAGTATCTATAGCCTATCATTGGTAAAGTGTGCTGACCAGGAGTATTAACCGCAACAAAACTATTTAACTATGCTTTGTTAAATCATTGTCTAGCAAGTAGATATATTGACTGAAATTGTAGTGAAGAAAACCGTCTATTATTATTTTGAAAAATAAAAGAAAGGCATATTTTATTGTGGGGCTAATTATTAAGTTCATACTGATAGAGAGAGAGCAACAATGTAGACACAATTACTGTATGTTGTATTGACAAATAAACAAAGGCATATTCTATCGCGGGACTAATTATACTAATAAAAAGAGCAACATTAGAAAATACCAAATAACCACATGTTGGTCTTTTTTTAGTCACTTGGAATTTTCTTGCATATGTTATTTCAAAAAGGATTTTACATATACGTGATCTTTATAAGAGTCATAACAAACATCCAACCATTCTCATCTCAAGTCATCTTTCGGACATTTATCTACACACTATAATCACAACTATATTTTTTATTCCAACTGTAGACTTTTAGTACGCTGAAGTAACACATAATTTCATACATTAATATTTTTGCAAGTCTCAAGCAATTAGTGATTAGCAAAACTAAACAATAGACGCTTGATCAAATAACATCTAAAGTGCAAGAGAATCAACAAAAAATATACCAAGGATACATATAGTTGATTAGTACACACGTCTTGTTCTGTGTTATCGATGGAGAGATCTGTTAATTCATGTTTAATCCTACGCATGATCTTGTCCTAGCTGCTTGCCAAGGATGACTGCAAAAGCATGTCCAACGATGACTGCAAAAGCATCCTATCGCTCAGACAGCTAACACGCTTGAAATATCACTGATCTGTAAAAATATGAGAAGCAGCACGGTGGACGATGTCCAGGCATGCGAGTCTATGAAGCCATTGGTTTACATGCATGATTGGAATCTAGATATCGATATCTTTATAGGTAAGTGTTAAAATAATCAGAGGCCACCGATCTTCATGCAAAGACGTACCGTGTGGAGCTTCCTACTCCCTCATCCATGAGTCCAAGTTTGAAACCTGGGATCCTTCGTGCATGCATAGCATGGAATCTTGGTCGACCGGCGGAGGGCACCGAATATGTAATGACATGGAGGGGGCAGCGGTAGGTGTCGGTACATGAGGGAGTAAAAAACCTATTTTCTTCTCTGTATTTAGATCGTAATCAAAAGGGTATGGGAATATGTAATGCAATAGGTAGGTAATTATTTGTTGGAGGAAAACTCTAGCACCCTGATTAAATCTAGGCCTTCAGTTATAGAACCAACAATCAACATAATTTAGGTGATGTGGATTGATACCTTCGATCTAGATTACGGATGTAGTATAGCTTCTTTTCTCTAGTAGACCTAGGTTTACCGAATCCTCGGGAAGCAGAAAGCAAAGTGAAGTTACTTTAATAGACCTTCGAGAGTTTTGGAATTTCTTTTGTGTTTTACCGGACCCAGAGTTTGCTGTCTTTTGTTGTTGTCGATGATGGAGAGAGAGGTCCTAGGGCCTTCGGTTTCACCTGTAGCTGTGCACAATATCTGATGCGAATAAAAGATAATAATAAAGTATGCATGTAATTGTTACACCAAGATAATTATGTGTGGAAAGTGCATCATTGCCTCAGCAACCGCTTATAGCAATAACCTACTAGTATCATTCATAGAAGAAAGAGAATTAATGATATGCATAGTGATATCACCGTTAATCTTAAGTAAATCCCTCACATACATTCATACTACCCTTTCTATCACTGGGGTTCCCATCCTGCATATTAGTCATTACTCACACTCCCTATACCTGGATCAATCCTCGGGGTCTTGGGTATCTGAAAAGTTCTTAGATTGAGGCAAGAGAGGGTACAATAATCATCATGTCATACAAACCAATACATAATCCCATCTATGATAAATAACATGCACATGCTACATGGCTAGGCCGAAGCCCTTAGCCGAAGGAGAATTACTCACACATAGAGATAAAATAAATAATCATAAACATTGTAATAAGGACCATAAGATTGATAGCAAATAGTCTTACAATGTCGCCAATTAGAGAAGAGATCTACTATTACAAGTGGTGGAATATGGCTATGGTGGTGGGGAAGGGTTTGGCAATTAGATCTAGATATATTCCTCCGACGGAGTGGTTTCTGATGACTGGGTGTCATCAGTGGCGAAGCGAGAGATCGAGAGTGGAGAGAGCCGTTATATCATCGCCCGATGCCTCTTTATATAGGGATCCCTTCTCGAAAGTTGTTCTGTTTGACCTAGCGGTGTCAATAGAAACTATACGGCCAGAACTATCTGGCCGAAATTTTATTCCCGTCGTATAGTTGATCGTTAAAGCTTCTGGATCCGCTTCACGGCTCCTAGTTTCTTTGACGTGTTGGAAATCTCGTATCTTTGACTTTAATGTTGTGATTCCCATCATCAAACGTTATTATCTGCGCAGGAAAAAATAACAAGACAGGATTGCATACCCCTTTGATCATTAGGCATTAGTGGCAGGGTTTAGAGAGAAATTTCATCAAATATATAAATAATATCTAGTTTAAATGTGAGTGTGTATGGCTATATTTCATAGCCATCATGGATCAACCTGGTGCTACGAAAAACTGTCTTATATTGCTTTTAGTATATAAAATATACTCCATCTGACCCAAATTAGTTGACTTAATTTGTCTAGATTCAGTTGTATTTAGACATGATTTAGTATTAGATTTATCTGTATCTTGACAAATTTGAGTCAACTAATTTGGGTTAGAGGGAGTAGAATATTTGAGTCTATCTTTTTTTTCGATAGGTGGAATATATGTTAATACCAAGAAAACATCAATTACTCTGTACCTCCAGCATCTGTATCATCATAATGACTAGAGCAAGTCTAGACATTAAAAATACACACAACCTAAAAAACAAAAGAAAACTACAAACACCCACTGAGCCAAACAAAGACCTACAGTAATAAAACCATAAGGGGAAATGACACCTCGACACTGAAAATCTCCTCCAGCATGATGCCTCTAGGAATGTAACAATGTAGAAACACTTTCGTTATCGGTGTAACCAGCATGGTTCGTCCTGAGTTTTTACCTTAAGAAAGTCCAATCTCTAGATAATGCCTTCAACAAAGCAATGACTAGAGAGAACCATTGGCACGTAAAATCATAGAAGGTCGGACCTAGGGCTTTCACCCCAGAGACCAAGACATGGAGCTCAAAAGACAGTGCCAAGATTGTCATCCTCATTTGTCGATAACTTTTGCAAAACGAATCATTTATCGCCAGACACACATGTATTCACCCCATTCCTTTCTATCAATGCCACCGCTAGCACCTAGCGGACTCACTCAACATGGGAGTGGAGATTGCTAGCCTTCGAACCAGCTTTGTCATACCCACCTTTTCCAAAACCATGGTAACCAAAACTGATCGCCATATCGATATTCCCAAAGGTGTCGGTGAAAGTAGATCTTGGTACCCAATTGCATCGGCAACAGTCTTGCCACAAGGGAATGGATGGCCGCGGAGTTTTTGGAGACCAACGCCGCGTGACACAATGAAGCCACAACATCGTCAAAACCACATGGGTCGCTAGTGTCGTCCTCGCTCATGTCCGCCTACAACGGAATAGGACGGTCCCCTGTGATGACAGTCTCGATCAACCGATCGCCGGAGGAGCTCCAGGACGCGCCTTATTTCTGAGATCTCACGCTCAATGGACACGAGGAGATCTGGATTGACCGACGGGCTGAAGCTCCGATGTGATGATATTATCCTGCCAGTCTCTATTAGGTCCAGTTTTTAGGCGACCCTGGTGCTCACCTAGTCGATGGAGTTGACTCCCTAGGAACCGGCAGGGCCAAACGATTACCCACGTGGAATATATTTCAAGCATGGTTTCCTTCCTCGCCAACGAGTTGGCATTTGCGACGGTAAGAAAAGTGTACTAGTCTTGGATCAGATCTTGGGGGATTAGCATAATATATGTTCCATAACAAGTATCCATCTCAACAAACTTTGGCCTAGATAATAAGTAAACCGATAGATTCACCTTTTTTGGAAGGGACTTACGAGAGTTAAAGACTATTTTTTTAGCAGATGCCAAGTAAAAGTAGGTGATGTTACTATGTTAAAGTTTTGTAGAGTTATATATGTAGATTTAATTCATGGGCACACGAGGTCTCTATGCAAATATCTATGAAAATTGAAAATCCCACTTAAGATCAAAGTTTTCATGTGGTTCCTAAGTAAAAAGTTAGTATTAACAAGAGATAATTTGGCTAAAAGGAATTTTATTGTGAGTCAAAAATGTTGTTTATGTGATTCAGATGACATCTTTTTCTCTCATGCCCATTCGCAAAATTAGTCTGGTGAATTCTTTATTCTACTTAAAATATCCCACCACCAACTAATATCACTAGTATGTTTGGAAATTGGTTGACTGGTATCGACAAGAAAAATAAAGCAAGGATTCGCATAAGCGTTTTTGTTTTATGTTGGTCCATATAGAATTGTAGGAATAACATTGTTTTTAAAAAGAAAGACTATACCTTTTTTTAGGTTATACATACGGATGGACACTGGATTCAACAATGGCTTTTTTGCTCCGAGAGGATCATCGGGAATGCATGGTTACTGGATGTAACATGCAGCTAATGGTTGCATAGGATATGTTCTACCAGTCTAGGATTCAAGATGTATAGATTGCTGAGCATTTTACTTACCGTTAGATGGTTGATATTTGTATCGGCCCTCTCTGATCTTTGAGATGTAACTTTTAAACTATGAACCACGTAATAAAAGGTTGTGTGCATCTACTGATATATTGGCTGGGGTCCTATTCCCCATTTAAAAAAATTTAGGTCATGGGAGACAAAAAAAAGAAATGACCAAGGAGAACCCCCGCCACCTCCACCCATTGTAGGGCGACCTCGTTCGACAAGGACTAGGGTATGGGAAGGTGAGCTGAGGGGTGGTTCCCACGTGTCTCCTCTTAGAGGGACACGGTTGTCGAGAAAACTATGTACTGGCAGAAAGAAACACCATCTATCTACATGAAGTAACTTGAAAAAAAATAACAAAATATCATCCATAATATGTCCTACGTCACAGATAGATAAGGAAATCGTGCAGCTTCTTGAAGTAACATTGGAGAAGTTTTGGTGGAGATTGTAGGCTAAATGAGTTGCTTAATGAAATCACCAGCTATCGTGTTTGAAGGACATCAAATAAAAGTTGCTTGGGGTCCAAACGATGTTCGTGCAATATGCCTGATAACTTCCAATTCCATTACTGTAAACATTTCTCGTTGTTATGAGGGTAGCAAATTAAGAACCAGAAGTATTTGAAGCCATTGTAGTCTTTAGATTAGATGGGCAAGCATGCAAAGGAGATCACTTGGTTCATCTGTGGGAGACAAGAAGGAGGGAGTATGGTATATATGGGTAGTCTCCAAGGACCATCCATCTATTAGAAGTATTATGTCAAGGTAGGTATGCGGCACTCATTCCACAACTTCGGTTTTTGAAATGGGGTCGTACCCTGGGCTCTGTATCAATTGATACATACGGCCTTCTTTATTGCTTTATTATCACTCATTTCACAACTAATTGGCATAATTAATTGATTGATACATACAACCTTTTTTATTGCTTTATTATCACTCATTCCACACCTAATTGGTATAATTAATTGCACAGAGTATGATGATGACTTGTCATAAGTAGCCAAAATTTAGTTTTATTGGGAAAATGAGTTTTTGAGATAGTAAGACGTTATGGGAAAGTCATGTTCAAATTATTTGATACAATTTATCTTGTCCACTTTTGTTCGATAAAAGAATATATTAGTATCGAATTGAAAACTCGAGTAATTAAATGTTGTCTCATTGAAATAAAACTCCAGTTACATATGCGGTACTTTTTATTTAAGACACTCCCTCCCAATTTTAGTATACTAGACGGATATGCGAGCTTTGCCTGGCCATTGCGTTTCAGCATTGTGTGATAGGCATGGTGGGTCTACCATTTTTTTCAAACGTGTTACTGTCCTGTGTAACGCGTTTAGTCTCTTCTGTTTTGTTCACTGCCAAAATAAAAAAATATTAGGGCGTGCTTTGCTAAGTTGTTCAAACTTTTTGGTCATGCTTTGCTGACATATATATGAAAATAAGTTGACACAAGGTGTATAGACGCACTGTGGCACATTTTTCGGCATTGTGTCGCCGGTTGTAATGTGTCTAGTTGAGGTTCTATGTGGGCTAAATTTTTCGCCGTTCTCTGCAGAAGCAAAGTTTTCTTAGTCAGTGCATATTTGATAAGAAAACCTTGCAGGCGACCCTTTCCACGACTTCAGAAACATGAAGGAGTGGTATGTTTTTCAACAAGAGGAAGCCCCAAATTCATTTCAGCTCATGAATGAGTACAACATGATGACAAAGTTAGCATTGGCAGCTGTGATATCTCTGATTTCCTGGTTGGCATGATTAGCACCAATCGCCCTAGTTGCAGCTGCTCTAGCCAGTGTCAGTCAAGTTAGTCAGTCATGAAGGTTACCTATGGGAGTCCAAGTAGCTGAGCTACTGAGGCAGCAGGAAGTACAGACTTCAACATGCAGAGGGGACGACGCTTGAGCCGTGTAAGCTTCACCATTGGATCGTAGTGCCCAGATTGGTCCAGGCAATACCGAGTCATGTGGCTTGCTGACTTGCTGTCGAGTTGTTGCTGGTAGTATCTTTTTCCTCCAGGAGAGAACATTGATCTTTCACCATCAGCAGGAGGGAACAGTGAGATCTTTCAAAATTAGCGGGGGAGAAGGTCTCTGTAAAGGCAATAGAAATAAAAACAGATAAACACACCCATAGAACAAAAGTATAGGCCTTAAAAGTAAAAATACATAGGACTAAGATCCTAGTGCATAGTGATATACCTTATGTACTTTAGTTGGCAAAAGATACAAATCAAGAAGCGGAGACTTAAAAAAAATTAATGTGAAGAATCTAAGTAATGACATACATAGCAGCGAGCTTAAAGACCATTGTTGAATGTATGCATCATTTAACTAAAAGGTATCGGTTTCTACTATATGAATACGACGTGTGCAACTTAGCAAAGACAATACAGTCACAAGTTCTACCATGCAGCAGAGGAAATTAATGGTGGTGTATGAGCTCTCGTTGGATAAACCACAAATCACATCTCTGAAAATGTAGTAGTAGCATCTTTTTTTAAGGCATTCTACGGCGGGCAAAAAGCCGGCCTGAACCAATCAAATTAAAGAACAAAGTTACAAAGCCATAAGAAAAGAGAAAGCCAAGAAAACAATACAGATTGTTTGCGTACCGATTGAGGTATCGGCCTAGTAAATATACAACAACAGAAGGGAAGGGAGATGAAAGAGAAGAGGAACCTAATGAGAGCCTAGATGAGCGAACATCACTGCCCAATCATGTATCAGCTCTTTGTGAGGCTGATTTTGGCACCTATGATTCCAAAGAAGCAAATCTTCCGCACATCTACGAAAAACAAGCTGCATTGGCTCGTCGATATTTCTGAAAACCTTAGTATTTCTCCTCTTCCAGAGATTCCAAAGAGCGCATATGATGATAGTGGATCTGACTTTGCCAACGGGTGCTCTACCCCAAAGATCTCGAATCCTAGAGCAATCTTCAATATCTCCCTGAATGGCAGGGACGGCCATCCAAAAGGAGCTGACCGAAGGGCAGTGTAAACAAGTGCTTAGTAGTCTCGGCCGAAGGGCAGAAAGGGCAGGAATCTGAGGCAGCTAACTGTAGGGTTTCGTAGCATGGAAAACAAAAATTTTCTATCGCATACAAACAAACAAGCCAAGATCTATCTACTAGATTGTAGCAACGAGTCGATGGAATAACTTACCCTCGAAGATTCCAAAGTGTTTAACGAGAGCGGATTCTCGTGGGTGATGTAGTCATACTCTTCCCGATCTCAAGATCGCGTAGACGATCCTTCCGGGCAGCGCTCCCGCAGTCGGTCACACGTTCGGTACTCGACGAAGACCTTCCTCTCCCTTGTTCCAGCAGGCAGCGGAGGTTGTAGCACTCTCCTCGAGGTTCCGGCAGCACAACGGCGTGGTACCGGAAGTAGAGGGGAGATCCCGCAGGGCTTCGCCTTAAGCCGGAGCGAGTATGGTGGAGTATGAGAGAGCTTTAGTGGTCTAGGGTTTAGACACACCAATTATAAGGCTCTCATCCGAAGGCTAGGGCAATTAGAATCTCTAAACCAAAACGGCTCTAAACCGGAGGCTGTGGCTAGGGTTTAGATTTAGAGGATAGGAACTTGTGTGTCTAGAGGAGGGAGCCCTGCCCCTCCTTATATAGGTGGAGGGGCCGGCGCGCCAGGGGAGGGAGGGGAGTCCCTCCCCAACTCGTCTTGGAGGTGGGCCGCCGGTTGGAGGAGGGATTCCCTCCCCAACTCGGTTTCCCTCCTTTTTCCACTTTCCAAAAACTTGCCGTTTGACTTTCAAACTAGCCGTTTGACTTTTCAATTTAGGATTTGAATAAACCCTTTATTTTGGACAACGAATACACTTAGTACATGATGCAATCATTCCAACTTGCAATGACACACTCATGTACCCCTTCCCCTCCGGAGTGCCGGACATTCCGGAACCTTCTAGAACATTCCCGATGAAAACACCGGAATCATTCCCGAACTCCGAAACGGAACTTTCCTTATATGAATCTTATTCTCCGGACCATTCCGGATCACCTCGTGATATCCCGGATCCCATCCGAGACTCCGAACAACATTCGGTCTCTTTCTCATACTACCATAACTACTCAAACAACGTCGAATCCTTAAGTGTGTTTCCCTACGGTTCGTGAATTATGCGGACATGATCGAGACACTTCTCCGAACAATAACCAATAGAGGAATCTGGAAATTCATATGGCTCCCACATATTTCTATGATTACTTTGCGATCGAATGAACCACTTACATACGATACCAATTTCCCTTTGTCTCACGATAGTTTACTTATCCGAGGTTATGATCGTCGGTATCTCTGCATACCTAGTTCAACCTCGTTACCGATAAGTACTCTTTTCTAGTTCCCGTGATATGTGATCCCTTGTGAACCAGTCACATCCTTGCAAGCTAATTGGATGACATTCCACCGAGAGGGCCCAGAGTATATCTATCCGTCATATGGATGGACAAATCCCACTCTTGATCCATGTGTCTCAACCAATACTTTCCGAACACTCAATACCACTTTTATAGCCACCCAGTTACGGTGTGGTGTTTGATGTCATCAAAGCATCCATCCGGTAAAGGTGATATGCATGATCTCATGGTCGAAGGAATTAGGTTACTATGTATCAGAAAGCATATAGCAATTGAACTATTTAAATGACTTGATCTTTATGCTACGCTTATTTATAGGAGTATGTCCATCATATCATTCTCCTAACGATACGATCTTGTTGTTGATAACATCTCAATGTTCATGATATGGAAACCACAATCATTTATCAACCAACAAGCTAGTGTTGTATAGAGGCTTAGGGACTTCAAATTAAGTTTACAAATCACACAAGTATCAATGTTTCCTTGTTAATACTATTATAGCATGAATGTAAACATTTATCATAAACACAAAGATATAATAATAACTACATTTATTATTGCCTCTAGGGCATATCTCCAACACTAACGCCTTCCTGAAGCGGCGCTGGTTTGTAAAAAGCCTTCCACGATCGGCGAGCTAAAGAAACATGCGGCAATGGTTCGTCGAGTAGTAGCTTCTTGAGCTCCCAACTTCTCTCCTTATACACGTCATTATAGTAAGAACAGTTAAGCAATTAGAGAAAAAGAATTCTTCTTGTCTCCTAGTAGGGAGCAAAGCGAACATAATAGAACTCCCTGCTTGACAAAACCTAGCTAACAGAAATCTTCTTGTAAACAAATTTATGTAACAGACACTAAAATGAACAAATAATGATGAAGAAAGAAAGAGACCAAAAAATTATCTATTGCTTATCTCTTAGCTTCTTGCTGATGACAAGACATCATATGAGTAGAGAAGTGAGAGGAGTGGATGGACAGTTTGCTGGCGGTGGCAACAATGTAGAGAAGTTGGTACAAATTTTAAGCGTTGTTCCTGAAAAAGAATTAGCATGTAACTGCTGGTCACACAAAGACCATGATAGTATGAATAATGATCAAGATGCACAAAACATGGTAATATCTTGGACTAAACAATACAATGACCTAAAACTGAAGCTCCAAGGCTTAATGTTGAGGGAAACAAAGCATTGAGATTATGATGTGGTGATAAGAAAACACATAACCTCTTGATCATAATGAGTAGAACACTGCTATAATCAGAAATATACCATATGAAACACTTTTAGAGTGGGAGAGAAAAATGAGTCAGTGATTGACCCATTATATTATCTAATTTGGTTAATTAGCTAACTAATGGGGGAATCACAAACAATGAAAAAAATCAGGGAATTAGGTTGCACCCAGAAAAGACATTCTTTCAACAGTCTTCACACATAGCACAAAATTATATGCTCGAATAAAAAAAAGAATCGATACGGAAAAATGCCAGGGCCGGACCAAATCAGTAAAAAGATCCTAGGTATAATGGGCAAATGCTCAACCAGACTCATGATCTGCTCTATATCTAAATTAAGCAAACTGAGTTAGTGTCATACTTTAAAGGTGCCTTCTGAAATGAAACAGTGCTTACCACCATTCTTTTCTGGAAGTGTTTTCCATTCTTGATAATCACTAGTAGAAAAAGGGTCTTCGTTTCGGTCCAAAGTCCAACACTAGTCCTGATTTGTTACGGGTCGGGACTAGTATGAGCACTAGTCCCGGTTCGTACAGTTTTTGGTGGCTGAAAGCCCGAGGAAACTTTAGTCCCGGGTTGTTTTGGACCTTTAGTCCCGGGTCGTGATACGGCCCGGGACTAAAGGAGTTCGGGCACGGGCAATACCCTTTAGTCCCGGGTCATAATACGGCCCGGGACTAAAGGGAGCGGGACGCGGCAGAAAAACTTAAAATGACTATTACTTTTCCGTACAATGTCGGAAAAAAATGTACAACCTATCAAAATGTGCGGAAAAAATTGTGAGTTTGATTTCATCGGCTGTTATGGATTATTTTAGATTTTTAAAATTCGAAAAGGAAAAAAGTTATTTAAAAAATGATTTTTTTTGCAATTTTATTTATTCTATATTTGGATTCGTCACATTTTTCTAATAATTATGGATATATTATTTGTCGAATTTCGATTTATAGATTTAAAGATATTATTTATGCCATATTAAATGAATAAATAGCAAAAAATGAATAAAATATTATTTTATTTAGTTTTTTACTTTCATTTGATTAAAATATTATTATCACTTATTTATTGTTGTTTACTAAAATATTTGTTTGTACTTTCAAAAAATAAAGATGTATGGCATATTGATATGGGATAATAGGATTGATATGATAGTGTTGACAACAAGGTACAAATGGGCTTCGCGCAAGGACATCTAATGGAACAGAGAAGTTAGGCGTGCAGAGGGTGGAGTAGTGCTTGGATGGGTGACCGAACGGGAAGTTTGACCACAAGTATAATTTGACCTAAGATAAAACATACTTAGTACTAAAAATGTTCCAAATGAGAGAATTACGAGTCAAACAATTTAAAAGTTTAAGAAAAAAATTGAAAAAAAAAATTAAAAAAAAAATAAAAAAATTGAAAAAAATATCTTTAGTCCAAGGCCGTATTGCGACCCGGGACTAAAGATCATTCGTCCCACCACTGCAAAAAAGGGGCCATGCGGTGGCCTCTAGTCCAGGATTGTAACAAACGGGGACTAAAGATAGGGGCCTTTAGTCCCGATTTCGTAGTCCCGGGTGCAAAATCGAGACTAAAGGCCCTTACAAACCGGGACTATAGGCCATTTTTCCACTAGTGAATATAGACTACACAAAATCAGTGCCAATGACGATGTCAACTGTGACGACAAAATTTCTAACACCATTTTTGACCCTTGAGTTAACCCTGGTTCAGAAAAAGAAAAACAAGAATTCGAGCATTATTACTTTTTTAGCATCACCTCAGGAGAAGTTGAGAAAAATGAAAAATCTACATAGGAGAAATAAGAATGCAGCTCCACGATTATTCTTTCACGGGTACTCCAAATACCATTGCGCTAGATCTCCATGGTGGCCCCACGTCAAAGTTTATTCTCATGGAATGATAAGCATAATATACCAAGAATTTCTTGTCATATCCACATAAGACAAAATGACTAAAATATATTCAGAAATTCATTAAATTTCATTTTTTAAGTATGGATACTAAGAAAAAGGGTAAAAATATGATTGCAAAAGAAATGACAATACAAAGAATAGAGGTAAGATTTCCTAATGGCTAAATCATCTGCACAGAAATACTACTTCTCCTATGTTTCCTATGCACAATAAGTTCCCTGTATTTAACTCCTAACATAATAAAAGTTATTCCTGATTGATCACTGTCACTACAGGAGAAGCTTGGTATGCCGAGGGCTTATTGCCGTCGGCGTAGCCAGGAAAACCCTCGGCGTACGCTACGCCGACGGCTGCCCTCGGCGTACCGTCCTCGGCGGACCTCTCCCTCGGTGGAGCAGGCGCGGCCGTCGGCGTAGGACAAGACCGTCGGCGTATGTCAACGCCGACGGCCTGACGGCGCCCGTCGGCGTAGAGACCGTCGGCGAACGTCGACAGTGCCGTCACACGGCCAGTTAACGGCGCGTCGGCTACGCCGACGGCCTCATCCTCGGCGTACCAAGCCACGTGGAGGCTGGTGGGCGGCCTGGCGCAGCTGCTACGCCGACGGCCTCCCCCTCGGCGTACGCTCGCCACGTGGAGGCAGGCGGGCGGCCTGGCGCAGCTGCTACGCCGACGGCCTCCCCCTCGGCGTACGCCTGCCACGTGGAGGCAGCGCAACGGCCTGGCAGCAGCGGGCTGGTCCTACGCCGAGGGCCTTGCCGTCGGCGTAGCCGTGACCATTTGGTCACGCGTACCTCCTACGCCGAGGGCAAGGCCGTCGGCGTATCAAATGCACAGTTTTATTTTTTTGAATTTTTTTACAGCAGCAGCAGCACTCACAGCAGCCATACATCCATGCATACATCCATACATCATCATCCATACATCCATACATCATCCATACATCCATGCAATATATATTCCACACCAATTGAAACAAGATCACATATGCCATACATGTATCAACAGCAGTCATACAAGATCATCCATACATTAGTCATACAAGATCATCGACATCATCACACATCCCTACAACTCTGGAGGAGACGGGGTGTACCCGAGATCTCCCCTGGTGAAAAGTGGCGACCTCTGCCGAGGGTTGCGTCCAGTAGAAGCAGCAGAAGAGCCACCTGGCGAGGGAGTAGGAGAAGTGTGAAGCTCGGGAGAACCACCTGCAGAATGGCCAGGAGATGGACCATGGTCATGAAGCGGTGTGATTTGACGCCCATCCGGCGAGGCGTGGCCAAAGTGCCGGTTCCCAGAAGCTCCCGTTCCCTACATGTTGCCTACATGTTAGCAACTTGCGAGGCAAAGTAAAGCGATAACCAGTGGGTTAGCAAAGAACTTACCGGTGTCGATGCGTAGTAGGTCCTAGCGAAGCTTTCCTTCGATTGCAAAAATGGCATCGGACCTGGCATGGGAGGCACGGACCCTAAATCTCTATTCTGGCCAGTTTGAATATTCACCATCATGGCCTGCAAGATAGTTTAGAAGTCAGGCCGTAGTACAACAAACGGGGGGAAGTGGGACTTGTATCTTTTGCAAAAAATAAAGGTTCGGACTTACATTTACGTATTGCATGTAGATCGCATTTGCCTCCTGATGCTGCTGAAAGGCCACCTGATATTCCTCATAAGCGGCCTCGTAGGCCGCGTCTAACTCAGACTACAATTTCAAATACAAGGAATCTCGTCAGCGGTTAGCCATGCAGGAACAAAAGTCATAAAGATGATGAAAACGAGAAAAACTTACATCCTCGGCGGAGCGACGAGGCTGGCCACGAGGCGGGATAGGGGGGCCGTCGGCGGGGTAGGTAGCCTTGAGACGGCTGAAGCTCGTGCTGAGGGTAGGCTTGACCTGCTTATTCAGAATCTTGAGGCGTCCATGCTGCAATCCGTGCCCCGACAGGACCAACGACTCCTCGTCGATCTCCGCGTGAATGGGGTCATCCACATGGGGGTGACGAGCCTTCACCATCGAGCTGTAGTTCCCCAAGTCGTTCTGGGAAGTGCCGAAGTACACGGGCAACGAGGGTTGAGGCTCCGAGTAATTGGGCTTCTTTCGCCGCATCATCTCATAGACGGCGACGTCATGAATCACCTCCCCGGGTTGTGCCTCGGCCACCTGTATCGCGAAAAGAAAATATTATGCATATGAAGTACAAACATAAGCAGAAATGCACGCAGGTCGTTTCATGTATATACGTACCACCTTCCCCTTGAAGCGGTCAAAGTTGCGGTTTCCCGCGCAGTGCGTTCCACCATCGCCTCGGTTATCCGCGTTCCGCCTCGACAAGGCTGCAAACTCCTCGTCTTCTCTGAGCCACCTCGTCCTAACCAGCTCCTCCCATGCGAGTCGATGCGGCTCGGCCCAATCGGGGATAACCTGAAAATGCAATACTCAACTCCAGACAATGCAATGGCAACTTAGAAGCAATGTAGAATCTCATTGACATTTTACTCACCGACATGTACTCTTCTGGCGTCATCGAGTACTCAGGATTAGGGTTCCTACCGACTATGTCTTCCTTCCTGACCCTCACGCCCCTGTCAGCCCAGAAGTGGCTAGCGGCCGTGACCTTCTGGTTGTACCACACCTGGGGGGTCAACTTGACACAAGCCCCAAGCAAAGTCCTCTGCGCCTTCTCCTGGTCCTCCTCGGCCACACGGTAAAAGCACTTCAATCATGCATAAGAGTCATGAGTTAGCACGGTGGGGTCATCAAGTATGAACATAACTCGAGAAATATGCCTTACCCAAAACTTGGTGATGACAGCATCAGCAGCTGTCGGAAAGCCCGGGACACGGGTAGTCTGGTAGTCCGCCCAAGTGGTAGCTAGCTTCCTGTCACCCTCGTGGGTAATGTGATAGCCCGGCTAGAACTTCCTAATCAGAGCTCCAACAAGGCTGTTAGGAAGGCGAGGCTTCGTCCCCGGAGGAAATGTCCAATTGCTGCACAATAATGAACATTAGTACACAATAATTATTTATGACCAACATGAAATAAAATGTTTTAAATTGCCAGTACACTTACTCAAGGCCATCTGGAATAATAAGGGCTTTCGCCTCCTGAGTCCTAGGCTCAAACTTCTCATCAGGGACTCCCGATTCCCCACGATTCCGCAATTTCTTCGGCCCCACCAACTCGCGGCTAGTGTCCGCCTCTGTATCGGTCCCCGCCTCCCTCTCGGTTCTCGCCACCCTCTCAGACTCTGCCTCCCTCTCGGACTCTGCCTCCCTCTCGGCCCTGAAAGGCTGCTCTGTCGGAACAACTCAGGATCCACATCGCCAGAAGCAGAGGGTGGTGGGTCAAAGTCCACGCCTCCTCCCGTGGCACCTCGTCCTCGTCCTCCTCGACCTCGGCCTCGTCCTCCTCGACCTCGGCCTCGACCCCGTCCTCCGCCAGCAGGAGCAAGATCGGGGTAACGCGGATTGGGATTTGGCTGTCTCCCACTCCGTGTAGCTCTTTTCTTGCGCTGCTTCAGCGCATTAAGCAAGGACGAACTGGTTGCCTTGCCGCTGCTCATATTGTTCAATCACCTGCATTAAGTAAGAGAAAACATTTAAGCACAAAGACATAATAAAATGTATACACAAAGAATAAAGGCATAATGCAATTAAGAAAACAGTTAAGCACAAAGACAAAATAAAATGCATTAAAAAATAAATACTCACTATCGTTTTCACTCTCATTCTCATTCTCATTCTCATTCTCACTATCACTATCTTTTGAGTAGAAATCTGGATTCTCATCGAAGGGTGTAGGCTCATCATCGTTGTCATTCTCGGTATGGAGCTTCTCGAGCATACTTATGTCATGTAGATCCACCACTGACTCACCCCGAGTTTCTACATCATTCCCAAGGTCCTCAAGATCAACCGGTTCTAAATCAAAGTGTTCGAAGTCCTCTTGCTCTTGATAGAAAATTCCCTCGTACGTTACAGGGTTAATGTTGTTGTAATCGTCCTCGAAGGGAATCGGTAGGTTACCATGTGGCGATACCTGGAACACGACTTCCCAGCCCTGGAGTTCCGCTTTCTGGCATGGGTAGGGCAAATAATAAACTTGGTTGGCTTGGTGAGCAACAACAAAGACGTCGGCTCCGCTATAGGTGGTTGAAGGCCTAACTTCAACTAACCCAATGGAAGGGGTACTTCTCAGTCCACCCCTTGGGTCAAACCAGTGGCACTTGAACACAACAAGATTGAGTTCGACATTCGTACGATTGAAGGTCAGCTCGTATACATTCTCTAACCTTCCGTAGTAATCAAGGGAATCGGCTCCTTTGGTGAACACCCCAGTATTTACCGTTTTTGAATTCGGTCGCCCTTTCTGGTACGTCTCTGTATGGAAGCGAAACCCATTCACATCATACTTCTCATACTTCATGACGACACTGTTACAACCTTGGGAAACACATTTCAGCTCATCTGACATCTCAACGTTGGGATCAGCTCCCTACAGGTACAAGTGGAATTTGTTGCGTTCAGTAGTTACGTGGAATAAGGGCGACAAGTCACATATTTAAAGGTAAGAGGGACAGGTTAGAAATTACTTTTTCCATAAACCAGGACACAAAGTTTTTTTTATTTCCGGGAGCACCCTCTTTCAGTAGAGTGTCCAACTCCATGGGAGAGGGATCAGTCGGTCCCGGCCACTGTTCATCCGTGAAATCGCTAAGAAGGAGAAAATAAGCATTAGACGGAGACCGAGTTACTAGCTGCATAGAGAAATAGGGTATTCACCATTTTACCTAATGAAATCGACCACTTCCTTCATGTTCATAAGCACATAGAGCATTCTGCAATCCTTCTCTTCCTTCGGCAACCTATATTTTAGTCCTTTACCGGCCTTGCCACCGGGAAATTGGAATAGTTCGAGATTGGGGTCATTCTTGGGCAGGTCGACATTGTAACGAGAGACCGGGTTATGCATAGTGGGAACATCATCGGGCCAGTAGGTTGTCGCGGCGTCTGCCATCTCCCGAAGGCATGTTGCTTCAGCTATGCATGCTTCAATCTTGGCTTTGTTTCCAGTTATCTTTCGAATATACTTAAACTCTCTCTCAATACAAAATTGCCAACGAAATTGCAACGCCCCCCCCCCAATAGTGCCTCGTTCGCGATGTGCACAATGAGATGTGCCATCGGAGTAAAGAAGCCTGGCGGAAAGATCATCTCCAAATTGCATAGCAACTCCGGCACCTGAACTTGTAGCTTCTCAATCACCAGAGGACATATCTGCTTAGCACAAAGGGTGTAGAAGAAATGGCTCAACTCCGCAAGCACTCGCCATACTTTTTCAGGGAGATACCCTTGAACCATCACCGGCATCAGCCGCTCAATCCATATATGATAGTCGTAACTCTTGAGCCCGTTGACTTGTCCCGTCAAAATATTGACTCCCTTACTTATATTCGAACAATAACCGTCAGGGAACATCACGACGTATTTGAGCCACCTAAATGACTCCTTCTTTTGGACATTATCAAGGCAGTAGTAGGCATGCGGCTTGAACCAATTCTTTCGACGGACAGTAGGAGGCTACATGTGTAATCTCTTCCTATCACAAAGCTTCTCAACATCAACTCTAGCCTTGACATTATCCTTTGACTTCCCAGAAATGTTCAGGACTGTGTGAAAAAGGGACTCCCCGACATTCTTTTCGGTGTGCATCACATCGATGTTATGGGGAAGTTCCAGGTCCTTGTAATACACGAGATTCGTTAAGGCTGCCACGTGAGTCCAATTATGCGCTACACCATATCCCGCAAATTGATGGCCAGTTCCCGGCGCCGCGGGCACGAGAGCACGTATCTCGGCATCAACAACTGCACCCTCGAACTTTGGTACCTCTTTTACTTCATGCACAACTTTGCCCTTCTTGAAGTTCTTTCTATCTTCTCTGAACGAATGATTTCTTTTGAGGTACTGTCGATTCGTGTCAAATGCAACATATTTGCGACCCGACTTTAGCCAAAGGAACTCAAGTCGGTGCCTGCACACTGGGCATGGCCACTTACCAGCTGTACACCATCCGCACGTTAGGGCGTACCCGGGCATGTCATGCATAGTATATTGTAACCAAACTTTCATCAAAAAGTTTCTCTTTGATGCTCGGTCGTATGTCAACGTCCCGTGTATCCAAGAGTGGTTCAAATCATCCACAATCGGCGGCATGTAGACACTCAAGTTCTTCCCCGGATACTCAGGTCCTGGAATTATCAGCGACAAAAACATGGTCTTCCGTTGCATTAATAGTCCGGGAGGGAGATTGAGCGGAATAACATACACCGGCCAGCAGCTGTACGAGGCCGTCGACATACCATATGGGTTGAAGCCATCTGTTTCTATCGCAATTCTAACATTCCGAGCCTCTTCTGCCCACCGGGGGTATTTGTCATCGAAGTTCTTCCATGCCTTACCATCATATGGATGTCCCATATTCTTCCGTCCGTGCCCGTCCTCGTATCTTTTCCCCTTCTTGTGCCACGTCATCTGTTTGGCAGTCTCCTCGCTCAAGTAAAGCCGCTGGATTCTTTTTATGAATGGGAGATACCGAAGTATCTTCTTAGCGACCTTCGACTGCCTCACCTGACCATCCTTCCCCTTTATCTCTTCATATCTAGAGGCCTTACAAATGGAGCAGTACTTGTCACCCTCAAACTGTTTCCAAAACAAAAGGCAGCCTTTTGGACAACAATCTATCTTTTCATAATCCATGTTGAGCTCCTTCATGAGTTTCTTCGTTTCGTGAAAGGTTTTAGGCAGACAATGCCCTTCGGGCAACATGTTACCACATGTTCTCAGATTAGCTTCAAAGTGAGAACGGGTGGCGGAGTACTGGCACTTGTCGGCTAGACACTGAGAGATGGCATCGAGCTGAGAAATCTTTGCACCCTCGTACAGAGGCCTCTTAGCCGCGGCCATCATATCAAGGAAGGCCTTCACGGTTGGCTCCGGTTCCTCCGATTCTAGCGGTTCCTCCGGTTCTGGTGATTCCTCCCGTGGAGGTGGCGAATTCGGCTGGTCGGCATCGATAAGATCATCTAGCATGTTTCTAATCCCATCGTGCTCATTGCCATTGAGCAGCTGACAGATCACCTCACCTCTGTCACGTTCGTACTGAGCAAAGTCGACTTGCGTGACATAGTTAGACATGTACCCATATTGCAGAAGGTGTTTGTACATGTCATCCTTTCCTTGACGATGACACTTAGTGCAATGAGCGCAGGGACAAAGTGCCCGGACCATTGCCTTCGAACCACACGCTAACTCATTCACTAACAAATGAGTGTTCCGTACCCAATCGTCTGTTTTATTAGTCGCACTAATACGGCAACTGTACATCCACCCATTATCAGCCATCCTCTTCTGCTTTGTTGGGAGACAAACAAAAAATATAACATTTTATATCAAACAGGAGATTAAATGCTTCATATTTTTACGCATTCATCAACCTACATGTCCAATAGGAAAAGAGGGTCCTAACCAGCCGCCGGATCCGTAGATTGGGTAAGTTCTCCCTGGTTCTACCCCGATCCAAGCAGAATTTTGGCAGCACCTCCCCGCTGCTCTCCTGATACACGTCTCGACAAAAAGCCAAGAGGATGTGCATCCGGAGAACAACGAGGAGGCACCACCGAAATCCTCTCTCGAATCGAGGTAGAGCCAGGGAGAACCAAACCCAACTACGAATCCGCCGACTGCCCGATAAAATCCATAAGCGTTACGGTCCAAAATATGCGAGACCACTAATGCATATTAAGTCGCGTAACGCTTACGGTCGGGATGACGCCTAGGTGACGCGACAGACTTGGTGATCTAGACACAAAAATAAAACCTAGGTACAAGAGAGGCGAACAGATTCTCACCCTCGGCGGTAGAGGAAGTAGTCGATCAACCGAGTGTCGAGGTTGGCGACGGAACTCGGAGACGGGATCGAGGTGTCACCTACACCATCTCCCGCAACGACAGTCAGTCCGCCAAGGATGGTCACTCCCGAAACACTACAAAGTCTGTACATTGACATAAAGAGAACACCTTAGTAAACATGCAACACACTCACGGCCCTAGTGTGGCTTCTCTCTTCAACGGCCATATGACCAAGCTAGCTTGCCACTAACCAACGGCCTAATCTTAGCAACTCGTGCATGCATATCACTTAACAAATGATATAATCTACTAATAGATGCAACTAATAAATTCTAACAAGATTAACAACAAGATTTAATCTAACAAAATTAAATATTTGCTTCTAAAGGGGAGTGGAGGAGGTACCTGCAGAGGGGGCCGAGCTCGAGGAGGAGGGGGAGAGCTTGGGAGGAGGGGGCCGAGCTCGGGAAGGAGGGGGCGAGCTCGGGGAGGAGGGGGCCGAGCTCGGGGAGGAGGAAGGGAGGAGGGAGGAAGGCCAGGGAGGAGGGGGAGAGCTTGGGGAGGAGGGGGCAAGGTCAGGGAGGAGGGGGGAGCTCGGGGAGGAGGGAGCCGAACTCGGGGAGGAGGAAGGGAGGAGGGAGGAAGGTCAGGGAGGACGGGGCCGAGCTCGGGGAGGAGGAACGGAGGAGGGAAGAAGGCAGCTGGCGGCGGGGAGGAGGGAGGGAGGCGGCGGTGGGGGAGGGAGGAGGCGATGGGGAAGGGAGGAGGCGGTGGAGCTCGGGAACCGGCTCGGGGAGGAGGAAGGGAGGAGGGAGGAAGGCGTGGCGGCGGGAAGGAGAGAGGGAGGCGGCGGTGGGGGAGGGCCGGGGTCGGGGGAGGGAGGAGGCGGTGGAGCTCGGGGGAGGGAGGAGGCGCGGCTGCTGGCGGCGGGGTCAGGGTCGGGAGCGGGCGTGGGCAGAGAGCGGTTGGTGAGAGGAGGAGGGGTCGGGAGCGGGCGCGTGGGAGCCAAAGTAGGATAGGGCTACGCCGACGGCCAGGCATACGCCGAGGGCAGCCGTCGTCGTAGCTAGGGTTTTTTTTTAACTTTTTTTTCGAAAGAAGGGTCTTTTGTTTAATATCAAATTTTACAACATACTTTATTTAGTGTCTACTATTATAGAATAAACTATATATTATTAATATATAGTTTTTTATTTCGTCTTGTGCTCGTTTTCCAAGCAAACCCTAGATGTGGGCTAAACGGGGAGATTCCCCCCTTATTTCGTCTTGCATGCATGCGAGGGGGACACATGCAAGCACCTATACCAACCTCTCACCACACTCACACACATATGCTAGGGGCACATGCAAGTTTTCATCTCATTCCAATGTTCTCGTGGTCTTCCTCCGGCGAAACCCTGATCTTTGTGCACACTCGGATCGTCTACCCCCCTAGACGTTCCTCCGACAGGGGTAGCCCAGCATAGCTCTCTCTTGTTTTGTGTTTGTTTAGGTCATAGGGTGATGTAAAACCATGTTGGCTCACAAGTTGGGGCACTATCCTACCCGGTTTCACCTCGACGGGGAGATTCCACCCTCATACGGGTCTGGAACCTTCGCCTCTAGGTTAGGGCACATGCATGTGAGGGGGGACACATGCAAGCACCTATACCAACCTCTCACCACACCCACACACATATGCTAGGGGCACGTGCAAGTTTTCATCTCATTCCAATGTTCTCGTGGTCTTCCTCCGGCGAAACCCTGATCTCTGTGCACACTCGGATCGTCTAACCCCCTAGACGTTCCTCTGACAGGGGTAGCCCGGCGTAGCTCTCTCTTGTTTTGTGTTTGTTTAGGTCATATGGTGATGTCAAACCATGTTGGCTCACAAGTTCGGGCACTATCCTACCCGGTTTCACCTCGACGGGGAGATTACCCCCTTATACGGGTCCGAAACCTTCGCCTCTAGGTTAGAGCGCATGCATGCGAGGGGGGACACATGCAAGCACCTATATATACCAACCTCTCACCACACCCACACACATATGCTAGGGGCACATGCAAGTTTTCATCTCATTCCAATGTTCTCGTGGTCTTCCTCCGGCGAAACCCTGATCTTTGTGCACACTCGGATCGTCTACCCCCCTAGACGTTCCTCTGACAGGGGTAGCCCGGCGTAGCTCTCTCTTGTTTTGTGTTTGTTTAGGTCATAGGGTGATGTCAAACCATGTTGGTTCACAAGTTGGGGCACTATCCTACCCGGTTTCACCTAGACGGGGAGATTACCCCCTTATACGGGTACGGAACCTTCGCCTCTAGGTTAGAGCGCATGCATGCGAGGGGGGACACATGCAAGCACCTATATATACCAACCTCTCACCACACCCACACACATATGCTAGGGTCACATGCAAGTTTTCATCTCATTCCAATGTTCTCGTGGTCTTCCTCCGGCGAAACCCTGATCTCTGTGCACACTCGGATCGTCTACCCCCCTAGACGTTGCTCTGACAGGGGTAGCCCGGCGTAGCTCTCTCTTGTTTTGTGTTTGTTTAGGTCATAGGGTCATGTCAAACCATGTTGGTTCACAAGTTCGGGCACTATCCTACCCGGTTTCACCTCGACGGGGAGATTACCCCCTTATACGGGTACGGAACCTTCGCCTCTAGGTTAGAGCGCATGCATGCGAGGGGGGACACATGCAAGCACCTATATATACCAACCTCTCACCACACCCACACACATATGCTAGGGGCACATGCAAGTTTTCATCTCATTCCAATGTTCTCGTGGTCTTCCTCCGGTGAAACCCTGATCTCTGTGCACACTCGGATCGTCTACCCCCCTAGACGTTCCTCTGACAGGGGTAGCCCGGCGTATCTCTCTCTTGTTTTGTGTTTGTTTAGGTCATAGGGTGATGTAAAACCATGTTGGTTCACAAGTTGGGGCACTATCCTACCCGGTTTCACCTCGACGGGGAGATTACCCCCTTATACGGGTACGGAACCTTCGCCTCTAGGTTAGAGTGCATGCATGCGAGGGGGGACACATGCAAGCACCTATATATACCAACCTCTCACCACACCCACACACATATGCTAGGGGCACATGCAAGTTTTCATCTCATTCCAATGTTCTCGTGGTCTTCCTCCGGCGAAACCCTGATCTCTGTGCACACTCGGATCGTCTACCCCCCTAGACGTTCCTCTGACAGGGGTAGCCCGGAGTAGCTCTCTCTTGTTTTGTGTTTGTTTAGGTCATAGGGTGATGTAAAACCATGTTGGTTCACAAGTTGGGGCACTATCCTACCCGGTTTCACCTCGACGGGGAGATTACCCCCTTATACGGGTAGGGAACCTGCGCCTCTAGGTTAGAGTGCATGCATGCGAGCGGGGACACATGCAAGCACCTATATATACCAACCTCTCACCACACCCACACACATATGCTAGGGGCACATGCAAGTTTTCATCTCATTCAAATGTTCTCGTGGTCTTCCTCCGGCGAAACCCTGATCTCTGTGCACACTCGGATCGTCTACCCCCCTAGATGTTCCTCTGACAGGGGTAGCCCGGCGTAGCTCTCTCTTGTTTTCTGTTTGTTTAGGTCATAGGGTGATGTAAAACCATGTTGGTTCACAAGTTGGGGCACTATCCTACCCGGTTTCACCTCGACGGGGAGATTACCCCCTTATACGGGTACGGAACCTTCGCCTCTAGGTTAGAGCGCATGCATGCGAGGGGGGACACATGCAAGCACCTATATATACCAACCTCTCACCACACCCACACACATATTCTAGGGGCACTTGCAAGTTTTCATCTCATTCCAATGTTCTCGTGGTCTTCCTCCGGCGAAACCCTGATCTCTGTGCACACTCGGATCGTCTAGCCCCCTAGACGTTCCTCTGACAGGGGTAGCCCGGCGTAGCTCTCTCTTGTTTTGTGTTTGTTTAGGTCATAGGGTGATGTCAAACCATGATGGTTCACAAGTTGGGGCACTATCCTACCCGGTTTCACCTCGACGGGGAGATTACCCCCTTATACGGGTACGAAACCTTCGCCTCTAGGTTAGAGCGCATGTAGGGTTTCGTAGCATGGAAAACAAAAATTTTCTATCGCATACAAACAAACAAGCCAAGATCTATCTACTAGATTGTAGCAACGAGTCGATGGAATAACTTACCCTCGAAGATTCCAAAGTGTTTAACGAGAGCGGATTCTCGTGGGTGATGTAGTCGTACTCTTCCCGATCTCAAGATCGCGTAGACGATCCTTCCGGCGCTGTGTTCCGGCAGCGCTCCCGTAGTCGGTCACACGTTCGGTACTCGACGAAGACCTTCCTCTCCCTTGTTCCAGCAGGCAGCGGAGGTTGTAGCACTCTCCTCGAGGTTCCGGCAGCACAACGGCGTGGTACCGGAAGTAGAGGGGAGATCCCGCAGGGCTTCGCCTTAAGCCGGAGCGAGTATGGTGGAGTATGAGAGAGATTTAGTGGTCTAGGGTTTAGACACACCAATTAGAAGGCTCTAATCCGAAGGCTAGGGCAATTAGAAGCTCTAAACCAAAACGGCTCTAAACCGGAGGCTGTGGCTAGGGTTTAGATTTAGAGGATAGGAACTTGTGTGTCTAGAGGAGGGAGCCCTGCCCCTCCTTATATAGGTGGAGGGGCCGGCGCGCCAGGGGAGGGAGGGGAGTCCCTCCCCAACTCGGCTTGGAGGTGGGCCGCCGGTTGGAGGAGGGATTCCCTCCCCAACTCGGTTTCCCTCCTCTTTCCACTTTCCAAAAACTTGCCGTTTGACTTTCAAACTAGCCGTTTGACTTTTCAATTTAGGATTTGAATAAACCCTTTATTTTGGACAGCGAATACACTTAGTACATGATGAAATCATTCCAACTTGCAATGACACACTCATGTACCCCTTCCCCTCCGGAGTGCCGGACATTCCGGAACCTTCTAGAACATTCCCGATGAAAACACCGGAATCATTCCCGAACTCCGAAACGGGACTTTCCTTATATGGATCTTATTCTCCGGACCATTCCGGATCACCTCGTGATATCCCGGATCCCATCCGAGACTCCGAACAACATTCGGTCTCTTTCTCATACTACCATAACTACTCAAACAACGTCGAATCCTTAAGTGTGTCTCCCTACGGTTCGTGAATTATGCGGACATGATCGAGACACTTCTCCGAACAATAACCAATAGAGGAATCTGGAAATTCATATGGCTCCCACATATTTCTACGATTACTTTGCGATCGAATGAACCACTTACATACGATACCAATTTCCCTTTGTCTCACGATAGTTTACTTATCCGAGGTTATGATCGTCGGTATCTCTGCATACCTAGTTCAACCTCGTTACCGATAAGTACTCTTTTCTAGTTCCCGTGATATGTGATCCCTTGTGAACCAGTCACATGCTTGCAAGCTAATTGGATGACATTCCACCGAGAGGGCCCAGAGTATATCTATCCGTCATATGGATGGCCAAATCCCACTATTGATCCATGTGTCTCAACCAATACTTTCCGAACACTTAATGCCACTTTTATAGCCACCCAGTTACGGTGTGGTGTTTGATGTCATCAAAGCATCCATCCGGTAAAGGTGATATGCATGATCTCATGGTCGAAGGAATTAGGTTACTATGTATCAGAAAGCATATAGCAATTGAACTATTTAAATGACTTGATCTTTATGCTACGCTTATTTATAGGAGTATGTCCATCATATCATTCTCCTAACGATACGATCTTGTTGTTGATAACATCTCAATGTTCATGATAGGGAAACCACAATCATTTATCAATCAACAAGCTAGTGTTGTATAGAGGCTATACTAGGGACTTCAAATTAAGTTTACAATCACACAAGTATCAATGTTTCCTTGTTAATACTATTATAGCATGAATGTAAACATTTATCATAAACACAAAGATATAATAATAACTACATTTATTATTGCCTCTAGGGCATATCTCCAACAGTCTCCCACTTGCACTAGAGTCATCTAATCTAGATTACATGGTAATATACCGAACACCCATGGCAGTTTGGTGCTGGTCATGTTTTGCCCTCGGGAGAGGTTTAGTCAACGGATCCGCCACATTCAGATCTGTGTGTACTTTGCAAATCTTTATATCCCCATCTTGGATATGTTCTCGAATAGCGTGAAAACGTAGCGTGATGTGCTTCAGCTTCTTGTGTGACCTTGTTTCTTGCGCATTGGCTATGGCGCCCATGTTATCACAGTAGATAGACATTGGGTCCAGCGCACTAGGAACCACACCCAGCTCTGTAATGAACTCTTTCATCCATATCGCTTCTTGTGAAGCCTCTGAAGCAGCCATGTATTCCGATTCAGTTGAAGATCTCGCCACAACGCTTTGCTTTGCACTCCTCCATCTAACTGCTGCACCATTCAAAATAAATACGTATCCGGATTGTGATTTAGAATCATCCGGATCGGTGTTCCAACTAGCATCAGTGTAACCATTAACAATGAGCTGTTCATCACCTCCATAAGAAAGAACCATATCCTTAGTTCTTCTTAAGTACTTAAGGATGTTTTTGACCGCTGTCCAATGATCCACTCCTGGATCACTTTGATATCTGCTAGTTAAACTAACAGCATATGCAATGTCGGGTCTAGTACATAGCATGGCATACATTAGAGATCCTATGGCTGAGGCATAGGGAGTCTTACTCATCCTTTCTCTATCTTCTGCCGATGTCGGACTTTGAGTTTTACTCAAGGTCGTATTGGGCAACATGGGCAAGAACCCTTTCTTGCTTTCTTCCATTCCAAACCTCTTTAGAACTTTGTCCAAATATGTACTCTGTGACAATGATAGTTGGCGTTTCGATCTATCTCTATAAATATTTATGCCTAATATGTAAGCTGCTTCGCCAAGATCCTTCATTGAAAAACTTTTATTCAAATATTCCTTGACACTATTAAGAAGGTCTACATCATTCCCAATCAACAATATGTCATCCACATATAGTATTAAGAATGCTACAGAGCTCCCACTCACTTTCTTGTAAATACAAGCTTCTCCATAAGTTTGTATAAAATCAAAACTTTTGATCACCTTATCAAAACGTTGATTCCAACTTCGTGATGCTTGCTTCAATCCATAGATGGATCGTTGAAGTTTGCATACCTTGTTAGCATCTTTAGGATCGACAAAACCTTTGGGTTGCATCATATACAACTCTTCATCAATGTCTCCATTGAGGAATGCTGTTTTGACATCCATCTGCCATATCTCATAATCATAATATGCATCGATTGCTAACATAATCCTCACAGACTTTAGCTTCGCTACCGGTGAGAAAGTCTCATCGTAGTCAACTCCTTGAATTTGTCGAAACCCTTTTCGACAAGTCGAGCTTTATAGACAGTAACATTACCATCAACATCTGTTTTCTTCTTGAAAATCCATTTGTTCTCGACAGCCTTCCGGCCATCCGGTAAGTCCACCAAAGTCCATACTTGGTTTTCTTACATGGATCCAATCTCGGATTTCATGGCTTCTTGCCATTTATTTGAATCTGGGCTCATCATCGCTTCCTCATATGTCTCGGGGTCATCGGTGTTGTCCACCAACATGACATTCATAACGGAATCATACCAATCTGGAGTGGTACGAGTTCTCGTTGACCTCCGAGGCTCTGTAGCAACTTCAACCGAAGTTTCATGATCACCATAATTAGCTTCCTCTCTTATTGGTGCAGGCACCATAGGAACTTCTTCCGGTGCTGCGCTACTCGCAATTTCGAGAGAAGGTTCGACAACCTCGTCGAGTTCTACTTTCCTTCCAGTCACTTCTTTCGAGAGAAATTCCTTCTCTAGAAAGGATCCATTCTTGGCAACGAAGATTTTGCCTTCGGATCTATGATAGAAGGTATACCCAATAGTTTCCTTCGGGTATCCTATGAAGACGCATTTTTCCGCTTTGGGTTCAAGCTTGTCCGGCTGTAACTTCTTTACATAGGCTTCGCATCCCCAAACTTTAAGGAACGACAATTTAGGTTTCTTCCCAAACCATAATTCATACGGTGTCGTTTCAATGGATTTAGACGGTGCCCTATTTAAAGTGAATGCGGCTATTTCTAATGCATAACCCCAAAATGATAGCGGTAAATCTGTAAGTGACATCATAGAACGAACCATATCTAAGAGAGTTCGATTACGACGTTCGGACACACCATTACGCTGTGGTGTTCCCGGCGGTGTCAATTGTGAAAGTATTCCGCATTTCTTCAAATGCTCGCCAAACTCGTAACTCAGATATTCACCTCCACGATCAGAACGTAGAAATTTAATCTTCTTGTTACGTTGATTCTCTACCTCACTTTGAAACTCCTTAAACTTCTCGAAAGTGTCGGACTTATGTTTCATGAAATAGATATACCCATATCTACTCAAGTCATCCGTGAAGGTAAGAACATAACAATAACCACCGCGCGATGCTACACTCACTGGACCACATACATCGGTATGTATGATTTCCAATAAGTCTATAGCTCGCTCCATCATACCAGAAAATGGAGTCTTAGTCATTTTTCCCATCAGACATGCTTCACATCTTTCAAGTGATTCAAAATCAAGTGATTCAAGAAGTCCATCAGAATGGAGTTTCTTCATACGTTTCACTCCAATGTGACCAAGACGACAGTGCCACATATAGGTCGAATTATCGCTTGATTTCAAACGTTTAGCCTCAATGTTGTTGATATGTGTATTTCCACTATCGAGATTCAATAAGAATAGACCATCTATCAAAGGTGCATGTGCATAAAACATATTACTCATATAAATCGAACAACCATTATTCTCGGACTTAAACAAGTAATCATCTCGCAATAAACAAGATCCCGATATAATGTTCATGCTCAACGCAGGCACCAAATAAAAATTATTTAAGTATAAAACTAATCCCGATGGTAGATGAAGGGGTAGCGTGCCGACCGCGATCACATCAACATTTGATCCATTTCCCACGCGCATCGTCACCTCGTTCTTCGCTAGCTTCCGTTTATTCTGCAGCACCTGTTTCGAGTTACAAATATGAGCAACCGAACCAGTATCAAATACCCAGGCACTACTACGAGTACTAGTGAGATACACATCAATAACATGTATATCAGATATACCTTTCTTCTTGATGTTGCCGTTCTTCAAATCCGCCAAGTACTTTGGGCAATTCCGCTTCCAGTGACCTTCTCCCTTGCAGTAAAAGCACTCAGTATCAGGCTTAGGTCCAGCCTTGGTCTTCTTCGTCGGCGTGGTAACTTTCTTACCACCCTTCTTGAAGTGTCCCTTCTGCTTAGACTTGCCTTTCTTGAATTTGGTGGTCTTATTGACCAACAACACTTGGTGCTCTTTCTTGATCTCCACTTCTGCAGATTTCAACATGGCAAAGAGTTCTGGCAACGTCTTGTTCATGTTCTGCATGTTGTAGTTCATCACAAAGTTCTTGTAACTTGGTGGTAGTGACTGGAGGACACGGTAAATCCCCAAATCATTAGGAATCACTATACCCAAGCTTTGAAGTTTGTTTGCGTGCCCAGACATCTTAAGCACATGCTCACTGACGGAGCTGCCCTCTTCCATCTTGCAGTTAAAGAATTTTTCAGAAGCCTCATAGCTTTCAATTGCCGCATGAGTCTCAAAAATCAATTTGAGATCCTCGACAATATCATATGGGTCTGAATCTTCAAACCTTTTCTGAAGCTCCGATTCCAAACCATACAAGATAGCACACTGAACTATGGAGTACTGATTCTTCTGAGCGAGGTAAACATTCTTTACTTCATCGGAAGCATCAACTGCAGGTGGGTCACCCAGCGGTGCATCCAGCACATAGGTCAAATTACCAGCTGTGAGGACAATCCTCAAATTGCGGAACCAATCCGCGAAGTTGCTTCCATTGTTTTTCAACTTTTCTTTCTCTAGGAACGCATTAAAATTGATGGTAGGGGCTGCCATTGATCTACAACATATTTGCAATAGTTTAGACTAAGTTTATGACAAATTGAGTTCAAATTAATTAATAAAGTTAATCTAGGTGAACTCCCACTCAAAACAATATCCCTCACATTGTTTTAGTGATCACACGAACCAAATCCACTACATCAACACCGATCATCACGAGAGTTGATCTAGTTTCAATGGCGAACAATCGACATGTTCATCATATCTACTATATGATTCATGCTTTACCTTTCGGTGATCCGTGTTCCGAGACCATGTTTGTACATGCTAGGCTCGTCAAGATCAAACCTTAGTTTCCGCATGAGCAAATCTGGCTTGCTCACGTTGTATAGACTTGCAGAATCTAACACACCCGATCATCACGTGGTGCTTCGAAACAACAAGCTTTAGCAACGGTGCTAACTAAGGGTGAACACTTTATGACTTGAAATTCATGTGCATGAGGGATCATCTTATAATGCTACCGTCGTCTACTAAGCAATACAAGATGCATAAATGATTAACATCACATGCAATTCAATATATATGTGATATGATATGGCCTTTCTTCTTTGTGCTTCTGATCTCCATCTTCAAGCACGAACATGATCTCCATCATCACCGGCATTGCATCAAGGTCAATGACGCCTCTTCATGGTTGTCGTCCACCGGCTTCAACTATTACAACTACTTTGAATAGACACGCGGGTCTTGACATAAATTAAAGACAACCATATGGCTCCTGCCGGTTGCCAACTTACAATAAGGAACATTGCATACATCAAATATAATCACAATCATGGCCATATCATATCACTGCACACCCCTGCAAAACAAAGTTAGACGCCTCTACTTTCTTTGCATATTTTACGTGGTTTGGGGCTTTCAATAAGTGTCGTTCTAACTTACGAACAAGAACCACAACATTGATACTAGTATTGTTAATCACCCGTTGTAAATTGTATCTTAACGATGCTAGGAGAAACAGGAACCCGCAAAGCCACTTATTCAATACAAGTTGCATGTCAAGCGTGGAGCAAGTCTCATGAACGATGTCATGTAAGGTTAGCCCGGGCCGCTTCATCCCAACATACCGCAAGATGCAAAGTACACAAGAAGCAATCGACAACAAAAGCATCAACGCCCACAATGACCATTGTGTTCTACTCGTGCAACAGATCTACATATAGACACGGCTCTGATACTACTGTAGGGTTTCGTAGCATGGAAAACAAAAATTTTCTATCGCATACAAACAAACAAGCCAAGATCTATCTACTAGATTGTAGCAACGAGTCGATGGAATAACTTACCCTCGAAGATTCCAAAGTGTTTAACGAGAGCGGATTTTCGTGGGTGATGTAGTCGTACTCTTCCCGATCTCAAGATCGCGTAGACGATCCTTCCGGCGCTGCGTGCCGGCAGCGATCCCGCAGTCGGTCACACGTTCGGTACTCGACGAAGACCTTCCTCTCCCTTGTTCCAGCAGGCAGCGGAGGTTGTAGCACTCTCCTCGAGGTTCCGGCAGCACAACGGCGTGGTACCGGAAGTAGAGGGGAGATCCCGCAGGGCTTCGCCTTAAGCCGAAGCAAGTATGGTGGAGTATGAGAGAGCTTTAGTGGTCTAGGGTTTAGACACACCAATTAGAAGGCTCTAATACGAAGGCTAGGGCAATTAGAAGCTCTAAACCAAAACGGCTCTAAACCGGAGGCTGTGGCTACGGTTTAGATTTAGAGGATAGGAACTTGTGTGTCTAGAGGAGGGAGCCCTGCCCCTCCTTATATAGGTGGAGGGGCCGGCGCGCCAGGGGAGGGAGGGGAGTCCCTCCCAAACTCGGCTTGGAGGTGGGCCGCCGGTTGGAGGAGGGATTCCCTCCCCAACTCGGTTTCCCTCCTCTTTCCACTTTCCAAAAACTTGCCGTTTGACTTTCAAACTAGCCGTTTGACTTTTCAATTTAGGATTTGAATAAACCCTTTATTTTGGACAGAGAATACACTTAGTACATGATGCAATCATTCCAACTTGCAATGACACACTCATGTACCCCTTCCCCTCCGGAGTGCCGGACATTCCGGAACCTTCTAGAACATTCCCGATGAAAACACCGGAATCATTCCCGAACTCCGAAAGGGACTTTCCTTATATGAATCTTATTCTCCGGACCATTCCGGATCACCTCGTGATATCCCGGATCCCATCCGAGACTCCGAACAACATTCGGTCTCTTTCTCATACTACCATAACTACTCAAACAACGTCGAATCCTTAAGTGTGTCTCCCTACGGTTCGTGAATTATGCGGACATGATCGAGACACTTCTCCGAACAATAACCAATAGAGGAATCTGGAAATTCATATGGCTCCCACATATTTCTACGATTACTTTGCGATCGAATGAACCACTTACATACGATACCTATTTCCCTTTGTCTCACGATAGTTTACTTATCCGAGGTTATGATCGTCGGTATCTCTGCATACCTAGTTCAACCTCGTTACCGATAAGTACTCTTTTCTCGTTCCCGTGATATGTGATCCCTTGTGAACCAGTCACATGCTTGCAAGCTAATTGGATGACATTCCACCGAGAGGGCCCAGAGTATATCTATCCGTCATATGGATGGACAAATCCCACTCTTGATCCATGTGTCTCAACCAATACTTTCCGAACACTCAATGCCACTTTTATAGCCACCCAGTTACGGTGTGGTGTTTGATGTCATCAAAGCATCCATCCGGTAAAGGTGATATGCATGATCTCATGGTCGAAGGAATTAGGTTACTATGTATCAGAAAGCATATAGCAATTGAACTATTTAAATGACTTGATCTTTATGCTACGCTTATTTATAGGAGTATGTCCATCATATCATTCTCCTAACGATACGATCTTGTTGTTGATAACATCTCAATGTTCATGATAGGGAAACCACAATCATTTATCAACCAACAAGCTAGTGTTGTATAGAGGCTATACTAGGGACTTCAAATTAAGTTTACAAATCACACAAGTATCAATGTTTCCTTGTTAATACTATTATAGCATGAATGTAAACATTTATCATAAACACAAAGATATAATAATAACTACATTTATTATTGCCTCTAGGGCATATCTCCAACAGCGCATGCATGCGAGGGGGGACACATGCAAGCACCTATATATACCAACCTCTCACCACACCCACACACATATGCTAGGGGCACATGCAAGTTCATCTCATTCCAATGTTCTCGTGGTCTTCCTCCGGTGAAACCCTGATCTCTGTGCACACTCGGATCGTCTACCCCCCTAGACGTTCCTCTGACAGGGGTAGCCCGGCATAGCTCTCTCTTGTTTTGTGTTTCTTTAGGTCATAGGGTGATGTAAAACCATGTTGGTTCACAAGTTGGGGCACTATCCTACCCGGTTTCACCTCGACGGGGAGATTTCCCCCATATACGGGTACGGAACCTTCGCCTCTAGGTTAGAGCGCATGCATGCGACGGGGGACACATGCAAGCACTTCAACCAACCTCTCACCACACCCACACACATATGCTAGGGGCACATGCAAGTTTTCATCTCATTCCAATGTTCTCGTGGTCTTCCTCCGGCGAAATCCTGATCTCTGTGCACACTCGGATCGTCTACCCCCCTAGACGTTCCTCTGACAGGGGTAGCCCGGCGTAGCTCTCTCTATTGTTTTGTGTTTGTTTAGGTCGTAGGGTGATGTAAAACCATGTTGGCTCACAAGTTGGGGCACTATCCTACCCGGTTTCACCTCGACGGGGAGATTCCACCCTCATATGGGTCCGGAACCTTCGCCACTAGGTTAGAGCGCATGCATGCGAGGGGGGACACATGCAAGCACCTATATATACCAACCTCTCACCACACCCACACACATATGCTAGGGGCACATGCAAGTTTTCATCTCATTCCAATGTTCTCGTGGTCTTCCTCCGGTGAAACCCTGATCTCTGTGCACACTCGGATCGTCTACCCCCCTAGACGTTCCTCTGACAGGGGTAGCCCGGCATAGCTCTCTCTTGTTTTGTGTTTGTTTAGGTCATAGGGTGATGTAAAACCATGTTGGCTCACAAGTTGGGGCACTATCCTACCCGGTTTCACCTCGACGGGGAGATTCCACCCTCATACGGGTCCGGAACCTTCGCCTCTAGGTTAGAGCGCATGCATGCGAGGGGGGACACATGCAAGCACCTATACCAACCTCTCACCACACCCACACACATATGCTAGGGGCACATGCAAGTTTTCATCTCATTCCAAAGTTCTCGTGGTCTTCCTCCGGCGAAACCCTGATCTCTGTGCACACTCGGATCGTCTACCCCCCTAGACGTTCCTCTGACAGGGGTAGCCCGGCGTAGCTCTCTCTTGTTTTGTGTTTGTTTAGGTCATAGGGTGATGTAAAACCATGTTGGCTCACAAGTTGGGGCACTATCCTACCCGGTTTCACCTCGACGAGGAGATTCCACCCTCATACGGGTCCGGAACCTTCGCCTCTAGGTTAGAGCGCATGCATGCGAGGGGGGACACATGCAAGCACTTCAACCAACCTCTCACCACACCCACACACATATGCTAGGGGCACATGCAAGTTTTCATCTCATTCCAATGTTCTCGTGGTCTTCCTCCGGCGAAACCCTGATCTCTGTGCACACTCGGATCGTCTAGCCCCCTAGACGTTCCTCTGACAGGGGTAGCCCGGCGTAGCTCTCTCTTGTTTTGTGTTTGTTTAGGTCATAGGGTGATGTAAAACCATGTTGGCTCACAAGTTGGGGCACTATCCTACCCGGTTTCACCTCGACGGGGAGATTCCACCCTCATACGGGTCCGGAACCTTCGCCTCTAGGTTAGAGCGCATGCATGCGAGGGGGGACACATGCAAGCACCTATACCAACCTCTTACCACACCCACACACATATGCTAGGGGCACATGCATGTTTTCATCTCATTCCAATGTTCTCGTGGTCTTCCTCCGGCGAAACCCTGATCTCTGTGCACACTCGGATCATCTACCCCCCTAGACGTTCCTCTGACAGGGGTAGCCCGGCGTAGCTCTCTCTTGTTTTTTGTTTGTTTAGGTCATAGGGTGATGTAAAACCATTTTGGCTCACAAGTTGGGGCACTATCCTACCCGGTTTCACCTCGACGGGGAGATTCCACCCTCATACGGGTCCGGAACCTTCGCCTCTAGGTTAGAGCGCATGCATGCGACGGGGGACACATGCAAGCACTTCAACCAACCTCTCACCACACCCACACACATATGCTAGGGGCACATGCAAGTTTTCATCTCATTCCAATGTTCTCGTGGTCTTCCTCCGGCGAAATCCTGATCTCTGTGCACACTCGGATCGTCTACCCCCCTAGACGTTCCTCTGACAGGGGTAGCCCGGCGTAGCTCTCTCTCTTGTTTTGTGTTTGTTTAGGTCGTAGGGTGATGTAAAACCATGTTGGCTCACAAGTTGGGGCACTATCCTACCCGGTTTCACCTCGACGGGGAGATTCCACCCTCATACGGGTCCGGAACCTTCGCCTCTAGGTTAGAGCGCATGCATGCGAGGGGGGACACATGCAAGCACCTATACTAACCTCTCACCACACCCACACACATATGCTAGGGGCACATGCATGTTTTCATCTCATTCCAATGTTCTCGTGGTCTTCCTCCGGCGAAACCCTGATCTCTGTGCACACTCGGATCGTCTACCCCCCTAGACGTTCCTCTGACAGGGGTAGCCCGGCGTAGCTCTCTCTTGTTTTGTGTTTGTTTAGGTCATAGGGTGATGTAAAACCATGTTGGCTCACAAGTTGGGGCACTATCCTACCCGGTTTCACCTCGACGGGGAGATTCCACCCTCATACGGGTCCGGAACCTTCGCCTCTAGGTTAGAGCGCATGCATGCGAGGGGGGACAGGACACATGCAAGAACCTAAACCAACCTCTCACCACACCCACACACATATGCTAGGGGCACATGCAAGTTTTCATCTTATTCCAATGTTCTCGTGGTCTTCCTCTGGCGAAACCCTGATCTCTGTGCACACTCGGATCGTCTACCCTCCTAGACGTTCCTCTGACAGGGGTAGCCCGGCGTAGCTCTCTCTTGTTTTGTGTTTGTTTAGGTCATAGGGTGATGTAAAACCATGTTGGCTCACAAGTTGGGGCACTATCCTATCCGGTTTCACCTCGACGGGGAGATTCCACCCTCATACGGGTCCGGAACCTTCGCCTCTAGGTTAGAGCGCATGCATGCGAGTGGTGACACATGCAAGCACTTCATGTGGTCGTGGTGAGTGCTATTGAGAACCACATGCGATAATAACACTTACAAACATATAGACATTTCTCGGGGTGTGAGAAGATTCGCAACGACATTTCATGTGGACGTGTAGACTGCTATTCAGAGGGTACGAAATTATCCAATTAATAAAAAAATATATAAATAATTGATGCAAATACAAAATATATGAAAAATAGAGAATGCTACGCCGAGGGTGACCGTCGGCGTACGTTGCTGGTACGCCGAGGGTGGCCATCGGCGTATGCTATGCCGAGGGTCGCCGTCGGCCTAACCGACGGCACCGTTAGCGCGCCGTCCGTGCTGGCCGGCATGTGCCACGCGTCCGCTTGCTACGCCGAGGGTGACCGTCGGTATAGTGTATACTACGTCGACGGCTTGGCTACGCCGAGGGCTGGCCAGTTGGGCTGGCCTGGTGCGGTGCTACGCCGACGGCCCCGACGTTTGGCCGTCGGCGTAGCGGACAGCCGTCGGCGCATCTGGCCATTCCTGTAGTGTGTAGCTTATCCTTTGTTCACATATGATATATGTGATAACAAACCAACTTAAACATTCTTAAGCCCTCTATTTCTATTGGAACACTCACATTCTAACTAAATCATTTTATAGTTCTACAACGTGGAAAGAACATGAACATATTTTGATTAACCATAAAGTAACAATTATATAGGTCAAAAACCATTTGAGATCCCACCCCCAGTATACAAAATGAATCGAGTCGTTTTAGTATATTCAATAGACCTTGGAAAATGTGAAATCATTATCCTACTCGCAGGAGAGTCGAGGAGCGGCATGCCGATAGTCTACAGGTGATGACAGTCTGAAGGTTGGCCTCCACGCACCATCTATGCCAAGTGTGGTGTCGTCATCCGTGGGGAGCTGCTCGGCGAGGAACTGCAACGTTGTAGCATCCACGCGCTTTCTCGCCCCTCCCCTTAATCGAATCCATTATCTAAACTTCAACTCTTCTCCCTTAAACGTTTTTTTAAGTTTTACATGCATGGTATGTACATATACGCTTGATATGCAAGGTGCTGCTCATTTGATCTAGAAATAATAACTTGGTTAAAAACTACAAAAATATACAACACACCTTACTAACGGAAAAAGAATTTCCACAAAACCTGCACAAATACACACCCTTGCCAGGAGATGCATCTTCTCATCTACAGTACAATATGGTTTTTCTCCATCTCTAAGCCTAATACGATGATATCAGGAATTAATATACTCCCTTCAACCCAAATTAGTTGACTTAAATTTGTCAAGATACGGATGTATCTAATACTAAACCATGTCTAGATACAATCAAATCTAGAAAAATCTAAGGCAACTAATTTGGGTCAGAGGAAGTAACAAATATATGTACTATTTGCGCCATGTTTATAATATCTATTTTTATCTCAACAATTGCATTTGGGAGAGGAGAAACAGACCTCGCTAAAATATGGAAGAAGTTACTTTGAACTGAATAAGGGCCTTTGTACTCCCTCCTTAGAAGAGATAGCTATAACCCATCTCCAGTAAGAAGCTTGAACAATCATTTACCTAGAAGGGATCTATTTTTGACCCTGAGATCGTGGATTCCAAGTGCTCCTTGATCTTTAGGGTGGCACACTACATTCCATCTAAGCAGTAGATATTTCCTTTTATCCCTATCCCCTTGTCAAAATAATCTTCATCGGAAATAATTCAATCTATGTAAGACTCCTTTGGATAGTTGGGAAGAAGGAGATCATATACAGTACAATATTACTTAGCTGGATTGATGAGAACCAATATTCTGTCAAGAATAACAGTTTCCTTTCCAACTACTTAAACTCTTTTATAGCCTCTCATCAACGTGTGTTTCTGTTAAGCATTAGTTAGCATCCGGTAATGAATCAAAATTCCTAAGTAATTGATTGAAAACTTGCCTTGCCCACAACCAATTTACTCAGCATATAGGTTAACCTTCTCGTGAGACTCATTAGAGCAAAACAACTCACTTTTACAGAAATTAATCTTAAGACACGATAGCTGCTAATATTAATTTCAGATCTTCCTTTTCCAAGGTCATGTTTCATAAATGAAATCATATAACTAGAATATTGAAGAATAGATAGTCCACCATCCATGAATGTGGGACTACACCTTAAATTGGGCCATCATGTTTTGCATGCTCTATGATTATAGCTAACATATCAGCAACTATACTGAATAACATTGGTTATAATAGGTCGCCTTGTCTTAATCATTTTTTCATTTGGAAGTGTCTACCAACATCACCATTTACTTTGATAGCCATAATTTCTCCAAAAACAAAATTATAAATTAGACGCATTTTAATGCATAGATACAAATGAATGTATAAAGACTTGTGACATCATATTTGGGATGGAGGGACTACACACACTACGGCACACAGGCTCTTTGCCGTGTGGGAAAAAGACACGGCAAAGCCCCCCGGAACTCGGCAAAGCCTTTGCCGTGTGCATGCACACGGCAAAAGCCACACGGCAATGGCAGCCACGGCAAAGGCTCTTTGCCGTATGTCTTTGCGCCCGGAACACGGCAAAGCCTTTGCCGTGTGTTTACTGCATCGACACGGCAAAGTAAAGTACTTGACGGTTCCGTCCGTCTAACGGAGCCGACACATCTTTGCCGTGTTCCTCCTTTGCCGTGTGTGATGACTCTTTGCTGTGTGTTCGTTCTTCGCCGTGTGCCTCCTCTTTGCCGTGTCCCAGGTCTTTGCCGTGTGCCTCCTCTTTGCCGTGTCCCAGGTCTTTGCCGTGTTGATCATCGTTGCCGTGTGCATTCTTGTTGCCGTGTGTGTGCTCTTTGCCGTGTGCTCATTAGGGGTGACACACGGCAACGTTCATTCCTTTGCCGTGTGCCCGTGGGGGGGGAGGACACACGGCAACGTTCTCTCCTTTGCCGTGTGTCTACTGCGCACTGCACACGGCAAAGGCCCTGTGACATTGCCCAGGGGCGCACAGGTGTCTCACACGTGGCTTCTTTGCCGTGTGTATACACACGGCAAAGTGACCATTTGGCACTTTGCCGTGTGTATACACACGGCAAAGGGGCTGTCATTTTTCAATTTTTTTCCTGTTTCCAGTCATTTCCTGCAATTCAAAACATAATATATATATGATCTACAGATCATCAACAACAATAATATACTCATCAACAACAATAATATACTCATCAACAACAACAATATAATCATCACCAACACCAAAATGCATCATCAACACTAGCAAACATCATCACCACGAAAGCAAGAGATTTCACAAATATTACAATTGTCAAATGCTAGTGTTTATTCTTGCCACAAGGTCATGCCACAAGTGTCAAATACTACCAAGTGCATAACCAACAAGTTATAAGACCTAAACTAGACAAATATTACAAGATCATCAACTCCGAGTGCTCCACAAGCTCATGCTCCATCGTGAGATCCTACAAGTTCAAGACAAGCACATAAATATGAGAAGTAAAATCATCAATATGTACAAGTTTCTAGGCAAGTTGATGGAAATGGAAATAACATGGGATTTTGACGAGTCTCATGGCAAATTACATCAATATGACAAGTAAAATCACGAATATCTACAAGTCCCATGGCAAGTCTTGAATTTCTATAAGTGTCATGGCAAGGCTAAAATTTCTACAAGTGTCATAGCATGGCTAAAATTTTGACAATGGCATAGAATTATCTACAAGTGTCATGGAATTGCTAAATTTGCTATAAGTATCATGGCAAGGCTAAATTTCCTACAAGTGTCATGGAATTTATAAATTTTCTATAGGTATCATGACAAGGCTAAAATTTCTACAAGTGTCATATCATTGCTAAAATTTCTACAAATGCGATGGCATGGATAAATTTGACAAGTATAAGAAAACAAACCTGGAGGACTCTGATTCAGCCTCCGGACGACCGACGGATTGTTGACGGTGAAAGACGGCGGCGCCTGGTTGTTCGATCCACCGGCGGACCCACCAGGCGGCGGCATCGCATCGTCCATCTGCAGCATTGGAAATTGTGAGCATTAGACAATAAGGCAAGATTGAAAATTGCGAGCATTGGACAATAAGACACTTGATCACTTACCCACGAGAAGGCAAAAGGAGGAGTGGGAAGAGTCCCTGGTTGAGAATTGATGAGCATTTGCTGTGTCATCCACCGCATCATCTGCCCCTGTTTCTCCAGCAACCCCTGCTGATGGGCCATCTGCTGCTCCAGCTGCTGCTGCCGCTGCTCGGCCGCCTCTCTGCGTGCCCTATCAGCGGCCATCTCCTCCTGCGTCGTGTCGCCACGATTAGATGAACATTGCAACACAAAACATGTAGTAAAACATAGATGACCGAGGAAGAACATACCCGTAACTGCTCGAGAGCTACAACCGAAGGCCGTGGGCGGGTCTCTATAGCAGGCTGGTCGCTCGTCCTACCACGCCGGACCTGGCGCATAGATGGGATGGTCTTAGGGTCGACGGACCCATGACCGATCCATAGGCGACCATTCTTCTGGCCTTCTCCCGCCAGCACGGCGACCTCGGGGTCGAAGGGGGCGGTCTCAGGGTTAGAATCTTCTCCATGCACCTCCTTGTACTTCTCAGGGTACTTCTCACCCCGGAGCCTGGCTCCCTCGTTCATCCATAGGCTCCCGTTCCTAGGCTCATCCAACGTGCGTGTCTTCTTCCAAACGGCAAACACGGACGGCTCTTGACCTGTCTTTATTTTCTGCACAAAAGAGCACGAAGTTAAGTGAAGGGGGACTCCAAAGGGCGAAGTAAAGAATAAAATTACAAGCAAGAACAAATAAAGCATTTTCTCACCTCTTTTTGCCTAAGAAGGGCGAGGGGGATGCTTCCTTGGCGGTGTGATCCACCCCCCATCTCCTCTCGCCGCTTCTTTGCATCAGCGTGTTTCTGGAGGTAATTGGGGTGTGTCCACCACGCTACCATTGCCGTGAAGCACCGCACGTCATTACCCACGAACTGAGCAGGATTCTACTTCCACAAGACACACGTATTAGTACAATAGAAAATAGAATAAGGTCAAGAAATCAATAAAACAAAAATGCAACTACCTGCAGGTACTACCACGGCTCGAAGAGCATCTCCCGGGCTTGGCTCTTGTTCATCCAAATCTTGCGATCGCCGAACCAGTTGCGAACGCAGTTCACGCGTGCCTCGTAGTGCATGTCTTGCACCTTCCTCTTGGCAAGCTCGTGAACAATCATCAAACACTCCCTTTTGCGCGTCCTGTCCATGTCGAAGAACTTCTACAAGTATGCACATAGGGAAAAAAGGGGGGTCAAAGGCGATTGAATTATGACAAGCCACGAGTTCAAGTGTATTTCATCCTCAAGGCGATTGAATTATGACAAGCAAAACAAACTTACCCAGAACAAAACCTGAACCTTCTCCGCGATGGTGGTGTACTTTTTTTCGGGATCTTCGGCATAGTGGTAATGCTTCCAAGTCCAAGCCACATCCTTTGAACCATTTGGGAGAGTGACAATCCCAGGAAAATACTTTCTAACCAAGGCTCCAAGGATGCTTGAGTAGCCACGATATGGCTTGATCCCATCCTCATATAAAAAGGCACTGCAAAATGAAAAGGACAAGGTCAGTATGTGATAAAAATTACAATGTATGGTTTAGGGTCAAATCATGTACCTCGACCCAGCGGGCACGAGTACCTTGTCCGCATAGGGATAAGGTAGGTCGGGGAGTCTCGAAACCCCACGCCGATATGGAGCCTTCTCCCGTGGCACCAGGCTCGGGTCCATGGCCGCGTACTCCTGAAGGTACTCCGTCTCATCCTCCGGAGGCGCCCACCTCAAGGACGTGTCAAGCTCGTAGGGTAAAGACCCCAACCCCTCATCCTCATCCTCCTGCTGCTCCTGCTCCTCCTCGTCAGAATCCGAGTGCGTCCCCTCATCCTCCTGACGCCGAACTGGCTCCTCCTCCTCCTCCTCGTCGTCCTCCCCCTCCTTCTCCTGCTCCTGCTCCTGCTCCTGCTCGTCCTCCTCGAAGACCGGAGGGGGACTAGGAGTCCTCGCACGCCTACCACGCCCTCGCCGCTGTGAAGTGCGCGGTGGAGCACTAGCAGTAGCACTAGTAGGCTGCTTCCCCCTGACATCTTTTGAACCACCAGTCACCAGTTTTGCCAAGCTTTTCAGCTTTCTTGTAACTCCCTTTCCCCCCGGCATCTTCCAATCACCTGCAAAACAGAGTGAAAAGAGTAGTTTATTAGTACACATCAGTGACACAAGATTCATAACAGTACAATAATACTCAAGTTTTAAACACACACTATATTCGTATCGGCAAAGACGAAAGAAGAGAAATACTTCCATGATCCATATAGCATGGGTATGATACGCGGAAAGCCAAGGAAAGGATTCGGTCTCCACAGCAACGACTCCTCGAAAGGAATCGTTGTCGTGGATCGAGAATCCTTTCCTGGGCTTGCCACCGTCACATCCCCATGCTATATGAATCTCGAAAATACCTGTCCTCTCTCGACTTGGGGGATACGAGATGAAGACTTCCTTGTGTTTCTCCAAAGACGAAAGGAAAGAAACCATTTCACGATTCATATAAAAACGTCGCCCATGCTATACGAATAGTGAAGTAATGTCTTTCCTTTCGACTTTAGGGCTATCTAATATATTCCATTTAAGTCACGCTAGCTAATCTATATTCGTATCGGCAAAGACGAAAGAAGAGAAATACTTCCATGATCCATATAGCATGGGTATGATATGCGGCAAGCCAAGGAAAGGATTCGTTCTCCACGGCAACGACTCCTCGAAAGGAATCGTTGTCGTGGATCGAGAATCCTTTCCTGGGCTTACCACCGTCACATCCCCATGCTATATGAATATCGAAAATACCTGTCCTCTCTCGACTTGGGGGATACGAGATGAAGCCTTCCTTGTGTTTCTCCAAAGACGAAAGGAAAGAAACCATTTCACGATTCATATAACAATGTCGCCCATGCTATACGAATAGTGAAGTAATGTCTTTCCTTTCGACTTTAGAGCTATCTAATATATTCCATTTAAGTCACGCTAGCTAATCTATATTCGTATCGGCAAAGACGAAAGAAGAGAAATACTTCCATGATCCATATAGCATGGGTATGATACGCGGCAAGCCAAGGAAAGGATTCGTTCTCCACGGCAACGACTCCTCGAAAGGAATCGTTGTCGTGGATCGAGAATCCTTTCCTGGGCTTGCCACCGTCACATCCCCATGCTATATGAATCTCGAAAATACCTGTCCTCTCTCGACTTTGGGGATACGAGTTCTTACAAATACAAAGACAAAATGAAAGAAATTTTATTACATAGAATAGAGTTCTTACAAATACAAAGACAAAAGGAAAGAAATTTTATTACATAGCCCGGCGGGATTACATAGCAAACACTACTACAAAGATTATTACTACTACATGCATGGATCAGAAGCCTGAGTCGGGATTATGAATTGGACGAGAGGTTTCGTCATCGCTATCATTTTCTGGCCACCAATAATCATCCACGAAACCTGGAGGTGGTCCCTGTGGATCGTTCACGTCAAGGCCTGCATGGAACGCCTCGAGCAAACTCACATCTTGTTGGTTGTGAACCTCCTCAGCTTCATCTTGCGCAGTGTCTTTCTCCTCAGCTTCTTCTTGCTCATCGTCTATGACCATGTCACCATCGGCGGACAAGTCGATAGTGAATTGCCCGGGGAGCCCTTCTTCTTGATAAAACTCGCCATCATTTGTTGAGGGGTCTAGGCGGCGGTAATCATCCTTGTTTGGCAAGGGCGGCCTATTGCGTGTCGGTACCGTCATCACAACATCCCAGTCCTGTAGACGTTTTGTCGGGTTTTGGCATGGGTACGGAAGATAGAATACTTGGAAGGCCTGAGTAGCCAAAATGTAAACATCATCTCCCGCATAAACGGAGTTTCTCTTAACTTCGACCAGTCCAATTTCAGGATCCCGTTTCACCTTATGTGGGTCAAACCAATGACATTTGAATACAACGGGATTTAGCCCTTTGCCAAAACCGTAATTCAGCTCATATATACCCTCGACTCTTCCATAGTACCGGAGGCCATCTGAGCCTTCACAAAAGACCCCGCTATTTGTTGTCTTCCGGTTGGGCCGGCTAGTTGTGTATTCATGGGTATGGAAGCGATACCCATTCACGTCATAAGCATTGAACGTGTCGACTGAATGGTTAAAGCCCCTGACAATATTTCTTAGCTCGGGTTGCATCTCTTTGTCAGTTCTTTCCTACAAGTTAGAACGAGAAGTTTAGCATAAGAAGTTTATCACAAGAAGTGTAGCACAACAAGTTGGCTCGAATAGTACCAAACCACAGAACCAGCTGACGAAACCGAAACCACCACCCTTATCGAAAAGATCCTGCTCCTCTTGAGGGTTAGGCTCCCTATTTGGATTCTTCCAATGTGCACTCTTGAATCGTCTATAACAATTTAAAGGAGAGTTAGGCACGGACATAGCAGTGAATGTTTGCGGAAAACTAAATGGTGATCACTTACTCGATGTACGGCTTCACTTCTTCCATGGTTTTCAAGACATACGAGTGGATCTACTCCCGCTCAAGTTTTTTCATTGCGAACCTCTTTGTGCCACTTGATTTGCCACCTAGCCCAACGAAGATGCTAAGATTGGGTACATCTTCAGGGTTGGCGGCATTGTAACGAAACACTGGGTTGTGCTTTGTGGGAATGTTGGCATCATAGTGCTTTGTGGTGAAGTTTGCAACCTCCTCGTTAAGGACTGCCTCGGCTATGGATGCCTTGATCTTGCATTTATTGCCTGTTTTCTTACGAAGCTTCTTTGTTTCTCTCTCGGGCGGATACTGCCAACGGGCCCACACAGGTCCCCCCTTTAAAGCCTCGTCCGCAAGATGCAAGATCATATGTTGCATCGGATTGAAGAACCCTGGAGGAAGGAGCATCTCTAGATCGCAAAGCAACTCGGGTGCCTGTTCATGTAGCTTCTCAAGCACTTTACGGTCTAACTCCCTAGCACAAATCTGGCGGAAGAAAAAGCTCAACCTCGACAGCACTCGCCAAGTCTCCTCATCGACATAGCCTCGAATCATCACCGGCATTATCCGCTCAAGCCATACGTGGTAGTCATGACTCTTGAGCCCTTGTACTCGCAATGTTTCCATGTTCGCACCCCTCATCCAGTTGGCCGCATAACCATCAGGGAAAAACAAACTTTGCGCGATCCACTGGAAGATCTCCCTTCTTTGGGGCTTTGTTGGGCAGAAAGGAGCCTTTGGCTTAGAGCACCTTTTTCTGCCTTTGGCTCCGGGTGGCTACATGTTCAACTTTGGCCTATCGCACAATGCTTCTTGATCAATTCGAGCCTTGATGTTATCTTTCGTCTTCTCGGTTTGTATTATGGTGCTCCAAAGGGCCTCACCGATATTCTTTTCGGTGTGCATTACATCAATGTTATGCGGGAGCTCAAGATCCTCAAAGTAAGGGAGCTTCCATAAGCACGGAATGTGGGTCCACTGGTGCGTATCCCCGTATCCCACGAAACCATTCCCATCGGAGTTTGGCTGGAGAGCTTCCAACTCAGCCTTGATTTCATTTCTGGTCTTTAGACGTGGCTTTGGATCATGGACAACACGACCTTTCTTGAACCTATTTTTGTCACTCCTATATGGATGATTCGGCTCAAGACACTGTCGATGTTCATCAAAGCAGGAATACTTGCCTCCCTTCGACAGCCAGAAGAAAGTCAGAGATTGCATGCACACTGGGCAAGGCCACTTCCCATGTGTACACCAGCCGCAGAACAACGCACGTGCTGGTAGGTCATGCAGAGAGGTATGGTACCAGACATACATATCGAAGTGCTCGTTGTTTGAAGCGTCAAATGTTCGGATCCCCCGACCTTCCCAGCCACGAAGCAAGTCATCCACCAGCGGTTCTAGATACACATTCATGTTCTTACCCGGGTATTTCGGCCCAGGGATTATCATCGAGACAAACATGTTCTCTGATCTCATGCAGACGCCAGGGGGGAGGTTCAGGGGAATAACAAACACTGGCCAACAACTATATGCTGAAGCCGACATGCCATATGGATTGAACCCATCGGTTGATATGGCAACTGCTACGCTCCTCTTGTCACCGGCTTTATCAGGATATTTCTTGACAAAGTTCTTCCATGCACTACCATCCGACGGATGTATCATCTTGTCGAGGTATCTGTTCCCTTCTACTGCCCACTGCATCTGCTGGGCAGTATCCTCGGTCATGAAGAGTCGCTGGAGCCTCGGTATGATTGGAAGATACCGAAGAATGTTTTGGGCAACCCCGGTCTGCCTCTTCTGACCATCACCATCGGGATCGACCTCAAAGTACCTAGAGGATTTGCAGCGGATACAATAATTTGTCTTAGCATGCTCCTTTGTGAATAGCATGCATCCCTTCGGACAAGCGTGTATCGGCTCATATGACATCTTAAGGTCACGGAGGAGTTTGGTCGAATAGTAGAAGTTCTCCGGCAAGAGGTGCCCTTTCGGCAGAATGCTGCCAACGACGGCAAGCATATCATCAAAGTCCTCTCTGGTCAAGTTCCTGTGGCTCTTGAAGGCCAAAAGGCGAGCTATGGCATCGAGTTGGGTAACATCTGTATGTGCATGAAGGGGTCTCTATGAGGCAAACAAAGTCTCGTAGTACTTTGCCGTGTTTTCCTCCGGCTCCTCACTTGTCTCCGCCTCCTGAGGAGTCTCCGCCTCTACATGAGGGCTTTCAGGCGCATTAGCATTCACAAAGTTTTCTATGCACCTATCAAAACCAGCATCAAATTCTCCCCTTGGCTGACTCTGCTGCTGACCCTGCCGTGACTCCCTCCTAGCACGTTTCGCTAACTTTTCACCATGGAATGTCCAAGTCTTATAGGATGGTGTGAACCCGTAATTGAGCAGGTGAGTACTCAATCATCCTTCGAATGTGTATTCAGGTTCTTGCATCTTGCACAGGGGCAGAAAATTCTTCTGGGTCTGCTGGGGACGGCAAATGCCCGGTTCACAAAGTCCTCGGCCTTTTCTTGCCATTCTGAGGTAAAGTCCCACTTACTGACATAGCCATCATACATCCAGTCACGATTCTCCATCCTCTAATCAGTACCAAAAACGACATATATAATGCTTTCAATTAATCATGCCATATAAATAAATCCGGTATTAGTTCAGTTAATTTTAGCAAACATATGTTTTACGCCATAAATATATCCACCTATCTCTCTAATAGGTAAAGAGGGTCCTATCAACCGCCGGATCCGTAGATTGAGTATCTTCTCCCTGCTCTACCCCAATCCGACACAGAATTTCGGCAGCACCTCCCCGCTGCTCTCCCGATACACGTCTCGGCAAAAAGCCAAGAGGGATGTGCATCCGGAGAACAACATGGAGGCGCAGCCGAAATCCTATCTCGGACTGGAGTAGAACAAGGAAAACATACCCAACTACGCATCCGCCGGCTGTCCCGATAAATGCCGTAAGAGTTACGCTTCATAATATGCGAGACCACTAATGCATATTAATCCGCGTAACCCTTACGGCCGGGAAGAGACGCCTAGGTAACGCGACAGACTTGGTGATCTACACACGAAAATAACCCTAGGTATTTGCAAGATAGGAGAATAGATTTTTACCCTTGAAGCGTGATCGAGAGGTGAAGAAGATGCTCGACCCTCCCGCAAAATGACCTACGACGTCGACAACCCCACCCTCAGACTCGACACATATCCCCTGCATGAAGAAAAATTACTAAATTACTACTATAGACATGCCAAAAAATTACACATAATTCCTAAATTACTACTATACACATGCATATATGAAACAACATATATACATACTACTATACATATATGTAACAAATACATGGGACAAATACATGCTATATATATACTAGAAATATATACTACACATACATACTAGCTACACATACACATACGTACTAGCTACACATACATATATATACTAGCTACACATACATATATATACAACACATACATACTAGCTACACATACACATACATACTAGCTACACATACATATACTACACATATATACTAGCTAGCTACACATACATATACTACACATACACATAAATACTAGCTACACATACATACTACCTAGCTACACATACATGCATATACTACACATACCGATGGTGATGGGGCGGGCCGGCGGTGGGTGAAGGGGGGGCTGGACCAGGCGGAGGTGGAGCCGCGCGCCTGCGAACTCCCAGGTGGCTGGCGCGGAGGTGGAGGGGACGGCCGTCCGGGGCGGATGGGCGCGGGGCGGATGGGGCGGGGCGGATGGGCGCGGAGGCGGGTGGGGGGGGTGGACCGGGTGGAGGAGGAGCCGGCAGCGGCCGCGCGGGGGCAGGTGGCGGCGGCGCGCCGGCGCCGGCGGCACGGGGCGGTGGTGGCGGCGCTGGATCGAGGCGGCGGGGTCGGGTGTGGGGAGGGCGCGGGTCGCGGGTAGGTGTGGGGAGAGGATAAGGCAGGGGGCGGGCCGGCCGGGCCGTTATGGACTCAGCGCCTTTGTCGTGTGCCAACCAGGGCGGAACACGGCAAAGAGCTTTGCCGTGTACCCCCAGGAAAACACACGGCAAAGGCTTATTTTTTTGCTATTTTCTAATTTCTTATTTTTTTTCTTTCATTTGTATTTATTTTATGTTTAAGTGAAATATTTCTTGGCTTTTTGTTAGTATTGAGACCATAGAAATATGAACTTTGCACTAGACCATAAACTTGCATGTGTCCCCTTATACGAACTTGCATGCATGCGCTCTAACCGAAAATGTCTAGGGGGGTAGACGGTCCGAGTCCCGCAGATCAGGGTTTCGCCGGTGGAAGTCCGCAAGAACGTCGGAATCATCTGAAAACTTGCATGTGTCCCTAGCATATGTGTGTGAGTGTGGTGCAAGATTGGTATAGGTGATTGCATGTGCCCCCCCTCGCATGCATGCGCTCTAACATAGAAGCGAAAGGTTATGGACCTGTATAAGGGGGAATCTCCCCGTTACGGTGAAACCGGGCCGTATAGTGCCCCAACTTGTGAACCAACATGGTTTCACATCATCCTATGACCTAGTCAGACACAAGACAAGAGAGAGCTACGCCGGGCTACCCCTGTCAGAAGAATGTCTAGGGGGGTAGACGATCCGAGGCCCGCAGATCATCAGGGTTTCGCCGGAGGAAGTCCACGAGAACGTCGGAATCATCTGAAAACTTGCATGTGTCCCTAACATATGTCTGTGAGTGTGGTGCAAGATTGGTATAGGTGATTGCATGTGCCCCCCCTCGCATGCATGCGCTCTAACCTAGAAGCGAAAGGTTATGGACCTGTATAAGGGGGAATCTCCCCGTTACGGTGAAACCGGGCCGTATAGTGCCCCAACTTGTGAACCAACATGGTTTCACATCATCCTATGACCTAGTCAGACACAAGACAAGAGAGAGCTACGCCGGGCTACCCATGTCAGAAGAATGTCTAGGGGGGTAGACGATCCGAGGCCCGCCGATCATCAGGGTTTCGCCAGAGGAAGTCCACGAGAACGTCGGAATCATCTGAAAACTTGCATGTGTCCCTAGCATATGTGTGTGAGTGTGGTGCAAGATTGGTATAGGTGATTGCATGTGCCCCCCCTCGCATGCATGCGCTCTAACCTAGAAGCGAAAGGTTATGGACCTGTATAAGGGGGAATCTCCCCGTTATGGTGAAACCGGGCCGTATAGTGCCCCAACTTGTGAACCAACATGGTTTCACATCATCCTATGACCTAGTCAGACACAAGACAAGAGAGAGCTACGCCGGGCTACCCCTGTCAGAAGAATGTCTAGGGGGGTAGACGATCCGAGGCCCGCAGATCATCAGGGTTTCGCCGGAGGAAGTCCACGAGAACGTCAGAATCAGGGGGGTGCATGTATATAGTGATCAAGACCACAATAACCTATCATCATATGTGTGATCTCATGATCCTATGAAATAATATCACCTAACATATATGTAATAAAAGCCTTGCTAATTAAAGAAAAGAAAAAGGTGAAAAAAAATTCTTTGCCGTGTGTACAGATGGAAGTACACGGCAAAGATCATCTTTGCCGTGTAACTGACGGCGAGGGCACACGGCAAAGATTCTGCCGTCAGCCCCTGTCGGCGGGTGGCACTGCGAGGCCACGGGGCCCACATCTTTGCCGTGAGGAAAACTTTGCCGTGTTTCTTTATTGACTTTGCCGTGGTTCCCTTCTTTGCCGTGTGTTCTAGTCGGTCCATTGCCGTGTTACTTTCTTTGCCGTGTTCTGTTTCTGCTGTTTGTCGTGCACCTGTCCTTTGCCGTGTTCTTGTTGGTTTACACACGACAAAGATTCTCTTTGCCGTGTTCCGGGACTTTTGGCACACGGCAAAGGAGAGAGGCGACGGCAGCGTCCTTTTTTCCCGTAGTGACAAGCATGCTCTATGGAAGCACAACGGCAACCTTTCGTCCTCTCCACTTCCGCGAGTGGCGGGGCGAAAACCCTAGCTCGGGCGCCGCTGGCTCCTTCCCGTCTCTCCTCTCCTCCCTCTTCGTCGCAACTAGGCGAAGACCGGTGGGTGTTTCATCCCCTCATGTGGTGGCGGTGACGCGTGTCTCGGAGGCTAGTGAAGCACGACGTTGGGTGTTTGGGTGTGGCGGCGCGGCTGCTCGATGGCGGCGTGGAGGCTTCACATGCTCATCGCACTCATGGCAGCGGTGTTCTCTCGGGAGAGGCGACAGCAGCGGGTGGCGTGCGCTCAGGCACCTCTGGCCGGTGGGGGTCGATTTCGTGATGCGAGGACCAGGTCGGCCTCTGCTGCATGGCTGGACAGTGATGGTGAGGGTACGAAGGAGCGGGACGGGCAGCATGGCCATGTTCTGGCCACATTACGCATGGGCCAAGGCAGGGGCCTGGGTCTTGTTGAGCCCACCCCTCTCCACCCCCAGATCTGGGTTTTCCGGTAGTCGTGGGGGCTGCAGGTCGCCGATATGGCTAGTTGCGCCCTCTTCGTAAGGGTGGGATAGATCTGCTGGCCGGTGTCTGCTTGCAGGTTTCAGGCCTTTGCGAGGTTGATTCTCGTCCTCCCTTCGGATAGGTGGGGCTGAGAGTTTGGTCGTTGGGGTGGTTGCCCTAGGCGGTGGGAGCCATGTTGGTTGGTGGGCTTGCCAATGGCTCAGGTGTTGGCTGGTGTCCACGGCCGTGAGGGTGGCATGGTCCTAGCGAACATATGTTGAGGCAGTGTTTCAGATGTTGCGTTGGCGACGTCCGAGGACGTCGTCCCCTTCTTGAAAGCGTCGTGGTGGCTTCTCTTGCTACCTCTACATGCTCCGGGTTAAAATTCAAGATCCCTGGATCAGGCGACAATGACGCTCTTGCGTCGCGTTCTTCTTGAAGATGCCTCCTTGGATCTCTCGGCGTGTGGCCGTCTGTCGGTGGTGTGGCGGAGTTGCGGTGCTTCTTCGGATGGCATCGAAACTGCAGTGTTCTATCTTCGGATTTATACATCCTCGGTACCTTGTTGGGTCTCCCTTGGCACTACTTGTTGGTTTCTGGGAAGCTTTGGTCTGTTCCTAGTGGTCATCGGCTTCTGGTGGCATTGCCTGCACGGGTGGACCGGGCTCGACGGCGTGCATGTTCGTTGGCTCACCCTCTGGGGTGAGCTCCGGCCCGACACTGTTGTCGTCCAGTTTTCCTTCCAGTCTGTTGTACTCTTTGTAATGGCCGCACCTGCTGTCCGCGCTCTGGTAGTCTTCTTTTGTGGGTATGCAGTCTCTTCTTGTACTTTTTTGCTGTTGTTGGCGTTATTAATTTAACGTTGGAACTGTGTTCTGTTTTCTAAAAAGACTGGAATTAAAATGGCTGTGGTAATGAAAAGATGAGGTGAATGATGAAAGCACAGATCGAATGTATTGTCAAATCGGACATGTGATTATGTGGAAAGCTTTCTTTTTTCTCGGATTTGTTGACCAACATACACAGATACGGAGCTGAAAAGGGCAAAAACAAGCCAACAGCGTACTGAATTGGCTATCCGCACTACTTTCTCGGCTAAACTTTGACTCAACGAAAAGTCATGTGTTAGATGGACCTGCCTATCCACACTACTTCACCCTAGAATATAAACCCATCATCACTACACTAGCATCTTCCTCTTATTAGTAGCCAGTACCTACACCTTGACGATGGCTCGCAATCTCACGTACCCACCACCGATGGTCACCCTGCTGCTATCGCTCGTCCTAGTGACAACGTGGCTGTGCCTGCTGCCCCCGTGCTCTGCCGATGGGACCGCTCCAACGACGACAATGGCAGCGGCAAGCCGGGACAACGTACCTGTCCAGGATGCAGCTGGTCCAGCGCCGGCGGGTTCGACGGTGGCCGTACCTGCATCCATAGCGGCGGCGCCGACAATGTCCACCGGCTCCGAGAAGTTGACGCTTCCCATCCCAGCAGACTTTGGCTTCGGTGGCGGGTACGGTGGGCAGACGGTTCCCGGCGGTGGCCTCGGTGGGTTCAATGGGTACGACGGTGGCTTCGGCGGATGCTGTGGAGGCTTTGGGTACAACGGCTTTGGGGGTAACGGCGGACTTGGGTACGACAATGGACCGTTGTACTTCGGCTCGGCGCCCGCGAGAAGACTGACGGCGGTAGGAAATGGCTTCGCGGCTCTGCTAGTGGCTGGTGTTGCAGCTATGGTGTACATGTGATCTGTACTGTGATTGTCTCGCAAAACATTTTTTTTTGGAAATGGCCGCATTTATTAACTAAATGTTTAATATTACACCCGGCCTCTGCATAACTAAGATGCACACAGCCACACGAACGACAGACTAAGACAAAAAGTAGATAAGCATTAAAAAAGGCACTAAAAAATAAAAAGTTTAGAATCTAAGATAGATCAATCCTCAGATCACGCGGCCATCCATGTCGTGAGAAAATATTCCTCGCCGTGTCCTCCAATCGCGTACATCCGTCCAGAAATAAGTCGCGAAACTCCATGCGTTGGAGAATATTCCATGATCGAAAGATAGCCGTGGCTCGATAAATAACCTGCAGAGGAGAAGACACAATGTTATTAAAAATCTTGTCATTTCTACAAAGCCATAGCGAGCATATAATGGCAAGAGCTCCCACCCTAAACAAGGTTCTGTACTTATCAACAATTCCATGCAACCAATTACCAAAAACATTGGTTACTGAACGTGGAGGAGATAAGCCAGAAGATATTTGGATGAATGACTATATAGAACGAGCAAATTTGCACTGAAAGAATAAATGGCGAATTATCTCATCTTGATGACAAAAAACACATTGTGTACTTCCATGCCAATTCCTCTTTATAAGATTATCTTTGTTAGAATTACCCCTTTTCATAAATACCATGCAAATATCTTCGTCTTAAGGGGTATTTTCATTTTCCAAATTTTACTATTATCATCGATTAGGAAATCAGGTTGGACCAAAGCTTTTTATAGTGAGCCAACAGAAAATTTACCACTTTCCAGTAATTTCCATTTGAACACGTCAACACCGTCCGACAATTGTATCCTGGATAACCGTAATAATAGATTGTTCCAAGATAACAGTCTAGGTCCGATGAGACTTCTTCTGAAAGACACATTAGGAGGATAGTCCTCCATCACTGTGGAGATTGTATCCCTTTTGTGTCTAACAATTGAATATAGAGCTGGGTACTGTTCGCGAAGAGTAGTTTGGCCTAGCCACTTATCTTCCCAAAACCTAATTTGTGATCCATCCTTAATCTCAAAAGCACCAAAACGAAAGAAATGTTTCTTGGTGTCCATAAGACCTGTCCAAAAATCTGAATCTTCGGGTTTCCAAACCACTTGAGACACAGCTTTGGAGCCCACATATTTCCTTCATAACATGGTTTGCCAAACGCCTTCCTGAGTAAGTAGTTTAAAAAGCCATTTGCCCAGAAGCGCGGTGTTTTTGACTTGCAAATCGTGTATGCCCAGTCCACCAAACTCCTTCGGCCGGCAAACCACATTCCATCTGGCCAGTCGATATTTCTTTTTCTCACTATCCCCTTGCCAAAAGAATCTGAAACGGAAATAATCCACTTTGTTCAAAACCCCTTTTGGCATTTGGAAAAACGAGATCATATACAGTACCATATTAGTAAGTATTGAATTTATAAGTACTAGTCTTCCCCCAAGGGATAACAATTTTCCTTTCCAACTATTAAGACGTTTTTGTAGCCTTTCCTCAACAAGTTTCCATTCAGCAATTGTGAGACGCCGATAATGAATTGGTATTCCCAAATAATTGATTGGAAACTGACTTAGACCACAGCCGAAAAGTTCAGCATATAGGTGGGCCTCGTTTTGGGCCTCGCCAAAACAATACAAATCACTCTTACGGAAATTTATTTTAAGCCCAGATAGCAGCTCGAATGCTGACAATATTAATTTCAGATTCTTAGCTTTCTCCAGATCATGTTCCATAAAAATAATTGTATCATCAGCGTATTGAAGAATAGAAAGTCCACCATCAAAGAGATGTGGAACTACACCTTCAATTTGACCATCAGCCTTTGCTCTCTCAATAAGGATAGCCAACATATCAGCCACTATGTTAAATAGTAAAGGAGATAACGGATCCCCTTGTCTTAGTCCTTTCTTGGTCTGAAAGTATTTGCCAGTATCTTCGTTTACTTTAATGGCAACACTACCCCCAGACACAAACGACTGAATCAGAGCACGCCACTCCTCAGAAAAACCTTTCATACGGAGTGTTTGCTGGAGGAAAGACCAGTTAACTTTGTCATATGCCTTCTCAAAGTCAATCTTGAACATTACACCATTTAATTTTTTGAGTGTAGTTCATGGATTGTTTCATGCAGAATTACAACCCCATCTCGGATATTTCTTCCTTGCATGAACGCAGTTTAAGACGGGCTAACAACATTGTCAGCAACCGAATTTAGTCTAATTGTAGCAACTTTAGTGAAAATTTTAAAGCTAACGTTAAGCAAGCAGATTGGACGGTACTGTTGTATACGTTCTGCATTATTAACCTTAGGCAGTAAAATTATGTTAACAAAGTTGAGTCTAAAGAGATCCAATTGTCCAACTTGTAAAAACCCAAACAAATTCATCAGGTCCTCCTTGATAACGTCCCAGAATTTTTGGTAAAATTCCGCTAGGAATCCATCAGGTCCTGGTGCTTTGTTATGTTTCATTTGGAAAACCGCTTTCTTGACCTCTTCCTCGGTATATGAGTCAGTTAGAAAGCTATTTTCTTTATCAGAAACCTGGGGGATATCGGACGTTTGGGACTCATCCATAGAGAAAGAATTTTCCACTGGGGCCCCAAACAAGGATTTATAATACGTAGTGATATATGACTTCAGATGCTCCTGTCCCTCAATCATACCTTCGTCCTGAATCAGAGAGTGAATAAGTTTCTTCTTATGCCTGCCATTGGCAACTGCATGAAAGTATCTATTATTCGCATCTCCTTCCAGTATGAATTTAGCTTTAGAGCGTTGGTACCATTTGAGTTCCTCCTCGCGCAGAAGTCGGGCTATCTCTGCATTCGATTGGCTTTTAAGCTCAATTTTTTGTGCAGTTAATGGCCTTACCTTCGCGGAAGCCTCTAAGTCATCTATTATAAGTGTTAGGCGTAATTTTTCTTTTTTTAGGATACCCGCTGTGTGCCCAGCCCAACCCCGAAGGAACTTGCGTAAAGTACGCATTTTGTTATTCCATCGTAGGATAGGCGTTTGGCCACCTACCGGTTTTTCCCAAATAGCCTTAACCATCTCGTAAAAATCATCACGGATCATCCAACCGAGTTCAAATTTAAACTCATTCGTAGACTTCCGTGGTGGTGATCCAAAAGAAAGAAGTAAAGGGGCATGATCCGACAAAGCCTCAATACGCTCTAGAGCACGAACAGTTATCATATGGAACTTATGTTCCCAGTCAGTATCCATAAGCACTCTATCTAGTTTTTCGTATGTTGGCTCCGGAAGACTATTAGCCCATGTAAATTGCCTTCCTAACATTGTAACCTCTCTCAAGTCCAGACTGTCAATGACAGCATTGAACAGAAAAGGCCAATGTTCATCGAACCGGCCCCGACTTTTCTCGTGAGGAAATCTGAGCAAATTAAAATCCCCTCCTATAAGAATAGGATATGGATTTTCCTTTGCCAAATTCACAAGCTCACGTAAAAAGTCAGCTTTATAAACATCCTGAGCGGCCCCATATACGGCGACTAAAGACCATGTGAAATTATCAGCCTTGTTATGGATGTGGATTTTTATAAAAAAATCTCCCACCGAACTAGCTAAAACTTCCATAGTCTCATCTCGAACGCCTAACAGGATCCCACCGGATCGGCCACGCGGCGGACGTGATATCCACGTAAAGTCCACTCCACCAGAAAGGCGATTGAGTAGAGCTTGCGAAAAATCCCGTCTACCAGTCTCAGAAATACCCAGAAAATCCAAATTATAATCTCTTACACAGTAAGCAAAGAATAAATGTTTAGCCAAGTCCCGAAGACCTCTGCTATTTTGAAAACATTCCATTCATTGAGAAACTATAGGAGATTTGGATACACGGGATCTCTTTCGCAACCGCTGGCTCTTTGATTTTCGACCAGAAGCTTTCAGCTCATACATAGAAGCAAGCCCAGTCTCATCAAAGTCCACTTCCGACACTTCACCGACTAAGTGAGAAAGGAGTTGACCATCTACTATGGCATGCAACTCCTCCTCCTCCTCAGTTAGTGAAGCATCAGGAAAGGCACTGACCTTAGGAGTAACCGTTAGACGGTCAACCTCCATGTGTCTCAAAACATTAGAAGAAAAAGATACATCCTGTACAGAGCTACCCAAACTAATGCCAACGTTGGCTAGTTTATAAGAAATAACAGGAGTAGAAAATGACAAAAAAGATTTCGAATTACTCTTTATACATGGCGAATCCAAGTTCCTCTCCGCCTTACGCCGCATGGCCTTGAGCATGGAGTCCTCATCAGTCACGGACGCCCCAGAGGCATCGACTCCATGACGCATGCTCCGCCTGAATGGAGTACCGCTCCCCTGCACAAGCGAAGCGTCACCTGGAGAAGGAAGCCATGCTGGAGACCGAGGCACCCTAGACCCCTCCTGGGTCCGGTCGTCCCCATCGACCACCGAGGTCACCTGCCCCACCAACGGAGGCGAGACGTCCCGAGTGTCCAACCCCACCTAGGTCGGACCAAGCGAAGCCATATCCTGAAGCTGGTCACGAACGTCGCGGTCAGCCGACCCCTCCTGGGCCAGCTTCCGCACACACACCGAAGGAACAACCTACTCAAGTACAGGAGTGGAAACAGGAATAGATCTGCCCAAAATATGCGTTCTGGACCTCGCTGGTGCTGAGCAAGCTCGAAGCACCGGAATGGAAGCAGAACGAAGAGCCTCCTGTAACTGAGCCGGTGAAACGCGAGGTGCAGAAGTAGAACCCTTCCCACGAAGAGGGGAATCCAAAGGAAGAGCATCTAGTAGTTGTCGTCCCCGCGGAGTCACCGGATTAGCATTAAAGGGGGTGACAGCAAACGCCCTCTGCACCACCTGACTGGAAGATGCAGGCGCGGAAGTACCCTGCAAAGCCGAGGAAGATCCAGTACCTCCCCCCTCCCTGAGTGGCAGTATAAGCCTCAGAAGTATCCATAGCATCCTCAAACTGCTTCCCATTGGCATCATCATCCGCGTCATCATCTCCTTTTCTCCACAAGAAAGGAACAAACTCTGGTTCCGGAAGATAACCCTTAGGTTCAATCCGGAAACGAAACTCAAATACCTTGTGTTTAACCACAGCATCTAATACAATAAAGTGACCAAGGGCGTCCTTCTCCTTGAGAAATATCTTCGTATCAAACATCTCCACGAGTATACGGACTACCCCCCGCTTCCGCAAACTGAATAAATCCACATCAAGAGTGTTCCCCATGAGTCCTCCAACAGCCCACAAGCTCTGAAAGGATCGCAGAATATGGGGTACCCCCTCCACATGTAACCAAACCTGCTGCATCTCAAGCTTATGCGGCACCTCCTCCATCCTGTATACCGAGAAGGTCAGCTGAGCGGTACTGAGCGGAGCGGTCATCAGGATTCCATCCACCCTGTCCAAATCCTCAAACGTCAGAAAGCTCACCAAGAAGGCAGAATCACCATGAGGCACCGCCTCACACTTCCACTGAACATGCACCTGACATCGCCTAGCAATCTGCCTCTGAACAACCTCTGCTGAAACCATCGGTCCAGAAACACGTACCAGAGAAATCGGGGTCTGACTACGCTCAAGATGATCCCGAGTCACTGCATCCGGAATCTGGGTGAACAAGGTCTGGTCGCTGCCAATACCAGCCATATACGGAGTCAAGCGCGACTGCTTCAGCACCGGGCACCTCAATGTGGGATGTGCCACAGAATCACAAATATAGCAATAATGAATCACCTTACAATCCTTGGTCGCATGAGTATTAACCGCACACTTTCAACAACGAACAAATTTTTTATTCTTCTTACCGACATCAGCCACTGCCGTACCCTCAGAAACTGGTGCAGTGACAACCGGTGGCTGACTCAGATGATGCTCCTGCGGGTTGAACTGCTACGGAAAAGGAGGTACAAAACACCCAGGCACCTGCATCTGTGGAACCCCATACTGCTGGAAACCCTGTTGCTGAAGATAAAGCTGCTGATCCGACTGTGCATGCATGACCTGTTGTTGAATCCCACTAGCTTGTGGCTGTTGTGTCTGCTTTTTATTCTTCTTTCTCTTAGGAACAGTAGAAGCCGCAACGCCCGCACCCACAGAAAACTGTTGCGGGGGTTGCGACGGAACCACAGCCGCCTGATTACCATTGTGGCCCCCATGGAACAGAGGAGCAGAAGGTGTGCCCTGCAAAAAATCGGCGGTCGGCTGACCGAAAAACGGGGTCGACGACCCACAATAAGGGCGCTGCAAAGGCTGATGCGGGACAACCTGAATAGCATTAAAATAAGTCGTCGGAGGCCTGAATTGAACTCCCGGAGGGAACTGTGGATGACCTGACGCAGGCTGGTACGTCGCGACAGATGCATGCATAGTTCCCTGCCCAGGCGCGGCAGGCTGCAGCGAAGGAGCCGACACCGACGTCGGAGGCCTCAACACGGCAGAAGGACCTGCCCCAGCGGCAGGCACAGGAGCAGCGTGTGGCGCTGGCGTAGGGGGCGGCCCCCTAGAGTTTTCACCATTGCCTCGTCCCGCCATTGCTGGAGTCGAAAGGACAGAGGCAAAAGATCTCTCGGAGACGCGCTGGGGCGGACGCGCAGGGACCGAGGACGGCGACGGCGAAGTGAGCTGGGGCGATGTAGGCGGCGACGTGGCGGAAGGCTCGGGAGTCAGGGATGTTTTTTGGGAGCGATACCAGGTACGTAGACACCTCCCGATCCCAGTCCACGTGAAAAACAGTTCAGCTCCGATTGGGTCTGGACCCACCCCGCTTGCCACATCAGCTAACTGCCCGCGATCACGGGGCCCAGGCGTGGAAACCGGATCGGTAACCGGATCGCGCTGCCCCTGAGCGAGCGCCGCCGCCGCGAACTGAGCGAAGACCGGTGGTGCCGAGCATCGTCGAGGAGGCAAAGGACCGCGCCAAGGCTTGATCTTTCCCCTGGACAATCTCGTTCCTGACGATGAAACAAGCCCACCCTGGCTCCCAGGCGATGACGACCTATGCCGTAGATAGACGGACTTTGGCGATGGAGCGTCGCTCGCTGGCGACGACGATCTTCTCTCCCAGAAACGTGACGCTGGGGTGGGGAATCCAATCTCCTCCCAGAAATCCTGCTTGAGTTCATCGTCGGTCTTCCGTCGCCGTCGCGCCACCGTCTTCCATCCAAGCTCACCAGAATCATCTTCCAGCGCCTCCAGGGCTTCACGCGTTGCCGAATCATCCGCTCCATCCTCAGAATTGGACCCGAGACAACGGAACCTCGAACCAGACGATCCAGCCGGAGTGTACTGCATATTTAGTAATTTGCATCCAGTACTGAAATGTATTGTAGATGATATATAGGTCAATTGAGGGGTGAATACAGTATATATTTTGGATTCATTTAACACTTTTGCTTGGGTATTCCCCTAGGGAAACGTTGAGGGGAAAACGGTTTTTGTGTGGGTTTCGGGTTTGTCTCGACCCGCTCTAATCGTTTTGAACCATACACATGAGGTCGTACTCATATGTGGCTGGAGTATAATACGGAGACGTGTACAAGATATCAGCTCATCATGTTGAACGGAATCGATCACTACGTGAAATAAGGAGATTATTAATGAACGTGGGACCGACATCTATTTTTTCCCAAGGTCATCTTGTACAAATCGCCTTCAAATCGTATACAAATACAACAGACTGGGTAATATGGGCCCGAACATTAACCGGTACTCACCCAGGATTCATCCGAAAACTGGTTTTCCAATCAAACTTTTGCCCCTAGGGGGGAACACTCATTTAATCATACCGTTTTTTTTTTTGAACGGAGAAGGGTCCGAAAGGACCCAGAAGTTTCATTCCAAGCGGTGGGTTACAATTACACAGAGGACATCAAGAATGGAAAGAAATACCAACTCGTCCTCGCATTTTACAAAAAGGCCCTCATAGAAAAAGGGGAAACGCGATCGAGGCCTTCTCCACCGACGCCGAACAACAACGCTGCAGCAGCCGTCGAAACCACCGCCGGGGACGAACCACTTGGGGTGGATTCGGCGATGAACGCCTTGCAGGTGCCAAAGATCCTCCTTGAAGGAGGAAGAAACATCCTCAGAGCACAACGCTCTGGGGCGCGGAGTGACCCCCTTGGTCATTGATAGCGGCGGCGCATCTCGCCGGCGCTTGGGAACTTCCGCCATCGAAACTTCACCATCTTCTCCACCACAACCGGATCCCACCATCTCTCGCCTCTGGCCATCACCATGACACCCAGCAGAGAGAAGAACAGGGGGTACAAGCTGCGGCCCAGACCTGAGTGAGCACTCCAGAGAAGAACAGGTCCAGCTGCCGCTTCCCTTGCCCCCCTCGCCGCCACGGCCGGCCAGGACAAGGTCCGCCGCACTGCTCGCCACGCCGCTTCGCTTCTTCTCCTCGCCGCCACGGCCGGCCAGAAGAAGCTCCACCACTTGGCCCTGCAGCATCTTAGAGAGCCCACCACCAACGCCTTTATTGATGGATACGGTGCTCCTTTTCCCACCACCCTGCTCCAGCCATAGGAGCAGAGCAGCAGCAACAAGGAGCCCTACCATGCCCTGGATCTGGCGCACAAGATCCCGAGCTCCGCATCCCCTACCGGGCAAGAAGCCCACTACCGGTACACGGCCACTACATCTACAGGTCCTAACTACTCGGCACGCCTCCCTGTCCAGCTCCGGCCGGCTAATCCGGCGGAGAGGACCAGGGAGCGGCCAAGCTTCTTGAGGAGGTTGCTCAGGTACTGTAGCAGGAGAAGGAGAAGGGGAGGTCGCTTTTTGGTGGTAATCTTAATCATACCGTTGTGGAGATCGTCCAAGATTAGAAGGGGCAATGCAAGGAGCGGCCGAACACTGTTGCACGTATGTTCAGAAAGTTGATGTGTGGTGTGCATATTTTTTTTATGAACCGGCAAAGTATTTGTAGTAAAAAATTACTCTCTAGATCTAGAAAAAGAACAGCAAGGAGAAAACCAAGAAAAACACCGCCGCAGAGTCGCAGAGAGATCCACTCGTCGAATTGCTCACGAAGTTCAAGAAGAGACAAAAATGGGCACAATTTTTGCTAAATGGGATAATTTGAATAAAAACTTGTTAAATGGATACTTAGTGTCAAAAAGTCAGGGGCAAAAAGGTGAATTTACTCTAAGATAATTAAAGTCTAGGTAATCTAATTAAAGTCTCGGTTGCCTATAGAAAAACTACATTTCACTTGGAATATATACAGATCATTCAACCTATATGTAATCAAATATTGAATTACTTTCTTTTAAGACATCTGCTCGCGAGCCTTCAGTGTTTCTTATTTATTTGAAACGCCATCTGTCCTGTTAGCTGAAGAGAAGCTTGAAAATCACCATTTGAGATCGTGCATTATCCATCATTCCACGCAGGAAAATGGCTCTCTTCAAGCTACTGGAGGTAATAGGGGCTACAAGGATTTCGCGAGTGATTTGCCTAGCAGACGTGCTTGATGAAATCGCATGTTCTCTTGGAGAGAAATACACAATCAAATGGTCACCTGAGATGCCCAAGATGTAGCCGTGATATGCCTGGTGCCTCCCATTGCTATAAATTAAGTAACCTATTAAAAACTACACAAATACATGAGGCCATTGTATTTTGATTTGAAGGAGAGGCACATGCAAGTGGATCACATGGTTAGTCAACAGTGTTAGAGAGTTAACACATCACATGTGATGTCACGTTACCGGCTGTAGAGATAAGAGGTTTTGTTTAAACTTATAAACGATCTAATCTACTTATAAAGATTAGATCGATATCTCCTTATCCTCTGTTCTGATCGGATCGATGGTTGTAACCTCTCCCTGTAATTGTGCCGAGGCTTTGCCTATTTAATCAATGCGGAACCGATGCGAGATCCGAGCATCGTTAACCCAAAGTTCTTATATGGTATCTGAGCCAAACCTTCCTAATCCCATCTATGTGCCTCGCAACATCCAGCTCCCATACGATGGCTAATCCCCTCGCTGGTCAAGGCGTGACCGAGAAGCTCACGAAGGACAACTACCTCATCTGGCTCTCGCAAGTCCTCCCGCCGATCCGAGGAGCTCGACTCCTGGATTACCTCGATGCGGAGAAGGCTGTCCCAGCCGAGATCGTCGTCGAGAAGGACGGTAAGCAAGTCAAGGAGTCCAACCCCGCCTACGACGCGTGGGTATCGATGGATCAATATTTGCTGTCGTTCCTGCTGCAAACTCTCTCCAGGGAAATTCTCGTCTCCACCATCGGCATGAACACCTCTGCAGCGGTCTGGGGGGCGATCAAGGCGATGTTCGCTGCCCAGTCCAGGACGCGGGTCTCCAACCTGCGTGTCGCCCTCGCCAAGACAAGAAAGGAGAACATGACGACCACCGCCTTCTTTCTGAAGATGAAGGGACTCGCCGATGAACTTGCAGCAGCAGGTCGCCCCATCGATGATGAGGAGCTCGTGGAGTATCTCCTCGCCAGCCTCGACGACACCTACAACCCGCTCTTCGCCGCCATCGGCGTAAACGGCGGAAAGGACCTCACCGTCAGCGACCTCTACGCCTACGTCACCTCCTACGACAACCGCATGGAACTCATCCATGACGAGGGCGGCTCCTCCATCAACATGGCCGCCCGTGGGCGTGGTAGACCACGTGGACGAGGCTACCGTGGCGGGCGCCGAGGAGGACGCGGCAACGGCCGTGGACAAGGACGCCCTCAACAGCGCGGTGGCGGCGGCAATGGTCGCCGTGGAGGAGGTCGCGGCGGTGGAAACCGCGACGTCACCTGCCAGATATGTGGCAAATAAGGTCATGAGACGTGGAGGTGCTAGCACCGTTACTCTGACGGTGAAGAAGAAGATGAAGAAGAGAAGGGCACCAATGCGGTGTCCTATGGCGTGGACACAAACTGGTACGGCGATACCGGTGCCACCGACCACATTACAGGTGAGCTCAAGAAGCTCACCATGAAGGAAAAATATCATGGCCACGAACAAGTTCACACGGCAAATGGACAAGGTATGAGCATTAGTCATGTTGGTCATGCAATTGTTAACACCCCTTCCAAAAATTTGCATCTAAACAATGTTCTACACATCCCACATGCCACAAAAAAATCTTGTCTCAATTCATCGTTTTACCAAAGATAATGATGTGTTTCTTGAATTTCACCCGTGGATATTTTATGTCAAGGATCAGGCCACGAAGAAGGTTCTTCTCAAAGGTAGATGCACTCGAGGCCTCTACCCTTTGATTTCTTCATCATCAACCACAAATAAACAAGTCTTCAGTGTCACCAAGCCTTCAGCTTCGAGATGGCACAGTCGTTTAGGGCATCCCTCCTCTCGCATTGTTCAACAAGTTCTTAGTAGGCATCATCTTCCTTGCTCAAATAAATCTAGTAGTGAGTCTATTTGTGATTCTTGCCAAAGAGCCAAAATTCATCAATTGCCTTATGTAAGCTCCACTAGTGTATCCACCACCCCATTACAACTTGTGTTCTCTGATGTTTGAGGCCCTGCGCCAAGTTCAGTAGGGCGATACACATATTATGTAAGCTTCATTGATGATTTTAGCAAGTTTGTGTGGATTTATCTTCTCAAGAAAAAGTCTGATGTCTTCCAAATTTTTCATAATTTCCAAAAACTTGTTGACGTCAGTTTGATATAAAGATTCTTGCCCTTCAATCTGACTGGGGAGGAGAATATGAAAAACTTAATTCCTTCTTCACTAAAATTGGTATTGAACATCATGTTTCTTTCCCTCATGCACACCAGCAAAACGGGTCAGCAGAACGCAAGCACCGTCACATTGTAGAAGTAGGGCTTGCTCTCCTTGCAAATGCATCCATGCCACTAAAATTTTGGGATGAAGCCTTCTTGACTGCCACACATCTCATTAACATGCTACCCTCCAAAGTAATCCATCATGAAACTCCTATGGAACGTCTCTTCAAAAAAACTCCAGATTATGCATCTCTCCGTATCTTTGGTTGCACTTGTTGGCCTAATCTTCGTCCTTATAACAAGCGCAAACTTGCTTTTCGCTCCAAGCAGTGTGTTTTTCTTGGCTACAGTCACATGCATAAAGGTGTCAAATGTCTAGATGTTCAATCTGGTAGAGTCTACATCTCTCGAGACGTTGTATTTGATGAAACAGTGTTTCCTTTTGCTAAACTTCATCCCAATGCTGGTTCTTTACTTTGACAAGAAATTCTTTTATTACCTGAATCTCTTCAGAATCCACCGGTATTATCTCATGCGGGGGAAAACAATTGCAATGATCTAACACCTAATGGCTCTATAATTCCTACTGTTTTAAGTGATGCTACTCAGGTCCAGCAGATCCCAGAAGAAAATTCTAAGCAAAACAGTGGTGAAACGACCCAAAACAGTGCTAGTACAGGATTTGGCGGGACTAACACGGTCTCCCAGGAGGATACCCGATCTCCCTCGGGATCGCCAAACAGCAGTGGCAGCAGGTCCACCTCGGGATCATCGAACAACAGTGGTAGCAGCTCCACCTCTGGCGCGTCGCAGCAGTCAGGAGATCCCCCTCGGACTCGTCCACTCCGCGGGGTCACGTCGTCTTGTCCCGCGTCGCGTGGGCCCGTCGGCGGCTCCGGCTCCAACACGTCGCCCCGGTCTACATCACACCCTCGTCAGCGTTCGCGCGTGCAGGCGAGCGTGTCACCCGGGGTTCCCTCTCCGCGTGGCCCCGATGGCTCGGCTCCCAGCGCCGTCAGCGCGTCCTCCTCAAGCCAGCAGCGGGCGATGCAGCAGACTGACGCAGAGACGTCCGTCAGCGCGGGAACAGCTGATACAGCTGTGTCAGAGGAAACAGGATCATAAGGATCCTCTGCGCCCGACGGGTTTGTGGCCAGAAATGCACCAGCATCACCAGTACACAGGACACGGGCGTCAACTCGTAACTCTAAACCAAAAATTTATAAAGACGGTACTGTTCGTTATGGTTTGTCCTGTTTAACTAGTGAACCTGAAAATTTGCAACTAGCACTAAAGGATAAAAATTGGAAACTTGCTATGGATGATGAGTATAGGGCCTTAATGCAAAATAACACATGGCACCTAGTACCACATAAGCAAGGTAGGAATCTCATAGATTGTAAATGGGTTTACAGAATTAAAAAGAAAGCTGATGGCACTATTGATAGGTATAAGGCTAGACTAGTAGCAAAAGATTTTAAATAAAGGTATGGAATAGACTATGAAGATACTTTTAGTCCAGTTGTCAAAGCTGCTACTATCAGACTTGTTCTAGCTATTTCAGTGTCAAAAGGCTGGAGTTTGAGGCAACTAGATGTAAAGAACACGTTTTTTCATGGTGTTCTGGAAGAAGAGGTCTATATGAAGCAGTCACCTGGGTATGAAGATCCCAATGCACCTTTTCATGTGTGCAAACTTGACAAGTCATTGTATGGACTCAAACAGGCACCAAGGGCATGGTTCTCAAAGTTAAGCTCAAAGTTGCAACAGCTTGGTTTTCTGGCATCCAAGGCAGATACCTCATTGTTCATTTACAATCAGTCAGGTATAACCATTTATGTATTAGTGTATGTTGATGATATTATTGTCACCAGCTCCTCCAATAAGGCAATTACTTTACTTCTTCAAGATCTCAGTTCTGCCTTCGCCTTAAAAGATCTTGGTGACTTGAGCTTCTTCTTGGGAATTGAGGTAAAGAAATTCAGTCAAGGTATTGTGCTAACCCAAGAGAAATATGCTTCAGATTTTCTCAACAGGGTGGGGCTTTTTAAAGGATAAAGGATGCAAATCCTCACCGACACCCCTATCAGCATCTGAGAAGCTCTCAGTCACAGAAGGAGAACCTTTAGGACCACAAGATGGTACCAAGTAATGAAGCATAGTAGGAGCTCTTCAGTATCTGACATTAACAAGACCATATATTGCATTCTCTGTCAACAAGGTATGCCAGTATCTCCATGCACCTACTACTGCACACTGGACAGCTGTTAAAAGAATTTTGAGGTATGTCAGTGGAACAATAAGTCTTGGCCTAACATTTAGGAGCTCGTCTTCTACCCTTGTAAGTGCCTTTTCAGATGCTGATTGGGCAGGATGTGTAGATGACAGGAGATCTACAGGTGGTTTTTGTGTTTATTTTGGACCTAACCTGATTTCTTGGAGTGCTAGAAAACAGGCAATAGTGTCAAGATCAAGTACAGAGGCAGAATACAAATCTCTAGCAAATGCTACTGCAGAAATCATTTGGATTGAGTCTCTGTTAGGAGAACTTGGAGTTCAAAGGGACCAAACTTCATGCTTGTGGTGTGATAATATGGGTGCAACATATCTTTCAGCTAATCCTATATTTCATGCAAGAACAAAACATATAGAAATAGATTTCCATTTTGTGAGAGAACGAGTAGCAAGTAAACAGCTAGAGATAAGGTTTATTCCCTCTAAAGATCAGGTGGCAGATGGTTTCACCAAGGCACTACCAACTCGGCAACTTGAAGAATTCAAGCACAATCTCAACCTAAGAAAAGGTTGTGATTGAGGAGGGGTGTTAGAGAGTTAACACATCACATGTGATGTCACGTTACCGGCTATAGAGATAAGAGGTTTTGTTTAAACTTGTAAACGATCTAATCTACTTATAAAGATTAGATCGATATCTCCTTATCCTCTGTTCTGATCGGATCGATGGTTGTAACCTCTCCCTGTAATTGTGCCGAGCCTTTGCCTATTTAATCAACGCGGAACCGATGCGAGATCCAAGCATCGTTAACCCAAAGTTCTTATAAACATGACAGAAGATGGATATATATATGGGTAGTCTCTCTCGATCAACGATCAATCAGAAATAGCACAATTAACGTCGGTAGTTGAAAAGGTCTCAATCCATAATAAGTGTCGTGATGCGATATCTTTACTCTTTTTAAACCTTTTTTGTGAGTTTGTGTTTGCATAGTTGTTTATTAAGTAACAGAATTTCTAGTGGGAAACCTTCACAATGCATTCCCCTAAAATATAATTGGCCCGATTAATTAGACAAAGTATGCCGATGGATTTCATATGTATGAAAATTTAACACTTATTGGGAAAACATGTCCTTTAAACTATGAGAATTTGTGGGAAATCATGTTCAAAATATATAAAAGAGTGACGTGTAAGATGTTTCATTTCCTCTCCTCATGAGGGTTCCGCAGATGCAAAACGACCACTTTCCAGTATATTCTTGCTCGTATATGACTACCACTGTGAAATCAATCTTTTCAAGGCGAAGAATTTTCATTTATACTTCCCTAACACAACCGGCCAGGAGGCCAAAATGGGGCAAAACCACATCTTCAATCGCCTCCATGCTCTTCTTTCCCCCACTGACACTGCCAACACTAGTGCATACAGCTCCATGCATCCAGGTTGGTAAGGGTTTACTCCGGGTTGCCCAACCAGTACGAAGCAATGGGGACTAAAGCCCTGACCCTTTAGTCCCGGTTAGGCCACGGACCAGGACAAAATGTGGTCCACGTGGCCGCTGCTCCGCGGGGGAGGGGGGGCAACCATCCCGGTTCGTAATACGAACCAGGACAAATCAGAGATTTGACACATTTCTCTGCCGCGGCAGAGAATTCATTTTGACCACTTTTTTTTGCCGCGGCAGCATTTTGGCCACTTTTTATGCCGTGACAGAGAATTCATTTATATTGTTTTATTTTTTATTTTATGTTTTGCATTCATCAATGAAGGAACCATTATATTACACAACATCATCATGACAATAGAGATCCAAGTATCGAACATATTACATTCGATACACGGGTTTCATGTGCATATATACATACAAAATAAGCTCTTTGTACAGTCCCCATTGCCTATACACCCGCATATTATTCTCCTTTTGGCTTTAGGACTTCTGCATGCAAGAATCCTGTCAATTCCTCCTGAATTGCTCGTATGCGATCTTTTGGCAGAAGACCGTCCCGTAGTCGTTCGAGCTGATTTAAAAAAGGAGTCAACCTATATGAATGAAACTAAACACAATTTGACGGTAATAAAAACTATAAAAATTGTTTACGTACGTTAAGTTGCTCTAAATTTCTGCCCTTCTCACAGTATGTCTGACGGACGAACTCGCAGACATAGTATCCATATAAATTGTTCCATAGTCCCTGCGTCAGACACTTTACGAGAACAGAGTTTAATCAAAATAATAATCAAGCATGATAACGGTATCAAAACTAGAATCAAAGAGATGCGCGAATCTAGCTAGTGGTACTTACATCTAGTGGTTTAAATATAAGCTCATCTTTTCAAGCACCCCTAGCCTTCTTGGTGGACCGTTTCCAAGCGCTGCCCGGCGAAGAAAACGAATAAAAGGTGTTATTAAATACTTGATATCATGAAATTCATGAACGTTGCCGATATAGTGCTGTAATGATTAGAATTACCGCTAGAGCATCATCTTCATGTCCGCCCACGTCTCAAGGGGTTTATGTTTCGAGTCCAGGACTAATATCCACCCTTTGTCAGGTTGAATGATTAGTAGAATATAGTGGAAGCTACGCATGCATAACTCTTCAATTATACACTTATCGTCGAGTAAGCAAAATAGAAAGTGTATACCAGACAATAACACTCACTCGAAGTTGTAAGGAAATAGTATTTCCCTTCTGTATTCTTGAAACATTAGCGCGTGTACAATATTATCCTCTGTATCCTGGGGTTTTGATTTGAGATCAGCTTGATGAAAAAATATGGGTCAACGAACCCAATGTCATAGATTTGTCCTCTGCTGCATTTGAGAATCTTCATTCTGCATATTATAGTATGATTATATATATGCAATAAACAAGGTGAGATAGCTAGAAACTTAATTAGTTATAAAATTAGTACTTACAGACAATAGGCACTGATGATCGATTTGTCCAAGGCTTCTTGATTGAATAATTGAAATAGTTCAACAAATTCAATGGCTACCATGTCATCTTCTTTCCCATAATGCTTTTTTGTAATCCTCATCATTATCCAATTAGCCCCGACCTTTGGGCATGCATGTACCAGTTATGCAATCTTCGCATTTTTGTTGGTAGATTATTTACCTCCTCAGGTTTGACGAGAGGTTTCCTGTACTGGTATTTGTATGCTACTTCTCCCACGGGGAAGTACTGTAACTGGGATAAGTAGTGGGCAATACGCATACCTTGAGCAGCGGCCGCTTCTTCGTATAGTACAACTCTGTCTGGATCATACTGCTCTTCGGCCGCATATTTGCTCGACCCCACATTGGTATGGGAAATCAACTTGAGAGGGGCGCAATATTGTTTTGTTTGTTCTCCGAGCCGGGGAATAGATTTCCCGCTTGTACTAGTGCACTTCGACAGTTGTTGTGCCGCATGTGACTTGAGAATAGAGCACTCATAGTCTGATGACAGCTTTGGCTCGGGTTGGTGAAGGCCCTTTAGAATTTTGAACACTCGGGATTTATCTTCTTGGGTGCTGGGGAACTTCGGCTCTTTCGGCCGCCTCCGTTTAGCGAAAAACGCTATCGTTTCTGCCTCGACGATCGCCGTAGTCTCCTCTTCAGTACAGTCATAAGCTCTCTTGGGAGGAACCTTTGGTACTTTTGGAAGAGGCTCATGTTTACGTGTTGGTGATCGCTTACCAATCCGCAGAGTAGCGGTGGTACACTTACGCTTTTTTTACTGAGGCGCCGGCGATGGCTGACGCGGCGGCGACGATTGCGCTGAAGACTGGTGAGGCGACGGAGACGGGTGAGGCGACGTAGACGGCTGCCGCGGCGGCGATGACTTTGCTGGAGACGGGTGAGGCGGTGGCGAAGATGGCCTTAGCGTCTGATTTAGAAGTATGATACATTCCATTGGCCATAGAATGGAGACGTTTGTTGCTTCTCCCAGTTCAGTCACATCCCCTTCACATGCAGGGTAGTCAAGCTTCAAACCTTGAAAGTTGTGCATGACTTCATCCACCCCAAGAACAGCGTAGCCCTGTGGAACCGAACGACAATGGTAAGTTGGTGTAGGTCCAATTGGTAAGGCATAGCCGTCCGCCACCTTTATTATTATGTTCACAACTTTGACATGTAGCTCGCAATGTGTTGTCTCCGTGATATCATCCGCAGGTTAGCCAACATGAGCCATCATTGGTGCACCATCGTCATTGTCATCACCCGGGACCTCGGTGGAAGCCACACTGCTTTTTCGAGTATTCGATAGGCCGATAGCATCGAATACAGGTTCTACCACCATGTGCTGCTAAAATGGGCCGGTAGTACCTTGCTGGCTATGTGCATCAATTTGATCTTGTTGTTGTTTTATTTGTTCTTCAATTATACGCATCCGGTCTACCTGAATTTTTGCTTCAACTTCCGCCTTGTCCATTCTCCTCTTACGGCTTCTATCAGGATATTTCTTCCTGTCTTCGGGAAAACCAGTGCTCCATAGTTGGGATCCTATTGTGCCTCGTGTTCGTCCATCGTGTTACTTATTCCCAAGGGCGAGTGTGAGCTCGTCATTCTCTCTATCGGGAATGAACTCCCCCTTTTCAACATCGTTTACTGCTTTTCTTATGTTCTCGATTGGAAAGGGGTATTATTTATGTCTTATGTTATATATACACTTCGCTTCTGAGTCTAACGTTCCCCCATGCTCGTAAAATCAATTCTTTGCATGTTCGATCCAATCGTCTGTCTCTGGGATGATCTTGTTAGCACGCAGTTCATCCTCAAGTTTCTTCCACTTAGGAATGCCAGCCTTGTAGCCACCTTGCCTGGTAGTATGGTGATACTTCTTGTTAGCAGCTTTTAGCTTATTTGTTTTAGACATTTTCTTAGCTTTTTCTGATGTCTTGTAATTCACAAACTCATCACAGAATGGTTTTAACTTCTAATACTGAATCTTCTCGAAATCCGGAGTCTTCTCTTTCATGACATAGTCAAGGTGCAATCTTTTCTTCCAGTTGGTGAAATACTGGGCATCTTCTTCAAAGCCCACTCCCTGACCTTCATCTGCATGGATTTGGCATATTGGTTGGCGTCCTCAACTGGATTCTCTGCATTTTGATCCACTCTACCTTCGGTAGGGTGAAATTAAGCATGAGCCTCTTCCATAGTAAATCTTTGGCCATGCTAGGGAGAAATAAAGACGTTCCCTCTTCTTCTGCATTAGCAGGCCTATTCCAGTTTCGAATGGTGATTGGGACGAAGTCCCTAACGATTACTCCGCACTGTGCCACAAATTTGTTTGCGACAACAAGGGGAGCCTTCGGTTTGCCATCGTCACCGACTTCTTCGATCCTGAACCTCTCATGGTATTCCAACTTTTTGGTTGGGCCTCGTCTGCTCTTTCAGTAGATTTGCTCGATCCGGAGGGCTAAAAGAAGAAAGATCATCATTAATATTTGTATATAGACAGCAGATGATTAATTAATTATATTACATGCACCTCGCCGGAGTTTGTAATACTGAAGGTTCCCTCCGTGCCTTCTGATACGCCCAATTTGCATCACCTTTCTATATCACAATTTACCTCTATTCATTGATATTTGTCTCATTGTGAGGTATTACTTATGGCTTTTTCATCTGTTTATGCATGTTGGATGATTCTTGGAGGATGGACTGCCGGAGTCTGGATTCTGATGGAAAAGAAGGCGTTTGAGTGCAATTTCGCAAAGATAAGAAAAATACCAGAAAATATGGAAATATATTATTTTACCAGAAGGCGAAGGAAGCCAGAAGGAGGAGCGAAGAGGGGCCACAGGGGGCCCACACCCCCCTAGGCACGGGCCCAGCTGACCTCGCGCCTAGGGCAGGTGTGGCCCACCTGCCCGGCCTCCGACTCCGCCCCGTCGCATATATCTTCCCTACGGAACCCTAAGCCTCGGGGAGCGACCACAGAGATATTTCCGCCGCCTCTGGGGGCGGAAAACACCGAGAGAGAAAGATCTCTCTGGCAGACAGATTTCTGCCGGGGGAATTCCTTAACGGAGAGGGAAGATCGTCGCCATCAACACCGTCATCAAGCTAGGCTTCATCTTGATCATCATCATCATCATCATCCACACCATCATCTCCACCAGCACCATCACCACCACTCCGTCCCGCTGTAAAAATTGTTATGGATATTGCTTTAGTTCTTAGGGAAAACTTTCCCGGTGTTGATTACTATTGTAGTTGATGCTTGTGAGTGGAAACATTGGATTATTGTTTATGTTCATATTGTTATCCATTACCATATCATCTTTGATCTTGATCCGTATGATGTCTTGTGAGTAGTTAGTTTAGTTCTTGAGGACATGGGAGAAGTCATGTTGTTAGTACTGAATCTGTGATGCGTTATTATTCAATGGTTTAGTATTTAAGTTGTGGTGCTATTATTCTAGTGGTGTCATGTGAATGTCGACTACATGACACTTCAACATTTATGGGCCTAGGGGAATGCATTGTGTATTTGGCTACTAATTGTGGGGTTGCTAGAGTGATAGAAACCTGAACCCCCGTTAGGACACTTTTGCACAAGGGAGCGTAGGATCTCAAGTTTAAGGCTGTGGTTAGATTTATATCTTAATTACTTTCTTGTAGTTACGAATGTTTTCAGGGGGTTTAATCACAAGTCTGTATTAGTAAAAGTATGGTCGGTATATTAGCACAGGTTCACCCACACAACACTTACAACACCAGAGAAGAGTACTCAGCTATTTGAAGCAAAAGCACTTGGAAGAATTCCCATGTGTCCTCGAGAAAGTCTGGTCCTTATAAGTATTTCCACCGGCTTGTCCTTCGCTAATAAAGGATTGGGCCACTTGCTCCATTTGTTCGTTGTCTTTACTACTTGCTCCTTGTTTTGTTGCCTTGTCAGAAAACCACTAAAAAACCGTTTGCTAAGTATTCAGAGGGATTTCCTGCTCCATACCACTGTTCAGCACCTTCTGCTCTTCATTGGGATCGACACTCCTATTTATCGAAAGTACTACGATAGACCCCCTATACTTGTGGGTCATCAAGACTATTTTCTGGCGCCGTTGCCGGGGAGTGAAGCGCTATTGAAGAGTGGAACTGGTAAATGAAACTTTTACTGTGAGTATTGCTTTTGTTACTGCTTGTTAATTTGTTTCCAATATGGACAACCCACTTGGTTTTCTGTTTGGGAAAACTACTACCACTGCTAGGGTAGTAGATGAACCACCACCTGTTGAGATAGATCCTTTTAAGATACCTACAAGTATTGTTAATCGTGTTATGGATAATTATTATTTAGGGGATGGAACTGTCCATCCTGGTGATCACTTGATTTTTATCCATGAATTATGCGGGTTGTGTAAGTGTGCAGGTATCACAACTGAACATGAAGAAGAAGTTACTCTCCATATCCTTGAAAGGGAGAGCTGAAGAATGGTATAAGCTACTGAAGAATGGACAATCCATGGAATGGGAGGAGATGGCATCTCTCTTTTACTCTAAATTTTATCCACCCAGTGAAATTCATAAGGATAGAAATCTTATATATAACTTTTGGCCTCTTGATGGAAAGAGTACAACTCAAGCTTGGGGGAGATTGAAGTTACTAATGCTTAAATTTCCTATTCATGAACTCCCTAACAATATTATTCTCAATAATTTTTATGCTAAGCTTTCTCTTCATGATAAATATTTACTAGATGATTCTTGTGCTGGATCATTCACACATATGAAGGAAAAAGCTAAATGCGATCTCTTAGACCGTATTCAAGATAACACTGAAGCTTCGGATAATGACAAAGGAAGAAAGTCAGGTATAAACTATGATTATGAATGCATTAAATCTTTTATGGGTACTGATAACTTCCGTGATATTAGCAATGAGTTTGGCCTTTATCCTCAAGTTCTTGCAAAATGTTTTAATGCCTTTGCCTCTTATATTGAACTTCCCAGTGGGACAAGTACCATGCTCCATATAAAGACATTGTTACCCATGTTCCTTACAGCGTAGAGGTTTGTACTGTTGATCCTATTTTTACTGAACCTTATATTGAGAAAACTCCTTTTCCTTCCAAGGTAAGGGAGCATTCTATTATGTCTAATGTGGTTAGCAAAAGCGCAAAGAAAATTGTAGGGTCCGGTGAGCTTATTGATATTGAACCTGTGGTAGCTATTGTGAAATATCTTGTCACTAGAGATATAGAGGATGAGCATATTGTCTTCTGTGAAGACGCTTCTAATATTGTTTCTCATCCTAAGAAAGTTAGAAAAGCTAGTGTCCCTGTGCTTTCTGTTAAAATTGGTAGTCATAGCTACTATGGTTTATGTGATATTGGTGCTAGTTCTAGTGCTATTCCTTATGAGCTTTATAGGGAAATTATGCATGAGATTGGTCCTTGTGAGCTTGAGGACATTGATGTGGTTATTCACCTTGCTAATAGAGATAAAGTTTTCCCCATTGGTATTATAAGAGATGTGGAGGTCCTTTGTGGTAAGATTAAGTATCCTGCTGATTTTCTAGTACTTGGTAAACAAGCTAGTAAAACCTATCCTATTATCTTTGGTACAACCTTCCTTAATACTTGTGGGTCTATCATAGATTGTAGGAAGGAATTTTTTTTGAATAAGTTTGCTGGAGAATCTTATGAGTTTAATTTTTCCAAATTTGCCAAAACTCCTTATGAAAATGAACTACCTGATGATGATTTCAGGGTTGAACAACTGTCTGCTATTTCTCTTGCTCCTAACAATGCTTTGCAACAGTTCATGGAAGACCATGAAAGTTATGTCTTCATGAAGGAAAGAAATGAGATTGACGAAGTTTTCCGTCGTCAGCCGGAACAGCTTAAGCATAATATACCTGTGGAAGATTTGGGTACCACAATACCACCTAAAGGGGACCCTGTTTTCGAATTAAAACCTTTACCTGATGATATTAAATATGCTTATCTTGATGATAAGAAAATATATCCTGTTATTATTAGTTCTAGACTTTTAGGGAAGGAAGAAGAAAGGTTATTGGAAGTATTGAAGAAACACCGAGGAGCTATGGGTTATACTCTTGATGATTTAAAAGGAATTTCTCCTACTATATGTCAGCATGCTATTAATATTGACCCTGATGCAAAACCAGTTGTTGAGCACCAACGTCGTCTAAATCCTAAGATGAAGGATGTGGTAAGAAATGAGGTATTAAAACTCCTTGATGCTGGTATTATTTATCATGTTGCTGACAGTCAATGGGTTAGTCCTATTCATTGCGTTCCCAAGAAAGGGGGGATAACTATTGTGCCTAATGAAGATAATGAGCTTATACCCCAAAGAGTAGTGGTTGGGTATAGAATGTGCATTGATTTTAGTAAGATCAATAAAGTTACTAAGAACGATCATTATCCTTTGCCCTTTTGACGAGGTTTGATCTCGTCAATGCCCATTGTTATGAGCTTGGGTTTTGGAGAAGATGGGGGTGCTAGATTTCATGGAACGGTTAACAGACAAGCAACCAGGGGACATGAGATTTACCCAGGTTCAGGCCCCCGGAGGGAAAACCCTACTCCTGCTTGTCTGCTCTTGATTACGGCAGAACCGAAAGTTACAGGGGTGCGCAGATGCAATCTGGCGTGGAGGTGTGTATGCGATGGAAAGGATTGGTCCTCCTCGCCGTGCCCTCGTGACCTTTATATAGAGTTTAGGAAGGTCTCGGGCAGAGATCGACTCGGTTACAAGTTTAGGGTTTCCCCCTTTGAATATTCTATCTGTTCTAGTCTTTCTCTCCAAGGATCCGAAGAAGTCATAGGCTTGGGCCACTCGAAAATCTCCATGGGCCATGTGTACTCTTGTTGGACTTCCTTGGGCTGGACCAGGTATGCTAATGTTGTGTACTCGTAGGGTATAACCATGTCACCTTTATTGATCAAATGCTTGAAAGGTTGTCCAAAAAGACTCACTTTTGCTTTCTTGATGGTTATTCTGGGTTTTCTCAAATTGCTGTGAAAGCACAAGATCAGGAGAAAACTACTTTCACTTGTCCTTATGGTACTTATGCTTATAGGAGTATGCCTTTTGGTTTATGTAATGCTCCTGCTACCTTTCAGAGATGTATGTCTGCTATCTTTCATGGTTTTTGTGAAGAAATTGTGGAGGTTTTCATGGACGATTTCTTCGTCTATGGAACTTCTTTTGATAACTGTTTGCACAACCTTGATAAAGTTTTGCAGAGATGTGAAGAAACCAACCTTGTACTTAATTGGGATAAATGCCATTTTATGATTAATGAAGGGATTGTTCTTGGACACAAGATCTCTGAAAGAGGCATTGAAGTTGACAGAGCCAAAATTGAAGCGATTGAGAAGATATCGTTGAAGGGAATATGCCCTGAGAGGCAATAATAAAGTGTTTATTATGTGTATTCCAAGTATATGATAGATGTTTATTTTGCATGTTATAATTGTATTAATACGGAAACGTTAATACATGTGTGTTTAATAAACAAACAGAAAGTTCCTAGTTATGCCTCTCTCATAAACTAGCTCGTTGATTAACAAGATGATCAAGGTTTCCTGATCATGGACATTGGATGTTGTTAATAACGGGATCACAACATTAGTGTAATGGTGTGATGAACATTCATCCAAAGTATAGCATTACGATCAAAGTCATTGAGTTTATATTGCTATAACAACTTACGAAGTGATCCTAATCCTTAGACCATGAGATCATGTCAATCACTAACACTGGAAGAGTTTCTTGATAACATCAAATGTCACACCGTAACAGGGTGATTATAAAGATGGATTCAGGACTAATAAAGTGTTATGTTGAGGCTCATGGATCGAGAGTGGAATTTGTTCATCCCGATGACGGATAGATATACTCTGGGCCCTCTCGGTGATATCACATTGATTAGCTTGCAAGCAAGTGATTTGATCACTAGAATGTTATATCACAGGAACGAGAAAAGAGTGCATGTCGGTAACAAGATCAAACTAGGTATGGAGATACCGATGATCGAATCTCGGACATGTAATATATCGTGAAACAAAGGGATTAAGATACTAGCGTAAAAGGTTCCGACGATCACAAGAAAGTCATCGTTGAATGTGTGGGAGTCAGTATGGGTCTCCAGATCCCGCTTCTGATTATTGATCCGAGAGGGGTCTCGATCATGTCCGCATTATTCACGAACCATAGGGTTACAAACTTAAGAGACACCGACATCCAATTGGAGCAAATGTTTCATGCCGAAAGAATGAACAAGCGCAGGAATTTATTTCACTAGATACCGAAACAGGTTTTTGGGTGAAATTGCATAAAGTGGTTATGCATGTGAAATAGAATTCTAGCAAGGGGTTATTTGTGAATGTTTGTCATTAAATTAATTGACAAAATTCTGAATAAAATAAAAGAGTTTTATTTAGTGAGAGTTTGCATTAAATTTGGTGAAAATTTAATGGGAATTTGAGTGGACTTTTGAGTGGAGGGAATTTAAAGGAGATTTGTGAGTGGAGTGTCCACCCACATGAAGAGGGGAGGGCAAGGGGGCAGCCCCCATGCGCCGGCCACCCCCTTGGGGTTCCCCCCTCCTCCTATAAAAGGAGCCCCCCTCCTCACTTGTCTCTCACACCTCCTCATGAAGGATCTCTCTCCCCCTCTAGAATTTATCCCCCATGGTCTCGGACTAGCGAGATACATGTTCCCGGTGGCTATTCGGCAAGAAAGAGTTGTGCTTCCGCTGCATCGCTGGAGCGAGGAGGCGGAGGTTGCTCGGTGCCTCGAACGTGTGTGCGAGCACGGATGCGCTGCTGATTTGCGGCGCTAGGACTTCCTCTCGATCTTGAGATCGGCAAGAGATCGTCTACATCAACCACGAGTTGAACTCGTTAAGCTTTGTCGGTCTTCAAGGGTATGTTCTCTACGGATATACATCCGCCCGTTGTTTGTATCTAGTAGATAGATCTTGGTATATAGTTCACATCGTAGGAAATTTTTTGTTTTCTATGCTGCGAACCCTACAATCGTTCCTAGAGATATCAAAGGTATTCATAGTAACCTTGGTCATGCTGGTTTCTATAGGAGGTTTATTAAAGATGTAACATCCCAAAAATCATAACTTAAAAAGCTTGCATATCATTCATGCATCCTTATGCATTTGGTTTATTTTCAAATAAGGTTTCAAAACAGAAGCCATTTGTTGCCTATTTTTTATGTAAGAAAGGCAATGGTTTTATCTTTATGAGAATACTTTGATTCAACCAGAAGAGTTTAAAGGATGATTTCAAAGCTTGCTCAAAGTTTCAAAACAAGAATCTAAATTAAAAACCATTTATATGCCTATTATAATATTTAAATAAGGCATCGTTTTATTTTATTTTCAATGGGCCAAAGTATTTTTGAGTAAACAACAATGTTTTATGCACAAATATGTGCATGAATCACTGTACAAAAATCCAGAAATGGTTTGAATTCAAAATATTTTGAATATCATTTGAAAATGAGTTTAGAAAATCAAAACAGAAAAAGAAAAGGAGAAAAGAGAAAAAAATAAACCAAGCTAACCTATCTAGCCCAACCCACCCGTGGACCAGCAACCAGCCCACCTAGCCCACCCAGGAAAACCCCCTCTCCTCTTTGTTTCTCACCCACACGCGTACCCCCTCTTTCGCTGTCGAGTGGAACCAATTCCTAGTCAGCATCGTCGTCCCCATATTTCCGCGCGACGACCCGCTCCGTCGTTTCTTCCTCGCAGTGACACCGTGTTGAATTCTCGTTTAATTCCCATTGATACAACGCGTAATTTCCGCCCTCGCTCTGGCTACATAACCACCTCACCACCCCGCATCTTTCCCCTCACTCACCACTGCCTAAGCGCCACCAGGTTGTTCGTATTGGAGCTCACACCGCCACGACACCGAACGACTGATTCCGGTGAGCCCCGGCCGCCCCGTGCCCTCTACTGCTTGCTAACATGTTCCCCTTGCTCGTGCGCATCTCCTAATGCCTCTAGTTTGCCTGGCCGTGACCCAGGTCGACTTCTTAGTCAAGCTCCTGGAACCGCAGAATCGTCGCTCAACTCTGGTGAGGAATACTGGTAATCTCCGAGCGCCCCTTGTCTTCTGCTTGACCCTGTCGTGTTTGATGCGTCCTTGCGCACCTCCTGATGCTCTTGATTTGTGATAGGGCGATCCAGAACATCGTCAACATCTTCATCCGCATGAACCCGACGCCGCCCGCAACTCCGACGAGCGCTAGCCACTTCTACAGCACGTCCCCGCCCCAACCGCGACCACGTTGAGCTTCCTCGTGCACCCGCGAGTCTGGTAAGACACACTGCAACCCTTATCCCTCTCTGGAATCGCCGGAGCATCGTCGCCAGTAGCGCCGCCGCCGCCAGTAACCATTTGCACCGCCTGTCTATGGTTGTTTGATCGTGCACCGTTAGATCTAGATCCAGCGCGTCAGATTAGATCACTTAACAAATCGTTATCAGTCAATCTGGCCCATGCGATTTTATTTAAATCCTGCGGCTCTCTTTGGTCTATCCAGCCGAACCGATATAGGCCAATCAGATACGCCCACGTGTCTGGCTTTTTTAATTTAAAATCTGTTTTTGAATTTATTAGTTATTCAAACTTGTAAATTCAATAAATTTTGTTCTGTTTATGCAAAAAATACAAATAATATATCAATGGATTCAAAAAATTAAATCCTACACATCCGTGGGATTGGTATTGTATTTTGCCTCCGTTAAAATGAAATTTTATACAGAGACATTTGTAGGCTTATTTTGTGTATAAAAAATAATTAGAAAATGTTTTTAAAGCCAAAGTAAGTTTATTTAGTCTCTAAATGTTTATTTAAGTGATTCAGTACTGTTTTACTTGTCTTGATTAGTTTAGGAAAATCATCACATGGCATTTGCATGCATTCATATATATATATATATATATATGATTATTTGAAATATGAATTTGGTGCTATCATTTTATGTGTAGATTTTGGTGCTAGTGGTGATTGTGATTGTGAGGATTGTTGCTACTCCCCCAACTACCGAGGCAAGTGGTGCTTCATATTTTTTCCCCAATATTTTGACTATGTAGTAGTGGGATTTTGTATAGGGCTTGCATGATATTTTTTCTAAGTATCTATATGCTATGATTGAGAAATCCTAGTAGTTGTAGAATTGTTAGAGTTTTTTCTAAGTTAAAGATACTTTCTATATTGCCATGCTTAGCCTAGCTTGTAGCAAACAAGGGTGGAATATATATTCATGTTATGGAAATTTTGCTAAGTCTTTTGACTTATGTTTTTGCTTAATAAAACAACTAAGTGAATGAATCACCTGGGTGGAATGGTTTGATGTTTTGTGTTGAGTGGTTACACAAGGCCCACATCTATGGTTTACCTTGTGTATCACACTTGTGGAAAGCCACCCATGAAAATAGGGATTTGAGATACTTAGTGTTTAGAAGTTTCTAGTGCAACCACATGGCATATGGGCTCTGCCTTGATCATATAGGTTGCAATAACTTAGCCATCTGGACAGTTGGTGGTAGGGTAATAGGTTGGAGCACGTCCATTTGGTCTAAGGGAAGGCTTCTGAAAGGTCTCATCTTGATGAATGCCAAGTCTTGTGGGGAAAGTGCACCACCTCTTGAGAAGGAAAAATCTAAGTACTTATTCGTGTCCCCGGAAATGGAAAATTGGAGCATCAAGACACTGAACCTATCAAAGGATCTCCTCATCCCAATTTCTAAATTAAAAACTTGTGGTTGAACAAGGGTTAAGGTTCACCAATGTATATTTGTGGTTCCTTGGGAGTTTTTGTCAAACAAAAACTTAGGGTTTTCAACTGATAGGTAAAACCTATTTTGAGCAATGCAAGACTAAGCTATACTTAGCCAAATTCATATAGAGGTTATAAACTAGTATTCTACTAAGGTATCACTTGCCAATACTATTCCAATGTATTGACCCACTGTGGCTATAACTTGTGATGTTGCTGACGAGGTTTAATCTCGTCAATGCCCATTGTTATGAGCTTGGGTTTTGGAGAAGATGGGGATGCTGGAGATCGCGGAACGGTTAGCAAACAAGCAACACAGGGACACGATGTTTACCCAGGTTCAGGCCCCCAGAGGGAAAACCCTACTCCTGCTTGTTTGCTCGGATTATGGTGGAACCGAAGGTTACAGCGTGCGCAGATGCAATCTGGCGTGGAGGTGTGTATGCGGTGGTGTGCGAGAGATTGTAAGAGAGCCTCCTCGTCGTGCCTTCATGACCTTTATATAGAGGTAGGCAGGTCCCAGGCATAGATCGAGTCAATTACAGGTTTTAGGGTTAACCCTTTGAATTTTCTATCTACTCTAGTCTTGCTCTCCAAGGATCCAAAGATGTCATGGGCCCTGGCCACCCGAAAGTATTCATGGGCCGGTGTATATTTGTCATGGGCCTTCCTTGGGCTGGACCAGGTATGCTAAGGTCGTGTACCCGTAGGGTATAACCATGTCAGTAGCCTCCGAGTGTTCAGTCGAATCGTATATTCGGCTGAGTACTCTTCAATCCTTCGGGTGCAGCTATCTCTGTTTGTTTAGAGAATGTTTTGAGTGTGTAGGGATCATTGATGTGTGTGCCCGACTCTCCCGATAGGTCAGGGTTAGTTAACTGTCTTAGGACAAAACAACACGATCTTCTTCAGATTCGAGTTCCTCGACTCGAACCGGGAACATATGCTGGCGTAATTCGACTCATGCCACAAAGGACTTACAAGAGTGGAATTCCAGTGAATTTTAAGTGATGTACCCAACGCGTCCTTCGGGATTTTGCATCGTGCCTGTTGGCACGGATTCTTACTAGCAGAGCGCAGTCGTGTGCATTGCCAGGCCATAAGATGATAACAATAGGTCTTATCTTTGTGTCACAGACACAACATCCGAATGTTTATCACCGCGAGGGTGTTTTGGGTGGCCAAGGAGGATGTTACTCACTTAGCATTAATTGGGGCAGAGTTGCCGATTTTTTTTTGCATCCTGATCCGCAGGATCACAGTAGAAGATTCATAGGGTGCGCGAACAGCGCTCCCTATAGGAGTAGCCCCCGAGTGTCTGTTCGAGTCACAGACTCGAGCAGAGACTTTAATTCCGCTGTTTTTTGGCGTCAGGTCCGTAGGACACAAATTTTTCGGATGCTTGAATCCATCCTCCCTATGGGAGTATCCCCCGAGTCCGTAGTGGAGTAGCAGACTCGACATAGGACTCGAAGAATATTTTCATGGTATAGTATTTTGATTATTTTTCGGGTGCGCGGCCAGCGCTCCTGATAGGAGTAGCCCCGAGTAGTTAATCGAATCGTAGATTCGAGTGAGTACTCTTAGCTGTGTAGCCGAAGAATTGTAACCGTTGCTAGTATAGCTTTTGATGACATCAGTGCTGACGATCGGTGACCTCAAGCGTCTGCGGCGCTAGAGATGACTTGACTGGACGAATATGGGTCCCACCTTCTGACTTTGAGTTGACTGGTCACGCGCGACGTGGAGATAATTACGGAGTCGCCTCGATTTCCGTGCGTAATGGACGGCGTGTGAGCGACGGTTCGCTGCTATGCTGACACGTGGACGGCAGATCTTGATGTTGGCTCTAGGTCTTCCCGATGGACGGTCATCGTGTATCGTTCTCGTCCTTATAATCATTGGGGAAAGGTGAATTTGTTTTCACCGCAGCCATTCCTGTTTCACTGCTCCCATCTTCTTTGAGCTTTTCTCACTGCTCGCTGGAATTTCCCCGTGCCTTTCCTTCCTTTTTTCTGCGTGCTCGTCGTTGTCGCCGCCGTAGTGCAATGGGGAAGCCCAAGAAGTCCTCCGCTGCAGTTGGCACCAGTGCGGCCGCCGGCGGCAAAAAAGGTTCCGCCGCCACCCATGTCACCGATGGTGGCTGGCGGCGATCGGAGACGCGTGAGAGTGATCTCCGCAAGCTCCGTGAGCGGGGCCTGATTCCGCAGGATAGGGAGGCCGTCAAACTTCCGAGAAACGAGGTAATTCCCCGTCCTCCTGCTGGGTTTCGGGTTATGTTCTTCGCCTTTGTCCTTCGGGGCTTTTCCTTCCCAGTCCACGATTTTCTTCGTGGATTGCTTTTCCTTTATGGTATCCAGCTGCATCATCTTTCTCCCAACTCTCTTCTTCATGTCGCTTGTTTCGTCACTTTCTGCGAGTGATGGCTCGGTATCGAGCCGCACTTTGGCCTCTTCCGGAAACTCTATTCCGTGAAGAGGCAATCTGGCTCCGATGGTGTTTATCCCATTGGGGGTTGCATCATTTCCCTCAAATCCAATCTTCTTTTATTCTCCTTTTCTATGTCTGAATCTGTCCAGTACTGGCGGAGGCGATGGTTTTACATCCGTGACTCCACGGTGGCTGGGCAGGAATTTGGACTTGCTCCTTTCGACCCCTCCCAGAAAATCGAGCCGAAAAGGTCCTGGAAGAAACAGATCTTGGATGGCGAGGTGGCGGAGATTGAGGAGCTCTATCGTCGAGTGGAGGATCGTCAGCTGATTCCAGATAAGGAGGTGAACGGTGTGGATATCATCCGCACCTTTCTTAAACATCGGGTGGAGCTACTCCAGGCTAGGGCGCACCCGATGTTCCTTTATTCTGTTCGCCGTGATCCGACTAGGGTTTCGACTGAGGAGTTCTCCAAGGGGGATCTCGACGGGATCCTTCTAAAGGGAATATGCCCTAAGAGGCAATAATAAAATGTTTATTATGTGTATTCCAAGTATATGATAGATGTTTATTTTGCATGCTATAATTGTATTAATAGGGAAACATTAATACATGTGTGTTTAATAAACAAACAGAAAGTTCCTAGTTATGCCTCTCTCATAAACTAGTTCGTTGATTAACAAGATGATCACGGTTTCCTGATCATAGACATTGGATGTTGTTAATAACGAGATCACAACATTAGTGTAATGGTGTGATGAACATTCATCCGAAGTATAGCATTACGATCAAAGTCATTGAGTTTATATTCCTATAAACAAACTACGAAGTAGTCATAATCCTTAGACCATGAGATCATGCCAATCACTAACACCGGAAGAGTTTCTTGTTGACATCAAACGTCACTCCGTAACTGGGTGATTATAAAGATGGCTTCAAAGCTACTAAAGTGTTATGTTGAGAATCATGGATCAAGAGTGGAATTTGTTCATCCCGATGACGGATAGATATGCTCTGGGCCCTCTCGGTGATATCACATTGGTTAGCTTGCAAGCAAGTGATTTGATCACTAGAATGTTATATCACGGGAACGAGAAAAGAGTGCATGTCAGTAACGAGATCAAACTAGGTATGGCGATACCGATGATCGAATCTCGGACATGTAATATATTGTGAAACAAAGGGATTAAGATACAAGCGTAAAAGGTTCCGACGATCACAGGAAGTCATCGTTGAATGTGTGGGAGTCAGTATGGATCTCCAGGTCCCGCTACTGATTATTGATCGGAGAAGGGTCTCGATCATGTCCGCATTATTCGCGAACCGTAGGGTGACACACTTAAGGGACACTGGCATCCAGTTGGAGCAAATGTTTCATGCCGAAAGAATAAACAAGCGCAGGAATTTATTTCACTAGATACCGAAACAGGTTTTCGGGTGAAATTGCATAAAGTGGTTATGCATCTGAAATGGAATTCTAGGAAGGGGTTATTTGTGACTCTTTGTCATTAAAGTAATTGACAAAATTCTGAATAAAATAAAAGAGTTTTATTTAATGAGAGTTTGCATTAAATTTGGTGGAAATTTAATGGGAATTTGAGTGGACTTTTGAGTGGAGGGAATTTAAAGGAATTTTTTGAGTGGAGTGTCCACCCACATGAAGAGGGGAGGGCAAGGGGGCAGACCCCATGCGCCGGCCACCCCCTTGGGGTTCCCCCCAGCTCCTATAAAAGGATCCCCCTCCTCACTTGTCTCTCACACCTCCTCGTGAAGGATCTCTCTCCCCCTCTAGAATTTATCCCCCATGGTCTCGGACTAGCGAGATACGTGTTCCCGGTGGCTATTCGGCAAGAAAGGGTTGTGCTTCCGCTGCATCGCTGGAGCGAGGAGGCGGAGGTTGCCCGGTGTCTTGTACGTGTGTGCGAGCACGGATGCGCTTCTGCTTTGCGGCGCTAGGACTTCCTCTCTATCTTGAGATCGACAGGAGACCGTCTACATCAACCACGGGTTGAACTCGTTAAGCTTTGTCGGTCTTCAAGGGTATGTTCTCTATGTATATACATCCGCCCGTTGTTTGTATCTAGTAGATAGATCTTGGTACATAGTTCCCATCGTAGGAAAATTTTTGTTTTCTATGCTGCGAACCCTACAGTGGTATCAGAGCCGGATCTATGCGTAGATGCTTTACACGGGTAGTACACATATGAGTATGTGGGCGATGATGATCATGTTGTTGCTCCTTTATTGTAATTTTGGATATTGGTGGCATAGTGGGATGAAGCGGCCCGGACAAACTTTACATGTCCTCGCACATGAGACCTGTTCCACGCTTGACATGCAACTAGTTTGCATAAGTGGCTAGCGGGTGTCTGTCTCTCCTACTATAGTCAATATATATTTTGCAAACGAGTTGTCAACAATTTGGTTATCCTCGTTGTGGTTCATGTTCGTAGGTAAGAACGGTTCTATCTCGAAAGCCCTAAGCCACGTAAAACTTGCAATGGATAAATTAGAGGCGTCTAGTTTAGATTGTTGCTGGGCTAGTGTTATGATATGGTAGTGTTGTAAGTAGAAGTATGAGATGATACTCTTACAACATACATAACGTGTAATCTCCATAGACCTTGGACTTACACATATAGGTATGATAGTAATCATACCACAGTGCACATGATAGAGATCATATGCGGGAACCATATCATTTCACTAATAAACATGTGATGTTTGATAGCATCTTATATTGCTTGTTTAGCGCTTTGTTAGCATAATAAGATGATCCCTCTTTTAAATATCAAGATAAGAATGTGTTCTTCCTTTAGTATGCACCGATTATGTTTTTGTCGCTCCAAGACATCACGTGATGATCGGGTGTTCTTGGATCCACAACCATATTTCGGGTGTAAAACAGTTACACACGCGAATATTAAGGTTCTAACTTGGAGAGCCTAGCATGTACAGACATGGCCTCGGAACACAGACCGAAAGGTTAAGCATGAGTCATATAGTTGATATGATGCCCATTTGATGCTCGCCTTTGAAGCTACACCGACTCACGTGATGATCGGACTTGGTGTAGTGGATTTGGTTCATGTAATCACCAAAAAGGCATGAGGAATGTCATTTTTGAGTGGGAGTTCATTCGTAATATGGATTAGTTGAACTCAATCTATCATACACTTAGTCTAAACTTTACAAAATCTGTTGTAGATGGCACCACCTGCTTTTAATTTCAATGTGTTCATGGAGAAAGAGAAGCTTGCAACAGACGGTAGCAACTTTGCCGAATGGGCCATGAATTTGAGGATTCTCCTCTCTGCTGCACAAAAGAAATATGTGCTAGAAGCGCCGTTAGGCCCCCCACCTTTAGATGATGCCCCTGACGAGGAGAAGAATGTCTATCAGACTCGTCAGGAGGACCACAACTTAGTTCATTGCGGCATATTTCATGGGCTAGAGCCGGAACTTCGAAAGCGTTTCGAAAATGGCAATGCTTTTGATTCAATGGGTGAGTTGAAAATGATTTTCGACACACATGCTGCTGTAGAGAGCTACAACGCTTCAGAAAAGTTCTTTAGCTGCATGATGGAAGAGCACAACTCCGTTAGTGAGCATGTAGTCAAGATGTCGGGTTACGCCGATAAGCTTGTGTCCTTGGGAATATCGATTCCCATTGACTTAGGCATCCATCATGTTCTGCAGTCTCTGCCACCTAGCTATAAGAGCTTCGTGATGAACTATAATATGCAAGGCATGAAGAAGTCTCTCCCCGAGCTTCTGTCAATGCTTAAAACTGCAGAAGTGGAGATCAAAAAGGAACATCAAGTGTTGATGATCAATAGGAACACTAGTTTCAAGAAAGACAAGAAGGGAAAACGGAAGGGAAGTAAGGGCGGCAAGCCTATTGCCGTGCATGAAAAGAAACCCGAGTTGGACCTAAGTCTGAAACCGAGTGCAACTATTGTAAGGGGACTGGCCACTGGAAGCGCAACTGCCCCAAGTATTTGGCATACAAGAAAGCCGGCAAGGAAAACAAAGGTATATATGATATACATGTTATTGATGTGTACTTGACTAGTGCTCGCAGTAGCACCTGGGTATTTGATACCGGTTCAGTTGCTAATATTTGTAACTCGAATCAGGGGCTGCGGAACAAGCGACCGCTAGTAAGGGGTGAGGTCAAGATGCGTGTCGGTAATGGATCAAGCGTTGATGTGATCGCCGTCGGAACGCTGCCTCTCCACTTGCCGTCGGGATTAGTTATAAACTTGAATAATTGTTATCTGGTGCCTCCACTAAGCATGAACATTGTATCTGGATCGTGTTTGATGCGAAGTGGTTATTCATTTAAATCCGAGAACAATGGTTGTTCCATTTATATGAATGAAATCTTTTATGGTCATGCGCCGATGATGAATGGTTTATTTCTTTTGGATCTTGATAATAATGTTACACATATTCATAATGTTGATGCTAAAAGGATTAAACTAAATGATGATATATCCGCATATATGTGGCACTGCCGTCTAGGTCATATTGGCGTTAAATGCATGAAGAAGCTCCATTCGGATGGACTTTTGGAATCACTTGATTATGAATCATTTGATACATGTGAGCCATGCCTTATGGGCAAGATGACTAGAATGCCGTTTTCCGATTCAATGGAACGGGCGACAGATTTATTGGAAATCATACATTCTGATGTATGCGGTCCAATGAGTGTGTCGGCGCGAGGTGGATATCATTATTTTGTTACTTTCACGGATGATTTGAGTAGATACGGTTATATCTACTTGATGAAACACAAGTCTAAAACCTTTGAAAAGTTCAAGGAATTTCAGAATGAAGTGGAAAATCATCGTAATAGAAAGATCAAATTTCTACGGTCCGACCGTGGAGGTGAGTATCTAAGTTACGAGTTTAGCACTCACATGAAAGAGTGTGGAATTGTTTCACAACTCACCCCTGCCGGAACACCACAGCGAAATGGTGTGTTGAAACGTCGTAATCGTACTTTATTAGATATGGTTCGATCTATGATGTCTCTGACGGACTTGTCGTTGTCATTTTGGGGCTATGCACTAGAAACTGCTGCATTCACTTTAAATCGGGCACCATCTAAATCCGTTGAAAAGACACCGTATGAATTGTGGTTTGGAAACAAACCTAAGCTATCATTTCTTAAAGTTTGGGGATGCGATGTTTATGTGAAGAAACTTCAACCGGATAAACTCAAACCCAAAGCGGAAAAATGCGTCTTCATTGGATACCCTAAGAACTATTGGGTATTACTTCTATCACAGATCCGAGGGCAAGGTTTTTGTTGCCAAGAATGGATCCTTTCTAGAGAAAGAGTTTCTCGCGAAAGGTGTGAGTAGTCGGAAGGTAGAACTCGAAGAGGTTATTGAACCTTCTCTTCAAAGTATGGCGAGTAGCGCAGTGCCGGAAGTTGTTCCGGATTTGGCTCCACCTGTTGAAGAGGGAACTAATGATAATGATCATGAAACTCCAAAAGAGAGTACTACCGAACCTCGCAGGTCAAGCAGGACACGCGTGCAGCTCCTGAGCTGTACGGAAATCCTGTCATGAATTTCATGGTTGATGAAAATGATGACCCTGCGACGTATGAAGAAGCGATGATGAGCCCGGATTCCAACAAATGGTTAGAAGCCATGAAATCCGAGATGGAATCCATGTATGAAAATCAAGTTTGGAACTTGGTGGACTTACCTCACGACCGAAAGGCCGTGGAGAACAAATGGATTTTCAAAAGGAAAACTGATGCTGATGGTAATGTAACTGTCTATAAAGCTCGACTTGTCGAAAAGGGGTTTCGACAAATTCAAGGAGTTGACTACGATGAGACATTCTCTCCCGTAGCAATGCTAAAGTCAGTTAGGATTATGTTAGCAATTGCTGCATATTTCGATTATGAGATATGGCAGATGGATGTCAAAACCGCGTTTCTCAATGGTAATATTGAAGAAGAGTTGTATATGATACAACCAAAGGGTTTTGTCGATCCTAAGGATGCTAACAAGGTGTGTAAGCTTCAGCGATCCATCTATGGATTGAAGCAAGCATCACGAAGTTGGAATCTCCGCTTTGATGAGGTGATCAAAGAGTATGGATTTGTCCAAACTTATGGAGAAGCTTGTATTTACAAGAAAGTGAGTGGGAGCAATGTGGCATTTATGATATTATATGTGGATGACATATTATTGATCGGAAATGATATAGATCTTTTAAACGGTGTTAAAAGTTATCTAAACAGCAAATTTTCAATGAAGGACCTAGGTGAAGCGTCATACATATTAGGCATAAAGATCTATAGAGATAGATCTAGGCGCCTAATAGGGCTATCGCAAAGTACATACCTTGATAAGATTTTAAAGAAGTTTAAAATGGAAAATAGTAAGAAGGGGTTCTTACCTATGACACAAGGCATGACATTGAGTAAGACTCAAAGTCCGGCTTCGGCGGAAGAAAGAGAGATAATGGACAAGGTCCCCTATGCTTCAGCCATAGGCTCTATAATGTACGCCATGCTATGTACAAGACCGGATGTGGCACATGCTATTAGTTTGACTAGTAGGTACCAATCGGATCCAGGTTCAGAACACTGGAAAGCGGTCAAGAATATCCTTAAGTACTTGCGAAGAACTAAGGATATGTTTCTTGTATACGGAGGTGAAGAAGAGCTCGACGCTAAGTGTTATGTCGACGCTAGCTTTGACACTGATCTGGATGACTCTAAGTCTCAATCCGGATACGTATTTCTCATGAATGGCGGAGCGGTTAGTTGGAGGAGCTCCAAACAACCTGTGGTGGCGGGATCAACAACGGAGGCCGAATATGTTGCTGCTTCAGAAGCGGCTCAGGAAGCAGTTTGGATGAAGGGTTCATATCCGAACTAGGTATGGTTGCAAACGCGTTGGACCCAATGATGATCTATTGTGACAACAATGGTGCCATTGCCAATGCCAAAGAGCCAAGGTCTCACAAGCATTCCAAGCATATTAAGCGCCAGTTTCACTCCATCCGCGAGCATGTCAAGGATGGAGATATAAATATTTGTAAAGTACATACGAATCTCAATGTAGCAGATCCGTTGACTAAAACTCTCCCTAGAGCAAAACATGATCTACACCAGAACTCCATGGGTGTTACATACATCACAATGTAACTAGATTATTGTCTCTAGTGCAAGTGGGAGACTGAAGGGAATATGCCCTGAGAGGCAATAATAAAATGTTTATTATGTGTATTCCAAGTATATGATAGATGTTTATTTTGCATGCTATAATTGTATTAATACGGAAACGTTAATACATGTGTGTTTAATAAACAAACAAAAAGTTCCTAGTTATGCCTCTCTCATAAACTAGTTCGTTGATTAATAAGATGATCACGGTTTCCTGATCATAGACATTGGATGTTGTTAATAACGAGATCACAACATTAGTGTAATGGTGTGATGAACATTCATCCGAAGTATAGCATTACGATCAAAGTCATTGAGTTTATATTGCTATAAACAAACTACGAAGTAGTCATAATCCTTAGACCATGAGATCATGCCAATCACTAACACCGGAAGAGTTTCTTGTTGACATCAAACGTCACTCCGTAACTGGGTGATTATAAAGATGGCTTCAAAGCTACTAAAGTGTTATGTTGAGAATCATGGATCAAGAGTGGAATTTGTTCATCCCGATGACGGATAGATATGCTCTGGGCCCTCTCGGTGATATCACATTGGTTAGCTTGCAAGCAAGTGATTTGATCACTAGAATGTTATATCACGGGAACGAGAAAAGAGTGCATGTCAGTAACGAGATCAAACTAGGTATGGAGATACCGATGATTGAATCTCGGACATGTAATATATCATGAAACAAAGGGATTAAGATACAAGCGTAAAAGGTTCCGACGATCACAGGAAAAGTCATCGTTGAATGTGTGGGAGTCAGTATGGATCTCCAGGTCCCGCTACTGATTATTGATCGGATAAGGGTATCGATCATGTCCGCATTATTCGCGAACCATAGGGTGACACACTTAAGGGACACTGGCATCCAGTTGGAGCAAATGTTTCATGCCGAAAGAATAAACAAGCGCAGGAATTTATTTCACTAGATACCGAAACAGGTTTTCGGGTGAAATTGCATAAAGTGGTTATGCATGTGAAATGGAATTCTAGGAAGGGGTTATTTGTGAATGTTTTTCATTAAAGTAATTGACAAAATTCTGCATAAAATAAAAGAGTTTTATTTAATGAGAGTTTGCATTAAATTTGGTGGAAATTTAATGGGAATTTGAGTGGACTTTTGAGTGGAGGGAATTTAAAGGAATTTTGTGAGTGGAGTGTCCACCCACATGAAGAGGGGAGGGCAAGGGGCAGCACCCATGCGCCGGCCACCCCCTTGGGGTTCCCCCTCCTCCTATAAAAGGAGCCCCCTCCTCACCTGTCCCTCACACCTCCTCGTGAAGGATCTCTCTCCCCCTCTAGAATTTATCCCCCATGGTCTCGGACTAGTGAGATACATGTTCCTGGTGGCTATTCGGCAAGAAAGGGTTGTGCTTCCGCTGCATCGCTGGAGCGAGGAGGCGGAGGTTGCCCGGTGTCTTGTACGTGTGTGCGAGCACGGATGTGCTGCTGCTTTGCGGCGCTAGGACTTCCTCTCGATCTTGAGATCGGCAAGAGATCATCTACATCAACCACGAGTTGAATTCGTTAAGCTTTGTCGGTCTTCAAGGGTATGTTCTCTACAGATATACATCCGCCCGTTGTTTGTATCTAGTAGATAGATCTTGGTACATAGTTCCCATCATAGGAATTTTTTTATTTTCTATGCTGCGAACCCTACACCTTCGCCCGCTGCTGAAATACAAGGCTGGAGAGGATATCCCGGGGAAGTCGCTGACTTCTCTGTTCTCCGCTTCTCGTCCGATTTCGCAGGTGTAGATCTGGGATGTGCGCGTAGCGCTATTTTCGACTGCGTTGTCCTTGCACCTTTTTGTGCTGAAATTTTTGTTGTCTTTTTATGCAGGAATTCAAGGTGCCAGGCATGTCGCCTCCATTGTCCGAAGTATTCCCGGATGCACCGGACAATGAGGTAGTGGACTCCATGTCTGAACTTCCGTTGGCACGATCGCCAGCCGAGGAGGCCAACGAGTCAAGTGAGGATCACACTCGTAAGAGGACACGAAGCTCCAGCGAATCGTCGGATGCTTCGACTCCGCCAACGCCTAGGAATCCGCTATGCCTTGAGCATCATAGTGGGGGTCATGGGGGCTATTCCTCTCCTATTCCGACCGGTCCCGTGCGGGCTGTAGCGCCGCACCCGCCAGCGAAGCGGAAGAAGGAAGAGAAGAAGGGAAGGAGGACCCCGCCTGTCTTTAACTTGAGCGATTTGAGCTCGTAAGTTTTCTAGGTGCCTTTTGATTTCTTTTGATTTTTCTTGATTGCTCTTGTCTGATGTTTTCCTTTGCAGCCATTCTTCCAACGGATCCTCCAGCGATGGTGCCCGGGAGATGGTGCGGGAGTCGAAGGTTGCTCCTCCTCCTCAGACGGTGGCCACCTCTGAGGGCGCTTCTACGAACCCTTCTCCGCAGGAGGCTCGGGTGGTTGTACCCCAGAAGACTTCGGCTGGACCTTCGGAGTCGCCGTCTAATCACGTAAGTTTCTTTGCTCTTGCCGCCGGGGGAGCCCCCGGGAGTTTTCAGGTGATCTGCTGATCACTTTTTGTTTTTTCTTCTTGTCTCGGGGGAAGCCCCCGAGCATCTGTAGGATGATCTGCTGATCATTTTTCTTTCAGTTTCTGGGGGAGCCCCCGAGCGTTTTTCGTGTGTTTAACTTGCTTTGCTTGTTCTTTGGGCGTAGCCCCCGAGCCGTTCTTTTGACGAGTAGTGCCTTTTGCAGCCTTTTGTGCAAGGCGCCAACCAGCTGGTGCAGCAGCGCCTGACATTGGAGGCCAGTTTCAAACAGCTTCAAGGTACGTTCACGGGTTGATCTTTTTGCTTATTGTATTTCTTTGCCCCGCGATCTAATAGGTGTTCTGCTTACTACAGAGGATAACAATACCACCGTCCGTGAGCTTGATGCTCTCAAAAAGAGCCTTGGGCGAGTGGAGAAGAAGGCCGAGGACGCCGTTGGTGCGAAGGAGCGCCTCGAGCTGGAGCTAGCCAACGCAGCCACGGCCAAGGAGCGCCTGCAGCAGGAGGCTACGGACCGCGAGGAGAAACTCGCCACCGCCACGGCTTCACGCGTGAAGGAGATAGCCGACAAGCTGATGGCGGCTGCCAAGGCTATTTTGGTTGAGTTGCTTCGTCTTCCCTTTTTCGTCTTCCTTGTCTTTCCTTGCTGTGCTTTTATTTATGTTGCCCCTTCTCTTTCTTTAGATGCCACGGGCATCGAGTTTGACCGCGGTGTCCTGGATCATGGAAGTGCTCTGGATGATGCCACTACGACGGTCGAAGACCGCTGTGGTACCGTGGTCGGCTCACTTGCCAAGGCTAAGGAGGTTCTTGGGTGCTTCTATAAGGAGCTCGTCCCCAAGGGCGTCGCCCTCGAAGATGTTGATGCCTTGGTGGATGCACTGTCAGCCGAAGCACCTGCGGCGTACAAGCGCAAGCAGAAAGGCATTGGTACGTCCGTCGGGCTGGCGATGGCCCTGGCCTCTGGAGCGGAGCTGGATCTTCATCAGGTCACCTCCCGGATGCCAACGGCTACTGACAGATCTGAGGTAGCCTTCGCCCTCTTTGATGCCCGCTGTAAACATTATGGGCCGAAGTTGATTGACTCGCTGGCTGAGTACGCGGTGAGGAAGCAGGGGGAGGCCAAGAGTAGGAAGTCCAGCTCCGAGGCTACCCAGGATGCGGCTTCTTTGGCCTTGTAGTTGTAGGATAGCTTTTGTTTCCTTTGTTGTAATTATATCTATGAACAATCCTTGTGCCACGCAGTGGCTTTTTGCTGTACATAATGAATTTCCGAGTTCTATGTTCATTCGTCTGCTTGTTCATATCCTTGTCTTGTTTTACTCTAGGGGCATTCGGGTGATGATCCCGTTGACACTTCGTCTGCACCACAGCTGCGGTCATCCTTGGATGGTGCGTTGCAGCTTGTGTTTCTTTGAGACCGCATCCGTAGTCTTGAGAAAGAATTGCTTGGAGTGCGTGGCCACGCCAATGTTTGGAAATCGAAGGCAGAGCGAGGCGCTGCCAGAGAGGAGTATTTGATGACAGAGTTGCGTCGTTTGTCCGAACAACTACAATGTGAGATTTTCGAGCTGCTACTCATTGTTTCGGATGCGCCTGTTGGCCTTTCATCTTACTTTTTGCAAGTATTGCAGGTGCTAACCTTGCTCCGAAGGAGGAGAAGGAGCGTGTTGCTGTTCGGATCAACTGCCTGACCCAGCAGGACATGGAGGCCGGCGGGTTCTTCTGGATGGACCGTGATCGTGCCATGGTCCTTGCGACTGTGAAGGATCGTGTTCACCAGGTGTCACGGGTGCTGCGTCAGGAGAAGGCTTCACTGGCGTCGGTTCTGCACATGATGTTTCCGCTGGATGAGGCGCCATCGACCCTCTGGGGTCTGCTGGCGAAGTTTCGAAATGTGCATCATGTCAGAGAACTGGTGCTGCATCATCTTGTCGCGAGGGCGAAGGCCGCGCTTTCCCTTGTGCGGTTGCATCGTCCCGATGTAGATCTGTCTGCTGTAGCAGATGGGCCGCCTCTTCGTCCGGATGGTGGTGAGTGGGATATGCATCCACATTATGCGGCTGTAAGGCAGCATGCCGAACAAATTGTAGTTATGTTTGAGCGGCGTGCCTAGGTTATTCTTCAGAATAGGTAGGACCTGTAAAAGAGATAGATGTAAAATTTGTATATATTCGACTGGGCGTCTTGTGCCCTTTATTGTAAAGGGTTATTGTTGTGTATCACGTGGTGCTTTGTTTGTATATGTGTCCTCTTCGTTAGCCTGACGTGGTCAGCTACTCAGGTGTACAAGCGTTATCCTCAGTCGACGAAGTCGTGAGGTAGGGGGAGCCCCCGAGTGTGTTGTAATATGGAGTAAAATGCAGACAATAGGTGAATTTTTTTGGGGCGAGACACTTAGCTTTATTCATATCGTAAGGAGGAGGTACATTGTTCGGCTGAGTAGCCTTGGCTGAATAGCCTTATTATAAGTAAAAGAGGGAGGTATCTAGGGGTAGAAGCGTCGCAGTTGTGCGACGTTCCATGGGTTGGAGTATGTGACTCCAGACTCCATGTGCTTGAGGCGATAGGAGCCACCTGGGATGACTTCAGTGACGATGTAGGGTCCCTCCCATGGTGACTCGAATTTCTTCGGTCGCTCTTGCTTGAGTCGCAAGACTAGGTCTCCTTCGACGAAGGACCTTGGGCGTAGCCATCGGCTGTGGTAGTTACGGACACTCTGTTGGTACACCGCTAGTCGAGCTGCTGCTATGTCATGTGCCTCGTCGAGTGTGTCGACGACGTCTTCGAGTGCGGCCGTGGATTCGGCTTTGTTGTAAGCGATGACCCGTGGGGCCTTGTGGCATACCTCTGCTGGTAGCACGGCTTTGGCTCCGTGCACCACGAAGAAAGGCGTGTAGCCGGTTGAGCTATTTGGCGTTGTGCGCAGGCTCCACAGGACCGAGGGCAGCTCTTGTGTCCAAGCTCCTGCGAGTCGCTTGAGTGGGATCATTAGGCACTTCTTGATGCCAGCGCCGACGAGGCCGTTGTCCTTTTCAACCTGTCTGTTCGTTTGCGGGTGCGCCATGGAGGCGTATGTGATGTTGATTCCGAGGTCTTCGCAGAAGTCCTGGAATTCTTTGGAGATGAAGTTCGACCTGTTGTCGGTGATGATGCTATGCGGCACGCCGAATCTATAGATAATGGATTCAAAGAACTTGACGGCCGTTTTGCCCTTTTGGTTAGTGACGGGCATGGCCTCAATCCACTTGGTGAATTTGTCGACTGCGACTAGGAGGTAGACGTGACCTCCTTACGAGGACCTTGGCAGTTTGCCGATCTTGTCGAGGCCCCATTGGGCAATGGGCCAGGCCAAAGGTATGGGACTGAGCTCTGATCCGGGTGCGTGCAGTTTATCTGCAAACCTTTGGCACCCGTTGCATATTTGGATGATGTCCTTGGCGTCGTTCATGGCCGTTGGCCAGTAGAATCCAGCTCGTAGAGCTTTGGCAACAAGGGCGCGGCTGCCCGCATGATGGCCGCAGATGCCCTCGTGGAAGTCTTGGAGGATGGTTTTGCCGTCACCGATGGTGACGCACCTTTGGAGTACACCTGAAATGCTGCGCTTGTACAGCTCGCCATTGATTATGGTGAAGGCCTTGGACCGGCGAGATATGCACCGGGCATCTGTTGGGCTATCAGGAAGTTTGCTGTCTATCAGGTACCTGAGGTATGGCCGTGTCCAAGTTTCTTCGACTGCCATGACCTGCATTAGGTTGACCGATGCGATTTCTGTGTCGATCTTTTCGGGTCCTTCCCGTCCTTTGGGTAGCGCAGCCCCCAAGTGCTCTCTTCGGGTGATCCTTTTGGGAATTTCCGTTTGATGGATGGCACGTAGATCTGTTCGAGGAACACAACTGGTGGCACGCGTGCGCAGGTGGATCCGATGTTGGCGAGTCTGTTGGCCTCTTGGTTGCTTTCTCTCCCAACATGCCAAAGCTCGCAACCGTCGAAGTCTCCTTTGAGTGAGTTGTAGAGTGCGCGGTACGCGATCATGTTGGCGGCGTGTGCGTCGCACTCGTTCATCGTCTGCTGGACGACGAGGTTCGAGTCTCCGTAGATGACCAGGCGCGTTGCACCGCAGATCTTGGCCATTCTCATGCCGTGGATGAGGGATTCGTATTCGGCCTCGTTGTTGGAAGCTCGAAATTTCATCCGGAAGACGTACTTCATCTTGTCGCCCTGCGGGGAGGTCAGTATGACCCCGGCTCCTGCTCCGGCTTCGCGCTTGGAGCCGTTGAAGTGCATCGTCCATGACTGTGTCATATCCGGCGCATCTGGCACCTGCAGTTCCATCCAGTGGACGAGGAAGTCCGGAAGGACCTGAGACTTGATCGCATGGCGCTCCTCGTAGACGATGTATAGAGGTGACAGGTCGATGCCCCACAGGGCTACACGTCCTGTGGCCTCCGGGTTGTTCAGGATGCTGTTCAGTGGTGCCTCATTGACGACCATCACCTGGTGCTCCTGGAAGTAGTGGCTTAGCCGATGAGCCGTCATGAATACGTCATAGGCGAGTTTCTGGTAGTGAGGGTACCTCTGCTTTGTCGGTGTCAATACCTCGCTGAGGTAGTATATTGGGCGTTGGACCCCATGTGTCATGCCTTCTTCGGGTCGCTCGACCTCCAGTACGGTGCTTACCACCTGGTGTGTGGCTGCTATGTACAGTAGTAAAGGCTCGCGCTTCTTTGGCATGACCAAGACGGGCGAGGTAGAGAGCAGCCGCTTCAGATCTTCGAATGCGTCATCCTCCTCGGGCGTCCACTCGAATTTGTCTGTCTTGCGCAGAAGCTGGTAGAACGGCGGAGCTTTTTCGCCCATGCGGCTGATGAACCTGCTCAATGCCGCGATTCGCTCGGCAAGCTGCTGGACGCCCTTGTGGTTTTTCGGCTTCTCCATGGGCATGATGGCCCGAATCTTCTTCGGGTTCGCCTCGATCCCTCGCTGGGAGATGAAGTAGCCTAGCAGTTGACCAGATGGGACACAGAAGGCGCATTTTTCTAGGTTTAACTTGATCTTGTATCGATCGAGGTTGTCGAACGTCTCGCGGAGATCGTCGATGAGCGTCTTGGCATCCCTTGTTTTGATGACTATGTCGTCGACATAGACTTGTATGTTGCGGCTGATCTGGTCCTTCAGGCATGCCTACACGCACCGTTGGTATGTGGCGCCTGCGTTCTTCAGCCTGAAGGGCATTGTGTTATATCAAAACAGTCCAAATGGCGTGACGAAAGCCGTTTTCTCCTGATCTTTGACCTTCAGTCGAATCTGGTTGTAGCCTGAGTAGGCGTCGAGGAAGGAGAGTTTTTCACATCCTACGGTCGAATCGATGATCCGATCGATCCGAGGGAGAGGGAAGTGATCCTTCGGGCAGTGCTTGTTCATCGATGTGAAGTCCACGCACATCCGCAGGATGTCCGTGTCCTTTTTGGGGACCATCACAGTGTTGGCGAGCCACTCGCTCTCCTTGATCTCCCTGACAAAGTTTGTCGAGTAGTCTGTTGACTTCGACTCTGATTGCTTCGGCCCGTGGTTTGGACATTCGTCGGATGGACTGTTTGACGGGCTTGGCATCTGGAAATACATTGAGTGCATGCTCGGCGAATTCCCTGGGAACTCCTGGCATGTCCGCAGGACACCACGCGAAGATTTCCCAGCGCTTACGGAGGAATTCGACGAGCGCGCTTTCCTATGCGAAGCTGAGGTCATTGGCGATCAGCGTCGTCTTGGAGGCGTCCGTCGGATGGACCTGTACCTTCTTTGTGTTGACGGTGGAGTCGAAGGACATATCTGGTGTGTTCTGTCTTGCGACTGGGGCTGCCCCGTTGTCCGTCACCTCGTGGAGCCTTACGAGCTCCTCCTGCATGCCGAAAGACTGGGAGATTCTGTTGAAGTCCCTGTCGCAGTGGTCCGATCGGGTGAAGCTCCCGTGGACCGTGATGACGCCCCTGGGTCCTGGCATCTTGAGTAGCAGGTACACATAGTGTGGTACCGCTAGGAATCATGCGAATGCCACGTGCCCAAGGATGGCATGGTATTGTGATGGCCAGTCCACCACTTCGAACTCGAGTCACTCGCATCGGAAGTTATTCGGCTTGCCTAAGATGACGTCGAGCCATATCTTTCCTAGGGGGAATACACCCTTCCCTAGGACGATGCCATGGAACGTTGTATCAGATTGTTCCAGGCTGCACAGCGGGATCCGCATTGCTGCCAAGGTACTGGCGAAGATCAGATTGATGCCGCTGCCGCCGTCAATGAAGACGTGGCTCATGTCGAACCCGCCGATCTGCGCCTCAAGCACCAGGGCAGCATGACCTGGGCGAGGGACCTGGCAAGGGTGATCCGAACGGCTGAACGTGATGCAGGACTCCGATCCGCTGAGGTACTCAGGGATGGCGGGCGGAGCGGTCACGACCAGGTTAATTTGGCGGGTGATTTTCTTCTGCACCCTATTTGTTGGGTGCCCTTTTTGGATCATCAACGATCCTTTCGGCGCGGGGTACCCGTGCCCATCGTTGTTCTGCGCGGGTGCGATTGGGTGGTTCGGAGGTCCCGTAGGTGGTGGTGGAGGAGCTCCATGTGCGATCCCACCTGGTGCAGGTGCGTTCCCGTATCCAGGGTCCGGGGCTTGCTGCCTCATCTAGGCCATGCTCTCGCTGAGTTTCTAGAAGTCGCGACAGTCCTTGAGCATGTGGCTTGCCTTCTTCTTACCATCCTGCTTGTCGATGTAGAAGTGGATGGTGCATGGACCCGACAGTTTGTCGTATGCTGAGGGTCCGTCGTCACGGCCACGGCGTTGCCATACTGCGTTGGGCGTCCTCCGTCGCGGAAGTTGCTTCCATGGTATCCGCCATTGCTGTGGTTGCCATCGCTGCGGCGGTCGGCGTAGCCAGGCGTGACCATGCCGGGTCCATCGCGATCGTCGTAGACGCGTGCTCTTCTCTTGCTACGGCATTCACATCACCGGCCGTAGTCATCTTCCTCCTCCGAGTGTGCTCGGTGGACGGAGTCCTCGTCGTCGGCCGACCTGTTGGCGATGTCCATGAGGTGGTCGGGTGTCTTGGGCTTGATGCGCCCAAGTTCTTCTTTGAAGTCCTGGCGTTTGTCGTCGTCCTTGAAGGTGTCGATATCTCTCTCCTCAGAGATGTGCACTGTGGAGTTCTTGGTGTTGGACCAGCGCAGTATGTATGAGCGAATGGATTCGCCCATTCATTGGGTGCAGGCTCGCAGCTCCTCGATCGAGGCAGGCCTCTTGCTGGTGCCCTTGAAGTTTCGGATGAAACTGTACGCCAGCTCCTCCCAGCTTTGGATGGATCCTAAGGATAGGCTGCTAAGCCAGATCCGAGCTGCGCATGTCAGCTGCAGCTAAAGGCATTGCATGGCGGTTTCCTTGTTTCCGCCGTGTAGCTTGACGGACGACAAGTGGTTGCTGAGCCACGCCTTGGGGTCCTATGTGCCGTCAAACTTCGGAGTGTCCGAAGGAATCTTGAAGTTCTGCGGCATCCTTGTCCGCCGAACAGATCTACTAAAGCATCGGGCTCAGCAGAGTTCTCCTTCGTTATCATCCTCCTCGGATTCAGGCGAGCAGACGCGCTTGGCGCGTGCCTTGTCGATCTTGCGCTGGGTTAGCTCGCTTCGAGCGTCGTAATCGCGGCTGCGATGACGTGAGCTCTTGTGCCTGCAAGGAAGTTCGTGCTCTTCATCTTCAGATGATGGCGTGGGACTGCGGTTGAACCTGACCACAGTCTTCTTCTTTGGCTCCGCAGGAGTTTCTCCGTGGAGCGCAGCTCCAACGAGTCCGAGTCCGGTAAGCGTGGACTTATGCATGGCCCTTTTCAGGTCCCCTTCCGGAGGTGGATGGGACGGGAGGTACGCAGTGGCCGCCATGATTGCATCTTGTGGTGTCTTCGGGATGACGTTGCCGTCGGCGTCCATCTCCATGAAGGACACGTTGAGGGCGCAAGTCACCTCGCGACGCTCCTTCGGGTCCATGTTCTCCATCCGAGAACGGTGCTTGTTGCCATGGTTGCCGTGCGAGATGGAGCCAATGCCCATGGCGGAGAGCACAGCTCGCCGCGCACTGGACTCCGAGGCTGCTTGCTTGCGCTTGTCAAGCACCTCCTTGTCAACACCCGGATTTTTAATCCCAAATGCCTGTTATGCCATACATCGCAATCCCAGGATTACCATTTTTGAGAGACATAACAGAATTGGATACCACAGTACATCATCCATTACAAACCATACATAAGGTCTTACACAAATAGGGATCTCATGATCTAGTTCTTAATACAACTTCCAGTAGCGGAATACGTAATAATAACGGTAGCGTCAGCGAAGCTCCATCTTCGGGGTCAGAGGCAATGCTGACGATGGGATATGATCCTAGTTATCGTAACCTTCCTAGGGTCCATCCTCCAGGTACTCCTCTTCATAGTCCGGCCATGGGAATAGCTAGGGAAAAAGCCATGAGTAATCTTTAAGTACTCGCAACTAATACTAACAAGTGAAAGGGGTTTTTGATAATAGGACACTAGGCTCTAGGGTTGTTTTGCAAAAGCCAGATTTATCTCTACTAAGCTGAGAAGCAAGAGAAGCTAGTCAAAATTTTATAACTCCTAAGTAGGAAGCTTGTATTTCATATCACAACCCTGTTGTGTCAAGTCAAAGTCTCAATTCATTTCACAAGTCTTTTCAAAACATCTGACGGGGGAACAATATGGCCACTCCAACTGTCCATAACCGCGAACGCGGCTATTCGAATAGTTTGACACTCTGCATAGATTGTACACTTTCACCACAATATTCGATACATCCTCAGGAACAAATCCTGAATTCACCATACTCAGTATGCGGATAATCAATCCTAACCTTTCAATTACACGCCCTAGTATAAGCACCTCTCCTATGAGTTTGGCCTCCCAACCATGACCAACTGTCATCTTGGGTACTGCACAGGTGGACAATCTTCACAAGGTAGCCTCAGCTCAGACCTTGGCCGTGAGGGAACTAATACTAAGGTATATAAGTTTCTAGTCAAGCCCTACCCAATCTTCGGGTATTGTGGTTGTACGATAAAATTGGAATGGTATCGCATCCAGACAACCATCAGTTTTATAAAGGGCTAAGGCTCATGCCTCAACATTTTCATCACAAAAATCATCAGGTGTTCGGAAACACATGTCAAAACATCTCAGTAGAATGATCCATCATTCTAAGGTTTTCATAACCATTTTCACCAAGTATTCCCATCTAATGTTGATCAAGTTTTATGCTTAGCACTAGCATCTACATGTGGGGGTAAGCACTAATGGGGGATAGTAAACTAGTGGAGTTTCCACTAGGTTCAATCTTATGCCTTAGGATGACATCAAGATTTTCTAGCTTAGGCCAAATTTTATGCTCTTTATGCAACCTTCAATATATCTTTCTAGAATCTACAAGTCACTGAAGTCAACTCTAAGTTAAAGATTTGATAAAGAAATAAAGTAGAAGGCTTGCAAATAAAACTAGGATTGGTTTATCAAGTTGACATAGTAGCAAGTAAGTATTATCTTGCCCAATTGCAAGTATAAGCTTGCATAGGTCAACTTGATTAGTAAGGCTTGCTAAAATAGAGTATCTTGCAAGTGTTAGCTTGCCTTGTGCAGAGTAGTGGTTGAAGTTCTCCTCGGCTTCTTCTTCGTAGTATCCTCCTTCCTCCTCGTATCCTTGGTTGGTACTAGCGTATATGAATAAATACGAGGTACAAAATCACCAAACAATACTTAACTACTTGCATTCATCACACACAAGGGTCCTATAGATGATCTAGCATCATCACTAACATTACAAAATTAAATCTTGGTTTAATTCCTTTTATTTTTAGAAAAGTAATATCTACTTATTGAAAAACTACTTAAGATTTAATATTCTCCAAACCAAACATCGGATCATGTTGACACATGTCATCACCACATATTTTAGTCCATGGGAATGTGATTTAAAGTGGTGTCACAATTTAATAAGGTTTTTCTCTTTTATTTTAATTAATTAAAGTGGCTAGAAATGCCTATGTGGCATTCTTTTATTACTTGGTCATTATTTCTGTAAGTAAACCTATATATTTTTATATATTCTGAAAGGTATGATTAAATGTGATTTTTGAGAGTTGGAATCAACTCAAAAGCTATTATGGTTTAAATTTGAAAAAAGTTTGAATGTAGAAAATCTTTTGCCTTGTTATTTTTACCATGGATGATCTACAGATCCAAATGACTTGAATCCAACGGGCTTGGATTCAGCATTCCCAGACCTTTCTAACAAAATTGGTTTCATTCAATTTGGTTCACTGAATCGACCTGGGTTGAATTGTGAAATTGGGTACAGAAGTGTGTTTGAAATAAAATGAAAAAGGTTAAATTCAAATAACCGGGCTGCGCGGGAAGCGATACTGGGCCGGCCTGCTAAGCACAGCGCTTACGCAGGCTGGTTAAGTCTCTGTCCCCACGCGTCAGTGAGACAGGGGGTGCGAAGCCGTATTGGGCGATGTGGTGCGTTCGATCTGGTTCTAATCCAACGACTGAGGGTGGGGGTCATTGGGGGCTCACCGGGCTCAGGAGAGGGTCGGCGAGGCGGGCGAACGACGAAGTCGATGACGGCGAACCTCCTGGTACCGGCAGCTTCTCCTGGGGCGGCTCCAATCGCTGGCTCCCTTCTTCTCCAGAGGCGGCAGGCTCCGGCAAAATTCCGGCGAAGTGCTGCTCGCCTTGCTTCGGGAATAGGGTGGCACGATCAGTGAGGAGAGGGGAGTGATATGGTGTGCTCAATTTGGCTGGGGGTGGCCTCTATTTATAGTCGCGACGGCGAGACCGAACGGCATGGGCAGGCGACGGTGGAGACATGGCTACGGGCGGCTTGAGGCATGGCCGGCGGTGGCGATCGCTTGGTGGTCTCCTGGCGATGCTCTACGGCTTTAATGCGCACGTAGGGGTGGTGCGGTTTGGTCTGGAACGAGCGATGCTCTGCGTTGCAGAGGCGGCGTCTTCGACGGCGAGCGGTGGCTGTGCATCATGGGGAGACAAACGGGGATGTCTGGCGGTCTCATGGGGTGGCGATAATGTATGCACGCAGCAAGGGCGGCGCGCGGTCTGTGGGCGTTGGTCGAGCGTGGCGCTCTGGCGCATGCTCGGCATGGTTGCTGGCGAGATGGGCGCGGTCCGTGCGTGTGTTCCAGGGTTTGGCAACGCTCGCGGCTGGGACAAGGAGTGGCGGTGGACGTTGGGCTGCCTCCCAGACAAGGTTGGCACGGCTAAATCTCTTTCTAGCTTGCTGTCTCCACTGGGGTGGCATGGTGAGCTTCGGCTGTTCACCATTGATGTCATTGCCCAGCTTACAGTGAGGCTAGTGCTTGGTTTAACTTGCTAGATGATCTACTGAGATGGTTGTGAGCTAGAGAGGGGACAAGTTAGGCTTCAATCACTGCTCACAATAGTGTTTAAGATTTTGATGATTTGTGTCTGCAAAGTGTTTGATGAAATGGCCACAAGAATTCAAGTTTTGAATTTTGAAAAGATTTTTGGTGGGTGTGCTAGGTTGGTGCTGGTGAGTCTGCAGATGCTTGGGTTTTGAAAGTTGAGCTTGTTTGAGTGGTTTTTGAAAAAGTGGGATCTTCTCATATGATAAAGATTCAATTTTGAACTGTCATTTAAACTATGCATTTGAAAGTTTCTGGATAATCACAAAGTGGGCCTTGATACTTTGTTATGAGTACAATCAAGGGGTGCAAAGATCCAAACAAGTTTCTGTTAAGTTCTGAAAGTTTGGGACAGCCAAAGTATGCATGGGAGTTAAATTGGTCAAAATGACCATTCCCTTATTTTATTTGTATTTGGGAAAAGTTTGGGAAATGTTTAGATGATGTTTATTTCACCTAAGAATCCATTTACAAGCAAAGGAACACACAAACAAGGTGGTTCAAAAGAAATCAAAATGAAATGCATACACACATGCATGCTTTCATATTTTTATTTAGAAAAGTTTTTGTTAACCCTAAATTTGATGATTAGAGTTTGATGATTCAAGTTTATTATTTTTGGGATGTTACAGTCCTGCATCTTCACCTGCTTCTTGTGCTCCTCGATTAGGAGCATGTGGTATGCCATCAGCAGGTCCCGTGAGGCACCCACGGGCAGGATCTTGTTGCCTGCTACGGCTTCGCGTGCTTGAGCCCATCCCTCCTCGCTGAGGTGGATAACCCAATCGGTGTCGTCCCCATTGGGTGGGGGGATTGGCTTCTTCTGTTCCCGCCGTTTCTGCCCTGTGGGTTAGGCGGCAGGTTTGGCGCGTGGTGTTCCGCGTCACTCTGGATGACTACAACGCATTGGTAGCGCTCGTAGATTGGATCGCTGCTGCTACATCTTTTGGATCCGGAACCTTAGGTCCCTTCATCTGATGGTGGATCACACAGATCTGAGTTGCAGCTGCTGCTGTCATAGGACTCATCTGTCGATGGTGATGTGCGTAGCACGGGGTGTGGGGCCCATGAAGCAGGCCTGATCGATGGCAGGGGCACCCGCTCAGGGAGGCGGAGAGTCCCGGTCTGCCCCACCTAGAAGCAGAAGCTCTCGAACAAGATCTCGAGTCCGTCGCCAATGGGCTCGAAGTCCTTCAGGGTGGCTGGAGAGTGGGCGGTGAAGTCGAAGGCACCTTAGAGGAGATGACTCTCCGTCGCCGCGGAGTTGTAGATCGATTTGGTTGGGACCGTCACGATCGCACTATCAGCGCCCCTAGTTCCCACAGACGGCGCCAATTGACGAGGTTTAATCTCGTCAATTCCCATTGTTATGAGCTTGGGTTTTGGAGAAGATGGGGATGCTGGAGATCACGGAACGGTTAGTAAACAAGCAACACGGGGACACGAGGTTTACTCAGGTTCAAGCCCCGGGAGGGAAAACCCTACTCCTGCTTCTCTGCTCTAATTATGGTGGAACCGAAGGTTACAGGGTGCATAGATGCAATCTGGCATGGAGGTGTGTATGCGGTGGTGTGCGAGAGATTGTAAGAGTGCCTCCTCGTCGTGCCTTCCTGACCTTTATATAGAGGTAGGCAGGTCCCAGGCACAGATCGAGTCGGTTACAGGTTTTAGGGTTTACCCCTTTGAATTTTATATCTACTCTAGTCTTGCTCTCCAAGGATCCGAAGGCGTCATGGGCCCTGGCCACCCGAAAGTCTTCATGGGCCGGCGTATATTTGTCATGGGCCTTCCTTGGGCTGGACCAGGTATGCTAAGGTCGTGTACCCGTAGGGTATAACCATGTCAGTTGCAGGTTACTCTGATGAGGATTAGGGTTGTGAGTCTACACTCAACATGTTTGCCTCTGGCACATGAAATGAAGACTTTATTTTATTTTGTTAAGTTAAACTCTTGCTCTAGCCTTTGGCTATGGAGTTGTAAAAGACTATGTTATATCTGGAATGAAGATGTAATAATGATCTTTGTTTCTGTCTACTTCATCTTGAACTGTGGATGCTAGCATTTGATCCAGGGACTAGAATTGCAATCACAGGGACCTTTACCTTTATAAAGGTGGGGTCTTACAAAATATTTCTCCAAAATTTCAAAGCCCCTTACTAATCTTCTTCAAAAATATGTACCTTTTGTTTTTTATGATGATTGTAAGGAAGCTTTTGAAACTTTGAAGAAATCTTTGACAACTTCTCCTATTGTTCAACCACCTGATTGGAGTTTACCTTTTGAAATTATGTGTGATGCTAGTGATTTTGCTGTGGGTGTTGTCCTTGGACAACGTGCTGACAAGAAGTTAAATGTCATTCATTATGCTAGCAAGACTCTGGATGCTGCTCAAAAGAATTATGCTACTACTGAAAAGGAGTTCTTAGCTGTAATATTTCCTTGTGATAAGTTTAGACCTTATATTGTTGATTCTAAGGTTACTATTCATACTGATCATGCAGCTATTAAGTACCTTATGACAAAGAAGGACACTAAGCCTAGGCTTATAAGGTGGGTGTTTCTTTTGCAAGAGTTTGATCTGCATATTGTGGATAGGAAAGGTGCTGATAATCCTGTTGCTGATAATTTATCTCATTTGGAAAACATTTCTTTTGACCCTTTGCCTGTTAATGATAGTTTTCCAAATGTGCAGTTAGCTGCAATAAGGGTAAGTACACATGAGAGTCCTTGGTATGGTGATTATGCTAACTTTATTGTTTCCAAGTATTTGCCTCCAACCTTTACACCTCAAGAAATAAGGAAATTCTTTTATGATCTAAGGCATTACTTTTGGGATAACGCACACTTATATAAAGAAGGATTAGATGGAATTATGCGAATATGTGTTCCAGAATTTGAACAACAAGAAATATTTATAAAATGTCATGGAAGTGCTTATGGAGGACATCATGCTGGGGATAGGACTGCACAAAAGGTTTTACAATCTGGATTTTATTGGCCTACCCTTTTTAAAGATGCAAGAAAGTTTGTCTTATCATGTGATGAATGCCAACGAGTAGGTAACATCTCTAGACGCAATGAAATGCCTATGAATTATTCTCTTGTTATTGAACCTTTTGATTGTTGGGAATTTGACTTTATGTGGCCTTTTCCTCCTTCAAAAGGGTATACTCATATTCTTACAAAGTGGGTGGAAGCCATACTTACAAACAGTGCTGATGGTAAGACCTCTTTGAAAATGCTTAAATATGTCATTTTTCCTAGGTTTGGTGTGCCTAGATATCTCATGACTGATGGAGGCTCTCATTTTATTCATGGGGGTTTTAGAAAAACTCTCGCTAAGTATGATGTAAACCACAAAATGTCTTTGGCTTATCACCCCCAAAATAGTGGGCAAGTAGAACTTTCCAATAGGGAAATTAAATCTATCTTGTAGAAGACTGTCAATAGATCTAGGAAAAATTGGGCTAAAAAGTTGAATGATGCTTTGTGGGCTTATAGAACTGCTTATAAAAATCATATGGGGATGTCTCCTTACAAAATGGTCTATGTGAAATCTTGTCACTTTCCTTTAGAATTAGAACACAAAGCTAATTAGGCAGTGAAAGAGTTGAATAGAGATTTTAGACTTGCTGGTGAGAAAAGTCTGCTCGATTTAAGTAATCTAGATGAGTGGAGAGGTGAAGCTTACGAAAATGCTAGGCTCGTTAAGGAAAAAGTAAAAAGATGGCATGATAGGAGAATTCTCAAAAGGGAGTTCCATGTTGGTGAGAAAGTTCTTTTGTATAGGTCTCGTCTCAGATTTTTTGCAGGGAAACTACTCTCCAAATGGGAAGGACCTTTTGTTATCAAGGAAAGTGTACCGTTCAGGTGCCATCAAAATTTCTTCTCTGAAGGATGACACAACACAGGTGGTTAATGGTCAAAGATTAAAACATTATATTTCTGGAGATTCTTATAATGAAGATGTATATGTTATTCAAATGTTGACTCCAGAAGAATTTATCAGAAGCCAAACACCAGAAACTGTAGAGTTCGTCCTTGAATAGGTAAAAGTGGTGAAAACAGAAGGTTCGTGAAACTCCAATCTTTTTATATTTTTGATGTTTTTAATACATAAGGGAAGTTACGAGAAGAAACTGAAGAGGAAACGGAGCCCGGGGTGGTCAAACCCACACCAGGCGCGGGCCCATCCTGGCCGTGCCTAAGGGGGGTGTTCCCCCCTCGAACTCCGTCTCCGCCTCGTTTCCATGTCAAAACCTTCCTTATGCATTGAAACTTCGTAATATATACCCCCCGGGTTCCTCGAGGTTCTTTCACCATGTTCTCGTCATGTTTTCGTTTCGATATGTTTCTTTCAGGAAAATTCTTAGATTTGGAGCCTCAATGTCTTCCTCTGGATCACACACAGAGGGTTCCTCTGCGGACATCCTCAACCCGTACATGTATGAGTTGAGGATTCATCCCAAGGAGTTGATCCTCAAGGAGGGGAAGGTACAGATGAAAGAAGTTCAAGGCCCTAAAGGAGAAGGCAGTCTGGAAGACAGGATGGAAGCATTGGAACATGAAGTTTTTAGGTACAAGAAGATGGCAGAATGCAAAGTGGATGTTATTCACAAGATAAGTTCAGAACTCATCACCAAGCACGAGGGAGAAGTAGCTGATCTCTGAGAAGAGATCTTTTCACTCTGTCAGACCACCAACCAATTGCAAGCACAACTCTATGACATACAGAACCAAAACTGTGAGTATGAGGCTAGATTTGATCGCATAAGATCTGCTGCTAGTTTCAAGATTGCGGAGACAAGGACATCCTTTTTGGATGGGGAACCATTGCCTTGGAAGTTTTATGATGACAAGAGAACACCACCACCACCGAAGGAGTAATTCGTCATCAGGTTTGGCATCCCCTTGGCTTGTTCCAAGCTTGGGGGAGTGCCGCGGTATCACCACCATTATCTTTTACCTTTTTAGTGGATTCATATCTCTGATAGAGAGATAATCTTATAGTTTGGTTTGCATGTGGAAGTATCTCTCCTTTAGTTGATTATATTTGTATCCCTTGGTGTGAGTGCCTTTATTGGAATATTAATGAGAAGTCTCATCTTTTACTTTTTGCACTTCTTATTTTATTTTGCAATCTCTATTATATGATGGATCTTGTTGATCAGTATTGGCACCACTTTGGGATCATCAAGTGGATCTAAATTGGTTTTGGAAAACCGAGTTATAGTCAGTAGAAATACTTTTTGAGGTTTAAAAGAGAAAGATAAAAGGCTTACAGGTATTTTGTATCATTTGTTTTCTTTCTTGTTGGCTCATAAGCTTAGTATTCTTGATTTAAGATTCTTTTTTGTCTTCAAGTAAGATTGCATGTTTGGCTTTATTACTTGTATGTTTTCTTGTTTCTTTCAACTCTCTTGCTTGCTACCCAGCCTTGCTAACCAAAAACCTGTTTTGAGAAGGCATATTTCTCATGTTTTCAAAATCCCTTTGAACCAAAACTTTTGCCATTTGTGTCCACCACATTTACCTAGTAGCTTTTTCTATTCCAAGAAAATTCTCAAGCTTCATCTACCTTTCAAATTAAAAAGTATTTTGTTATGTGAAAACTAGTTAGTAAAGATCTCACGAACTTGATGGCACACCTTATTTACTTGCCCCTAATAGACTTGAACCATTGTGAACATCTAAGTTGTATATTCTTGCATCTATATGTTGGAATTAGCAGAACCGTGCTGTCACAGGGAACGTTTTCAACATTGCACTTGTAATCTGTACACAGTTGATATCGTGATCTTTTGTCTATGGATGTCAACGGTGTGAAATAAAGAGGGAACTTGTAAGTCCATGGAGTTTGTATCCTATGTTAGAGAAACGCCTGGGCCGCTAGCCTAAGCCATGCTTAATCATGGTGCAAACTTGCAGCATCACCATAGTGAGTCATCTATGAAGCATCCTCAATAAAAAGCTATGCACATAGTATATAAAAAGATCGCTGAGATGTTCATTGTCTGCTTTCCTTGTCATTTTGGTTATGGGAAAGCTCCTGTACCATGTGTAAGGGGTACGCCGTTGGCGGTTCTCAATGATATGCAAATACTTACAATGACAAGAACTTACCTGGGCCCAAAGTTTAGTAGCATGAGGAGTGACCCTCATATTCAAGGAACATGAGATTTCCAACTTATATTTCGTCAAGCGTATACTCCATATTTGTTCACTTTAACCTTAATCATCTCAAGATGCTTACGATAGGGTCAATGAGGGCTCAAAGCTAGTAAGTACCATAATATTTTGGAAGCTCTTTATGACTTGTAATCCCTACTACCCTCTATATATGGACCTTTCTCCCACTTCCAAGTTGAGTCAGTAAACCTACTTCCTCTCTATCTCCAGCAAGCATTTGAGTTGTTGTGTTTCAAGGATTCATATGGTGATTTATTCAATCATGTTCTTCATCTTCCTTGTTTGCACAAAACTCTTATCTATTTAGTATTACTTTGAAAGTCTTCACTTGTGAAAAGACTTTTTGAGAAAAGAGTGCTCCTGTTATGAAACTTCTACAAAAAGCTTTTGTGAAACTGTTTCCCAGGTGTTCTCTGACCAAGAACAAGTTTGCCAATTCCAATTATGATTTATCTTTATGCATCTCTATTGTGACTGTTGTACTTTGTTGCAAGATAAGTTATATAATGGTGAGTTACTTTCTTCTATGAGTTGTGCAATGGTAAGTGTGATGCTTCTTGTTCGTATTCTTTTATCGACACTTCACTCCATAAACCTATGGACATGTTTACTGAGCTCAGTATTCGCTTGGGGACAAGCGAAGTCTAAGATTGGGGGAGTTGATATGCCCAATTTGCATCAACCTTCTATATCATAATTTATCTCTATTCATTGATATTTGTCTCATTATGAGGTATTACTTATGGTTTTTTCATCTGTTTTTGCATGTTGGATGATTCTTGGAGGATGGACTGCCGGAGTCTGGATTCTGATGGAAAATAAGACGTTTGAGTGCAATTTCGCAAAGATAAGAAAAATACCAGAAAAATATGGAAATATATTATTTTACCAGAAGATGAAGGAAGCTAGAAGGAGGAGCGAAGAGGGGCCACAGGGGGCCCACCTAACCTCGCGCCTAGGGTAGGTGTGGCCCACCTGCCCGGTCTCTGACTCCGCCCCTTTGCATATATCTTCCGTACGGAACCCTAACCCTCGGGGAGCGACCACGGATAGATTTCCGCTGCCTCTAGGGGCGGAAAACACCGAGAGAGAAAGATCTCTCCGACAGACAGATTTCCATCGGCTTGTCCTTTTCTAAGAAAGGATTGGGCCACTTGCTCCATTTGTTCGTTGTCTTTACTACTTTCTCCTTGTTTTGTTGCCTTGTTAGAAAACCAAAAAAACTGTTTGCTAAGTATTCATAGGGATTTCCTGCTCCATACCACTGTTCAGCACCTTCCGCTCCTCGTTGGGATCGACACTCCTATTTATCGAAAGTACTACGATACACCCCCTATACTTGTGGGTCATCACCTTCTCCCTCGCGGAAGGCATCACCTTCTCCCTCAAAGAAGTCATCTCTTCCGGCAAAAATAGGATCACCCTCACTAGAGTTGTTCTGAAATGTCGATACATCTATATTTTCCTCCTCGCGGATCACACCTTGGATCAACTCTTTCTTTTCTTCGTCTCTCCCGTGTGGTTCCATATTTTATGCATAGGTGGAAAAGCGAATAAGTCAAAGAAGCTAAGGGAGAAGGTTTGGTAGGGTGTTGAGAGATAAAACCCTAATTTGGAGAAACCCTAATATATATATACACAATAATAAAAATCAATTTACAATATTTCCAATAATAAAAATCAACTAAAATCAATATTCCGGAGTTCCGAGGGGTGTAAAACCTAGTTTGGAGAAACCTCAGATGCATATGTGAGGGGTCACTTAGGTATACTAGGAGCAGTGGAACATGAGTATAACGCTACAAAAGGGAACCTGTGCAGCAGATAGGTAACTCTAGCTACCGACAAAAGACCACATTGGAATCGTGTGCAACATAGCGAGAAAGTAAATACTTTGTAAAACATAGGTTCAGAATGAGAGGCTACGCTTTCCTTGTCCTTCAATAGACAGATATGGATCTTCGATGTCGTTCACTTCTTCCTCGGGCTCGGATCCTATCGTGAAGAACCAATACCGGAAAGAAAGGCGACAATCAATACTTGGAATAATGCAATGCGCAATCAATATGTATATGACATGTCAGATTTAGAAATCCTACACTAACCCTAGGTGCAACATCGATTTAAAAGGGTTCGGGATGCCCTGGCGAGGACAAAAGGCGAACCCACATATACATAAGGGGTGTCGATGTTTCCTTACCTAAAACTTTATGTACCACAAGAATCTACCCATAGAGGCTGGCAGCTAGGCCCATGGCCACGTCGGCTTGCCACGGTGGCCACGGCAGCACCACCAGGCGCTATGGTCGTCGGCGGCAACACAACGCGCCCCAGCGAGCGCGTCTAGGCGTGTTAGAACTACACGGAGACGGCGATGACCCTAGCTAGCACTAGCGCCGCCCCTAATAGTGGTGTCATTCAAGAGATGTGTCCGCATCCAACCGCCGAAAAGAGTGGCGATGACCCCGATCCACAAATTATCGCTAATATTCCAAATAATACCTAACTAAACCTAATATTAACTAAACCTAATAATCCCTATATTAACTGAACCTAATTATCGCTAATTTTCCAAGTCCCTGACTAAACCTAGCTAATTAACCTAATTAACCATACGTACATGCATATGCCGACGCGACGAAGGGGAGCAGAGAAAGCAGGAAGGGTGGCGGCGCACCTTTTGGTGGTGGTGGCGGCCGGGCCGGACGCGTGGGCGGCAACGGCGGCGCGACGCGTGGGCGGCAACAACGGCCCTCTGCTTGCGCGGACGGAGGCGGTGGTGGCGCGCGCAGACGGAGGCGATGGTGGCGGCCAGGACGCGTGGGCGGCGGCGAGCTCGGGCAGCCTGCCGGCGTCGTGGGTGTTTCCTGTGCACGCGTCGATGAATGATATGAGGAAGAAGAAGAAGAAGAGGCGCGCTAGTTATAAAGGGAGGACCTTTTGTCCCGGTTGGTGCCACCAACCAGGACAAAAGGGTTATACGTCCCGGTTGGTGGCACCAACCGGGATGTATTAGCCACTTTTTTCATATTTTGGGCAGAGCCAAAGCGGCGTGCGCAGGGGGCCTTTAGTCCCGGTTGGATCCAGAAACCGGCACTAAAGGTCCTGTTTTCAATTTTTTCACAAATTATCTCTCTGTTCCCGCCTTATTTATTATTTTCGGGTTTAAATTTGTAATGTTTTTTAAATGATAATTAATTTGGAATAGTGAGAAACTTTAAACATAAAAAGTGTTTGAATTTGAATAATTAATTCAAAACCATTTTCTATTTTAAAAAATAATTAATGTAACCATTTAAACTATTAACCATTTTAAAATAAAAATGAATTAACTTATATTTTTTGCATATTAATTTGGAATATTGAAAAACTTTAAACATAAAAAGTGTTTGAATTTGAATAACTAATATGGGCACATGCATGCATAATATGGGCACTATATCACAAACTATACCGCGATTCAACACATAACATCGGTCATTTGGACCGAAAGCCATGAAACCTCGAACATGATAGGTCATTTTGTGAAGGTTTTTTCGAAACATGATCAATATACCATGTATGGCAATTTTATTTGCAACTATGTCACATAATATGACACCACGCGAATGATTTACATTGTTCGGACCTTTTTTGAATTTCTTATGCCCGTTTTGAATTTTTCCCTTTTCGAACTAAGGTCGAACCGGCGTGCATGAAGATAAGGGACGAGCCTCGTTAGAACTTGCATTGGATCTCCGAAGAAACCACATATTGCACGTCTAAAAATGATTTTTTCCAAAAAATCACGGGCGTTAGATCATGTACCTGTAGTACAAACCGGACCCACTTCCTACCGATTTGGCAGACATTTGTCCTTTTCACCCGAGATGGACGGAAAGGTTTGAGATATCCCGGTTGGGAGATAGTCCATGTAAGGTGGTCTAGTATTTTAGAAAAATGGGACGGTAGCATTCTGAAACAGCATTTTGGTGGTTGCTTCACAAAACAACCCGTTTTTGTGCTCGGAAAATAGAAAATGGCTTTTCCGTGCGACGAAAAGGAAAACTTCCTCCTGCAACATTTTTCTCCATTCCAATATCCACATGTATACATAATATGGCCACAGTAACACAAACTATGCCGCGATTCAGAACATAACATCGGTCATTTGGACCGAAAGCCATGAAACCTCGAACATCATAGGTCATTTTGTGAAGGTTTTTTCGAGACGATCAATATACCAAGTCTGGTATTTTTCCTTGCAACTATGTCACATAATATGACACCCCATGAAAGATTTACATTGTTCAACCTTTTTTGAATTTCTTATGCCCGTTTTGAATTTTTCCCTTTTCGAACTAAGGTCGAACCGGCGTGCATGAAAATAGGGGACGAGCCTCGTTAGAACTTGCATTGGATCTCTAAAGAAACCACATATTGGGAGTCTAAAAATGATTTTTTTAAAACCACGGGTGTTAGGTCATGTACCTGTAGTACAAACCGGACCCACTTCCTACCGATTTGGCAGACATTTGTCCTTTTCACCCGGGATGGACGGAAAGGTTTGAGATATCCCGGTTGGGAGATAGTCCATGTAATGTGGTCTAGTATTTATAAAAATGGGACGGTAGCATTCTAAACGGCATTTTGGTGGTTGCTTCACAAAACGACCCTTTTTTGTGCTCGGAAAATGGATTTTTCGTGCGACAAAAAGAAAAACTTCCTCCTGCAACATTGTTCTCCATCCCAATGTCCACATTAATGCATAATATGGGTGCGATATCAGAAACTATGCCGCGATTCAGCACATAACATCGGTCATTTGGACCGAAAGCCATGAAACCTTGAACACTATAGGTCATTTTGTGAAGGTTTTTTCAAGACATGATCAATATACCAAGTCTGGTATTTTTCCTTGCAACTATGTCACATAATATGACACCACGCGAAAGATTTACATTGTTCAAACTTTCTTGTATTTCTTATGCCCGTTTTGAATTTTTCCCTTTTCGAACTAAGGTCGAACCGGCGTGCATGAAAATAGGGGACGAGCCTCGTTAGAAATTGCATTGGATCTTTGAAGAAACCACATATTGTGAGTCTAAAAATGATTTTTCAAAAAATCACGGGCGTTAGATCATGTACCTGTAGTACAAATCGGACCCACTTCCTACCGATTCGGCAGACATTTGTCCTTTTCACCCGGGATGGACGGAAGGTTTGAGATGTCCCGGTTGGGAGATAGTACATGTAAGGTGGTCTAGTATTTAAGAAAAATGGGACGGTAGCATTCTGAAACAGCATTTTGGTGATTGCTTCACAAAACAACCCGTTTTTGTTCTCGGAAAATGGAAAACGGCTTTTCCGTGCGACGAAAAGGAAAACTTCCTCCTGCAACATTGTTCTCCATCCCAATGTCCCCATGAATGCATAATATGGGCACATTATCACAAACTATGCCGCGATTCAGCACATAACATCGGTCATTTGGACCGAAAGCCATGAAGCCTCGAACATGATAGGTCATTTTGTGAAGGTTTTTTCGAGACATGATTAATTTACCAAGTCTGGTATTTTTCTTTGCAACTATGTCACATAGTATGACACCACGTGAAGGATTTATATTGTTCGGACCTTTTTTGAATTTCTTATGCCCGTTTTGAATTTTTCCCTTTTCGAACTAAGGTCGAACCGGCGTGCATGAAGATAGAGGGAAATACCTATAGATTGAGGGAAAGACCTATAAATAGAGGGAAAGGGTTCATCTTTAGTCCTGGTTGGTTGGATTTCGGCAGGTTGGGGCAGGCAGCACTAATGATAGGGGTGAGTGTCGACATTATGTCGTGCGACTTGTACCTTTGTCCCGGATGGTGTCACCAACCGGGACTAAAGATAAAGCTTTAGTCCCAGTTGGAGACACCAATGATAACCCACAAGTATAGGGGATCACAACAGTTTTCGCGGGTAATATTACCCAATTTATTGATTCAACACAAGGGGAGCCAAAGAATACTTGCAAGCCTTAACAATTGAGTTGTCAGTTCAGCTGCACCTAGAAATAGTTCATGCTCACAGAAGTTTATCAGTACCAACAGTTTGTAGTAGCAACGGCAACAGTGATAGTGAAACAGGAGCAATAGTAACAGTAACTGTAACAGTAGGATTCGAGTGTGGTAGGCATAGGGATGGATGGACGGGAGTTGCATGGACGAGTCTAATCATGTAACTTCAAGAATTAGGGCATTGCAGATAAATAACAACAAGCATCCAAGATCTAAACAATCCTAGGCATGTGCTCCAAATATAGTCATACATGCTCGCAATGAGAACTTGCACAACATCTTTTGTCCAGCCAGCCCGTGGCAGCGGGGCCTCTAGGGAACTACTGGAAATTAAGGTGCTCCTTTTAATAGAGCACTAGAGCAAAGCATTAACACTATGTGAACACATGTGATCCTCACACCACAACCATCCCCTCCGGTTGTCCCAATTATTGTCACTTTGGGGCCTTTCGATCTGGACAATGATATGTGTACACAACTTGCAGATAAGATCACAAACAATACTATCATAATGATTCAATAATAAGTTCAGATCTGAGATCATGGCACTCAGGCCCTAGTGAACAGCATTCAGCACAACAAGTTGAAACAAAGTCAAATAGCACTAATAGAGATACTAGGCACTATGCCCTAACAGATCTTATTCGATTACATGATAGAACTCATCCAATCCCTACCATCCCCAAGCCTACAACGGGGGATTACTCACTCATGGATGAGGGAAACATCGGTGGTTGATGGAGATGCATTGGTCATGACGATGGCGATGATCCTCTCCAAATTCCCCATCCCGGCATGCTGCCAAAACGGAGTTTCTGGATCCGAATCTTGGTTTCTGGTGGCGGCGGCGGAGCGAAACTCTTTCTACAAAACTATCGAACCCCCTTAGTTTTTAGGTCAGAAGGCAACTTATAGGCGCAGAGGGAGGCTGAGGAGCTGCCTGGGGTGGCCAAACCCCCTCCAGGTGCAGGGTCAGGTGGGCCCGCACCGGGGGTGGGTCTGGGCCCCCCAGGTTGTAGGGGTTCGTAGAATGGAAAACAAAAAGTTTCTACCGCATGCATACAAACCAGCCAAGATCTATCTAAAGGGAATATGCCCGAGAGGCAATAATAAAGTGGTTATTATCGTATTCTTTATTTATGATAAATGTTTATTTTGCATGCTATAATTGTATTAATACGGAAATGTTAATACATGTGTGTTTAATAAACAAAAAGGAAGTTCCGAGTTATGCCTCTCTCATAAACTAGCTCGTTGATTACCAAGATGATCAAGGTTTCCTGATCATGGACATTGGATGTTGTTAATAACGAGGTCACAACATTAGTGTAATGGTGTGATGAACATTCATCCGAAGTATAGCATTATGATCAAAGTCATTGAGTTTATATTGCTATAACAACTTATGAAGTGATCCTAATCCTTAGACCATGAGATCATGTCAATCACTAACACCGGAAGAGTTTCTTGATGACATCAAACGTCACACCGTAACTGCGTGATTATAAAGATGGCTTCAGAACTACTAAAGTGTTATGTTGAGGCTCATGGATCGAGAGTGGAATTTGTTCATCTCGATGACAGATAGATATACTCTGGGCCCTCTCGGTGATATCACATTGATTAGCTTGCAAGCAAGTGATTTGATCACTAGAATGTTATATCACGGGAACGAGAAAAGAGTGCATGTCAGTAACGATATCAAACTAGGTATGGAGATACCGATGATCGAATCTCGGACATGTAATATATCGTGAAACAAAGGGATTAAGATACTAGCATAAAAGGTTCCGACGATCACAGGAAAGTCATCGTTGAATGTGTGGGAGTCAGTATGGATCTCCAGGTCCCGCTTCTGATTATTGATCGGAGAAGGGTCTCGATCATGTACGCATTATTCGCGAACCGTAGGGTGGCACACTTAAGAGACACCGACATCCAATTGGAGCAAAAGTTTCATGCCGGAAAGAATAACAAGCGCAGGAATTTATTTCACTAGACACCGAAACTGTTTCGGTTGAAATTGCCGAAACTGGTTCTGCATGTGAAATTGAATACTAGCAAGGGGTTTTATGTGAATGTTTGTTAATTAAAGTAATTAACAAAATTCTGAATAAATAAATAAAAGAGTTTTATTTAATGAGAGATTACATTAAATTTGGTGGAAATTTAATGGAGGTGAGTGGAATTTTGAGTGGGTGGCTATTGATGTGAGTGGGAGCTCCACCCACATGAATGTGGAAGAGGTGGGGGCACCTCCATGGCTGCCACGCCATGGGATAGGGCTTCCCCCCCTCTCCTTATAAAAGGCACCCCACTCCCTCCTCTCTTCTCACACCTCCCCGTGAAGGATCTCTCTCCCTCTCTAGAATTTATCCCCATGGTCTCGGACTAGCGAGATACATGTTCCCGGTGGCTATTCGGAAAGAAAGAGTTGTGCTTCCGCTGCATCACTGGAACGAGGAGGCGGAGATTGCTCGGTGTCTTGTAAGTGTGTGCGAGCACGGATGCGCTGCTGTTTTGCGGCGCTAGGACTTCCTCTCGATATTGAGATCGGCAAGAGATCATCTACATCAACCAAGAGTTTGGACTCGTTAAGCTTGTCGTCTTCAAAGGTATGTTCTCTACGGATGAATATCCACCCATTCCTTGTATCTAGTAGATAGATCTTGGTACATAGTTGTTCCCATCGTAGGAAATTTTTTGTTTTCTATGCTACGAACCCTACACTATCTACTAGATTGAAGCAACGAGTCAATTAGAATAATCACCCTCGAAGATTCCAAAGCGGTTAACGAGAGCAGATTCTCGTGGCTGATGTAGTCGTACACTTGCCGATCTCAAGATCACATAGACGATCCTTCCGGCGCTGTGTTCCGACAGTGCTTCCGTAGTCGGTCACACGTTCGGTACTCGATGAAGACCTTTCTCTCCCTTGTTCCAGCAGGCAGCAGAGGTTGTAGCTCTGCCCTCGCGATTCCGGTAGCACGACGGCGTGGTGTCGGAAGTAGAGGGAAGATCCCGCAGGGATTCGCCTAAGCCGGTGCGAGTTATGGTGGATCTAGGGTTTCCGGCGATCTAGGTTTAGAAGGCCGGATAGGAGGAGGATGTGTTGGCGGTGGCGTCGGCCGACGGCCTGCGGCGGCGGCACACGGGTGGGGAGGGCTGGTGTTGTGTGCTTTGGGGCATCCCTCCCCTCTATTTATGAGCATGAGGGAAGCTTGGGAGAGGGAAGTTTGAATCCATACCCAAACCCAAGTTGGATAGAAGGAAGGACTCTTTCCTTCTTCCAATAGGAAACTATTGTTCCAGTTTGACTTTTCAAAACTCCCTTTTGACTTTCAATTTAGAGCTTTATTTCTCTCTCGCAAATGCCCAACCAAATTAACCTAGGACATGATCCAATCATTCCACTTAACCATGACACATTCATGGACCATTCCCCTTTCGGTCCAGTGAACCTTCTAGACCCTTCAAGAACCTCTCCGATGAAAACATCTAAATCATTCCCGAACCCCGGAATCGGACTTTCCTTATATGAATCTTATTCTCCGGACCATTCCGGTTATCCTCGTGATATCCCGGATCCCATCCAAGCTCCGAACAACATTGGGTTTCCCTACCTACATTCCATATCTACTAAACAACATCGAATCCTTAAGTGTGTCTCCCTACGGTTCGTGAATTATGCGGACATGACCAAGACACTTCTCCGATCAATAACCAATAGAGGAATCTAGAAATTCATATGGCTCCCACATATTTCTATGATTACTTTGCGATCGAATGAACCACATACGATACCAATTTCCCTTCGTCTCGCGATAGTTTACTTATCCAACGTTTGATCGTCGATATCTCTGCATACCTAGTTCAACCTCGTTACCGATAAGTACTCTTTTCCCGTTCCTGTGATATGTGATCCCTTGTGAGCCAGTCACATGATTGCAAGCTAATTGGATGACATTCCACCGAGAGGCCCCAGAGTATATCTATCCGTCATATGGATGGACAAATCCCACTCTTGATCCATGTGCCTCAACACATACTTTCCGAACACTCAATGCCACCTTTATAGCCACCCCATTACGGTGTGGTGTTTGATTTCATCAAATAATCCTTCCGGTGATGGTGATTAACATGATCTCATGGTCAAAGGAATTAGGTTACTATGTATCAGAAAGCTTATAGAAAACGAACTATTGAAATGACTTGATCTTTATGCTACGCTTATCTATAGGAGTATGTCCATCATACCATTATCCTAATGATATTATCTTGTTGTTAATAACATCTCAATGTTCATAATTGAGAAACCACGATCATCTATTAACCAACAAGATAGTATTATAAAGAGGCTTTACCAGGGACTCTAATTTAGTTTATAAATAACACAAGTATTAATGTTTCCGGTTAATACTATCATAGCATGAATGTAAACATTTATCATAAACACAAAGATATAATAATAACCACTTTTATTATTGCCTCTAGGGCATATCTCCAACAGTCTCCCACTTGCACTAGAGTCAACTAATCTAGATTACATGGTAATATACCGAACACCCATGGCGGTTTGGTGTTGGTCATGTTTTGCCCTCGGGAGAGGTTTAGTCAATGGATCCGCCACATTCAGATATGTGTGTACTTTGCAAATCTTTATGTCAACATCTTGGACATGCTCTCGAATAGCGTGAAAACGTAGCTTGATGTGCTTCAGCTTCTTGTGTGACCTTGGTTCTTGCGCATTGGCTATGGCGCCCATGTTATCACAATAGATAGACATTGGGTACAGCGCACTTGGAACCACACTGAGCTCTGTAATGAATTCCTTCATCCATATCGCCTCTTGTGAAGCCTCCGAAGCAACTATGTATTCCGATTCAGTTGAAGATCTCGCCACAATGCTTTGCTTTTCACTCCTCCAGCTAACTGCTGCACCATTCAAAGTAAATACGTATCCAGATTGAGATTTGGAATCATCCGGATCGGTGTTCCAACTAGCATCGGTGTAACCATTAATAACGAGTTGTTCATCACCTCCATAAGAAAGAACCATATCCTTAGTTCTTCTCAAGTACTTAAGGATGTTTTTAACCGCTGTCCAATGATCCACTCCTTGATCACTTTGATATCTGCTAGTCAAACTAACGGCATATGCAATGTCGGGTCTAGTACATAGCATGGCATAGATAAGAGATCCTAGGCATCTGGAGTTTTACTCATCCTTTCTCTATCTTCTGCCATTGCAGGACTTTGAGTTTTACTCAAAGTCGTATTGGGAACATGGGAAAGAACCCTTCCTTCCTATCTTCCATTCCAAACCTGTTTAGAACTTTTTCCAAATATGTACTCTGTGACAATGATATTAGGCGTCTCGATATATCTCTATAAATCTTTATGCCTAATATGCAAGCTTCTTCGCCAAGATCTTTCATTGAAAAACTATTATTCAAATAATCCTTGACACTATTAAGAAGGTCTATATCATTCCCAATCAACAATATGTCATCCACATATAGTATTAAGAATGCTACAGAGCTCCCACTCACTTTCTTGCAAATACAAGGTTCCCCATAAGTTTATATAAAACCAAAACTTTTGATCACCTTATCAAAATGTTGATTCCAACTCCAGGATGCTTGCTTCAATCCATAAATGGACCGTTGAAGTTTGCATACCTTGTTAGCATCTTTAGGATCGAAAAAACCTTTGGGTTGTACCATATACAACTATTCATCAATGTCTCCATTGAGGAATGCCGTTTTGACATCCATGTGCCATATCTCATAATCATAATATGCAACGATTGCTAACAAAATCCTCACAGAATTTAGCTTCGCTACCGGTGAGAAAGTCTCATCGTAGTCAACTCCTTGAATTTGTCGAAACCCTTTTGCGACAAGTCAAGGTTTATAGACAGTAACATTACATTGAGCATTTGTTTTCTTCTTGAAAATCCATTTGTCCTCGACAGCCTTTCGGTCATCCGGTCAGTCCACCAAAGTCCATACTTGGTTTTCGTACATGGATCCAATCTCGGATTTCATGGCTTCTTGCCATTTATTGGAATCTGGGCTCATCATTGCTTCCTCATATGTCGCATAGATGTTGTCCACCAACATGACACTAATAACAGGATCATACCAATCAGGAGTGGTACGATTTATCGTTGACCTGTGAGGTTCCGTAGTTCCTTCAACCAAAGTTTCATGATCAGCATCATTAGCTTCCTCGCTTATTGGTGTAGGTGCCATAGGAACCACTTCCGGTGCTGTGCTATTCTCAAGTTCGAGAGAAGGTTCAACAACCTCATTGAGTTCTACTTTCCTTCCAGTCACTTCTTTCGAGAGAAACTCCTTCTCTAGAACGGATCCATTCTTGGCAACGAAGATTTTGCCCTCGGATCTATGATAGAGGGTATACCCAATAGTTTCCTTAGGGTATCCTATGAAGACGCATTTTTCTGCTTTGGGTTCAAGCTTGTCCGGCTGTAACTTCTTTACATAAGCTTCGCAACCCCAAACTTTAACGAACGACAAATTAGGTTTCTTCCCAAACCATAATTCATATGGTGTCGTTTCAACGGATTTAGATGGCGCCCTATTTAAAGTGAATGCTGTTGTTTCTAATGCATAACCCCAAAATGATAGTGGTAAATCTGTAAGTGACATCATAAAATGAACCATATCTAAGAGAGTTCGATTACGATGTTCGGACACAACATTACGTTGCGGTGTTCCCGGCGGTTTCAATTGTGAAAGTATTCCGCATTTCTTCTAATTCTCGCCAAACTCGTAACTTAGATAGTCACCTCCACGATCAGATCATAGAAATTTAATCTTCTTGTTACGTTGATTCTCTACTTCACTTTGAAATTCCTTAAACTTCTCGAAAGTTTCAGACTTATGTTTCATGAAATAGATATACCCATATCTACTCAAGTCATCCATGAAGGTAAGAACATAACAATAACCATCGCGCGATGCTACACTCATTGGGCCACACACATCGGTATGTATGATTTCCAATAAGTCCGTAGCTCGCTCCATCATACCAGAAAATGGAGTCTTAGTCATTTTACCCATCAGACATGCTTCGCATCTTTCAAGTGATTCAAGAAGTCCATCGGAATGGAGTTTCTTCATACGCTTCACTCTAATGTGACCAAGACGACAGTGCCACATATAGGTCGAGTTATCGCCCAATTTCAAACATTTAGCTTCAATGCTATTAATGTGTGTATATCTACAATCGAGATTCAATAAGAATAGACCATCTATCAAAAGGTGCATGTGCATAAAACATATTACTCATATAAATCGAACAACCATTATTCTCGGGCTTAAACTAGTAACCATCTCGCAATAAACATGATCCTGATGTAATGTTCATGCTCAACGTAGGAACCAAATAACAATTATTTAAGTATAAAACTAATCCCGATGGTAGATGAAGAGGTAGCGTGCCGACCGTGATCACATCAACCTTTGATCCATTTCCAACGCGCATCGTCACCTCGTTCTTCGCGAGTTTCCGTCTATTCTACAACACCTGTTTCGAGTTACAAATATGAGCAACTGAACCAGTATCAAATACCCAGGCACTACTACGGGTACTAGTGAGATACACATCAATAACATGTATATCGGATATACCTTTCCTCTTGATGTTGCCGTTGTTCAAATCTGCCAAGTACTTAGGGAAATTCCGCTTCCAGTGACCCTCTCCCTTGCAGTAAAAGCACTCAGTATCAGGCTTAGGCCCAGCATTGGTCTTCTTCGCCGGCGCGGTAACTTTCTTACCGCCCTTCTTGAAGTTTCCCTTTTTCTTAGACTTTCCTTTCTTCTTGAATTTGGTGGTCTTATTGACCATCAACACTTGGTGCACTTTCTTGATCTCCACTTCCGCAGACTTTAACATGGAGAAGAGTTCGGGCAACGACTTGTCCATGTTTTGCATATTGTAGTTCATCACAAAGTTCTTGTAACTTGGTGGTAGTGATTGGAGGACACAGTGAATCCCCAAAGCATTAGGAATCACTATACCCAAGCTTTGAATCTTTCTTGCGTGCCCATACATCGTAAGCACGTGCTCACTGATGGAGCTGCCCTCTTCCATCTTGCAGTTAAAGAACATTTCAGAAGCCTCATAACTCTCAACTGCCGCGTGAGCCTCAAATATCATTTTGAGTTCACGCACAATATCATGTGGGTCATGGTTCTGAAACCTTTTCTGAAGCTCTGATTCCACACCATACAAGATAGCACACTGAACTATGGAGTACTGATTCTTCCAAGTGAGGAAAACATTCTTTACCTCATCGGTAGCATCAGCTGCAGGTGGGTCACCCAGCGGTGCATCCAACACATAGGTCGAATTACCAGCATTGAGGACAATCCTCAAGTTGTGGAACCAATCCGCGAAGTTGCTTCCATTGTTTTTCAACTTTTCTTTCTCTAGGAACGCATTAAAATTGATGGTAGGGGACACCATTGATCTAAAACATATTTGCAATAGTTTAGACTAAGTTTATGACAAATTGAGTTCTAATTAATAGTTAAATTAATCTAGGTGAACTCCCACTCAAAAAAATATCCCTCACATTGTTTTAGTGATCACACGAACCAAATCCACCACATAAAAACCGATCATCATGAGAGTTGATGTAGATTCAATGGCGAACAATCAGCATGTTCATCATATATACTATATGACCCATGCTTTACCTTTCGGTGATCCGTGTTTCGAGACCATGTCTGTACATGCTAGGCTCGTCAAGATCAAACCTTAGCTTCCGCATGAGCAAATCTGGATTTCTCCCGTTGTATACACTCGTAGAATCTAACAGACCCGATCATCACGTGGTGCTTCGAAACAACGAGCTTTAGAAACGGTGCTTACTAAGGATGAACACTGTATAACTTGAAATTTTGTGAGAGGGATCATCTTATAATTCTACCGTCGCGAACTAAGCAACACAATATGCATAAAAGGTTTAACATCACATGCAATTCAAAATATGTCATATGATATGGCCTTTCTTCTTGTGCTTACGATCTCCATCTTCAAGCATGAACATGATCTCCATCATCACCGGCATGGCGTCAAGGTCAATGGCTCCGCTTCATGGTTGTCGTCCACTAGCATCAACTATTACAACTACTTTGAATAATAGACACGTAGGTCTTAATGGAATTAAAAGACAACCATATGGCTCCTGCCGGTTGCCGAATTACAATAAGGAACATTGCATACATCATATATAATCACAATCATTGCCATATCACATAACAACACACCGCTGCAAAAAAAAAGTTAGTCGCCTCTAATTTTCTTTGCATATTTTACGTGGTTTGGGGCTTTCAATAAGTGTCGTTCTAACTTACGAACAAGAACCACAACTTTGATACTAGTATTGTCAATTACCTGTTGTAAATTGAATCTTCACTATGTTGGGAGAAACATGCACCCGCAAAGCCACTTATGCAATACAAGTTGCATGTCAAGCGTGGAGCAAGTCTCATGAACGATGTCATGTAAGGTTAGCCCGGGCCGCTTCATCCCAACATACCGCAAGATGCAAAGTACACAAGAAGCAATCGACAATAAAAGCATCAACGCCCACAATGAGCATTGTGTTCTACTCGTGCAACAAATCTACATATATACACGGCTCTGATACCACTATAGGGGTTCGTAGCATGGAAAAAAAATTCTACTGCATGCATACAAACAAGCCAAGATCTATCTACTAGATTGAAGCAACGAGTCGATTAGAATACTCACCCTCGAAGATTCCAAAGCGGTTCACGAGAGCAGATTCTCATGGGTGATGTAGTAGTACACTTGCCGATCTCAAGATCGCGTAGACGATCCTTCCGGCGCTGCGTTCCGGCAGCGCTTCTGCAGTCGGTCACATATTCGGTACTCGATAAAGACCTTCCTCTCCCTTGTTCCAGCAGGCAGCGGAGGTTGTAGCTCTCCCCTTGTGCTTCTGGAAGCACGACGGCGTGGTGTCAAAGTATAGGGAATATCCCGCAGGGCTTCTCCTAAGCCGGTGCGAGTTATGGTGGATCTAGGGTTTCCGGCGATCTAGGTTTAGAAGGCCAGAGAGGAGGAGGAGGTGTCGGCGGCGGCTAGGGGGACGACGACGGCGACGGGGCGGCGGCGGCACGGTGGCGGCGGCGGCGCACGGGTGGGGAGGGCTGGTGTTGTGTTCTTTGGGGCAGCCATCCCCTCTATTTATGAGAGGGAGGGCATCTTGGGAGAGGGGAGTTTGAATCCATACCCAAACCCAAGTTGGATAGAAGGAACGACCCTTTCCTTCTTCCACTAGGAAACTATTGTTCCAGTTTGACTTTTCAAAGCTCCCTTTTGACTTTCAATTTAGACCTTTATTATTCTCTCGCAAATGCCCAACCAAAGTGACCTAGGACATGATCCAATCATTCCACTTAACCATGAAACATTCATGGACCATTCACCTTCCGGTCTGGTGAACCTTCTTGTGGCATCCCGCAAAACCACTACTAGAAAATCGCGTTGTTTTTGTGCATTGCATCGTCATGACCGCATGCTCATGTCATCATGCCACATTGCATTTGAGCATCGTCATGTCATCATGCATCTGTTTGTCTAAACTATTTTCGAAAAGTCTGTTTTGTTTTCTAAACGCCTCGTCTTGATCTCAAATTAAAACCCGGGTCTCCGGAATATTTTGTTTCGTCTACCAACGGTTTGCAAAAGCCCCGTTTCAAATAATAAAATATTTCTTTTATTTTTAGGAGGCAGCCCGCCAGGCCCGAAAGCCTGACCGGCCACCTCCAGAATTCCTAAAACTACCCAATCCTAGTCTACCCAGCCCCCTCCACCTCACTTCAGCCAACCACCACCCTCCACATCACATGGCCCAATCCCCCCACCCACTCACATCGCGCCACCTCACCCCACTCACCAATCCCAGCCGCCACCCCCTCACCGAGCCCCTCTACCTCATCTCTCCTCCTGGCCCCACCTTCCCTCACCCACGCACACACCACACCAGCCCCCGCCGCCTGGTCCCACCCGTCAGTCGGGGCGCTTTCCCCCACCTACCGCCCCGTCTCTCTCCTCCTCCCCAGGCCGCCCGTGATCCGCTCCCTTCCTCCTCTCGCTTTGGTCGTCGCCGCAGCCAACGATGGCACTGCGGAGCCCCTCTGCTACCTTGCAACACCCCGGTCATCTCCTCTCCTCCTAGCGGCTCCCGTCTCCGCGGCCGAGGCGAGCCCCCTCTGCCCCGCGTGTGGTCGCGCCACCATGTCTCCACCGAGCGCCGCCGCCGCCGGAGCTTCCTCCCGGCCTCTGTCCCTCTGCCGGCCGACGTCCCCTGCTGCCGAGGCTCCTCCAAGCTCCTCCCAAGCGCCTCCTCTTCGGCAACCGCCGCGCCAGCCCTTTCCCGAGCCCCGCGCTCCCCCGTCTCCATCGACCTTGTCCCTGGCGCCGCCCTGGGCCACGGTCCGCCGCCTCCTCCATCCCCGTGAGCGCCCTCATCGCGGGCTCCCTCCTGCTCTGGCCGGCCGCCGATGCCCAGCGCCGCCCCCTTCTGCTGCTCCTGCTCTAGCCATCACCTCGGGCGACCTCCGCTCGAGCCCTTCCCATTGGCCCTAGCTGTGAGTGTGTGCGTGTTGGCTTCCTGCGGTGCCTCTGTCCACAAGCACCAGACGTTTCCCCTTTTTTCGTTAATCCAGTTTGGTACCTTGCATTCTAGCTAAAGTGGGCCCATTCGCTGCCATGTTGCAAGTGTCGAGTTGTTCTGATACCGATGAGAATATGTGATGTGGTGTGGTACTGCAACGATGACGACCAAGTGAACCTAGTGCATGCCTATCTCTTGAACTCCGGCATGGGTGTCGAAGGATTAAGGCGTTGTTCGAGACCAAAGCCTTTCGAAGGACGAGTACAACCAGTTGGGAAATGATCACCGCTAAGATCTTCTATCTCGAGATATCGTCAAGATCTACCTCATGGGCGCCGAGATCCCGAGTACTCCTTCACGGATCCGATGACCGAGACCCTGAAGACTGATCCCGGCGAGCCCGAACCCGAACCCTCGGCAAACCCCAAGATCTTCCGAACCCAGACATGTGACCCCTTTCTCGAGCCCTATTTTATAAATGTAATATCAAATTGTTGCATATTAAATTGTTCATGCATGCATACTTGTCTGTGGTTTGGGGGCATTATGCCAATTCATCTCATAATTAAATATGGAGTCTATATGAGGGATATCTTTGTCTTATTCCGGACTTCATTTAAATTGGCATAGCGAACCGAAGCCATGTTTGGTCTTGCTAATCCAACATTTAATTTGTGGGGTAGATAAATAACTTGAACCGTTTAATTAAATGTCGGGACCCCGGTTCCGCTTAATATGATCTAATTGCATTGCACCTTTGCCATGTCATACATCATACATGCATCATGCCCGATCTTTTGCCGTAGTATTAAATAGTCCATCCGGTGTTTCTTCTAGTGCTTTTCTTCTTCACGGATTAGGCCGATGAGTTGATGCGAGTGTCGAACCGATCTTCGGATGAACCCTCGGCAATGTTTTCAGGCGAGCATCTCCCCCTTTCTACCTATCTTACTTTTATAGTATTTATTCCCTCCGGTTGATCTATTGCTATCTGTGTTGCGATGCTCTAGTTTTTGTACCCGGAACATCCCTTGCAGCCTTATATTGCCTTGGACACATCCTATTACCTGTTGTTTGGTAGATAGTTGGACTTGCGCGTCGTAGTCGCTTGCTCAAGTGCTGTTGCGTGTCGTCAAGTACCACAGTTGTTGGAGTATTGCCGCATGTTTAATGTTGGAGATGATCATGGCTTTCATTATCGTTTAATAACTAAAATTGAAAGTAGGTAAATAATGCAGAGGCACAGGTGGGCAATAGATGTTATTTGGTTGTTAACCGCCCGCTGGTGTCCCGTAGGACCCCGAGTTCTTGACACCTGTTCCGAGAACGAGCGCGCTAACCACAGGTGGGGTGTATGGGCACCCCCATCGATTAGTACCTCATTTGAAAGTACTGTACCGGGGGCCACAATTAGTTTGGGGCTTTATTACTATCCTGTACTTATGCCATGCTTTACTGCTTTATTTAAATTGTGAGAAGTACTGCACCTGTACTGTTTAGGACCGTGACACGTTTTTGCTGTATCGACAAGCCAGTCACACTTTCGGGTTCCCAGTCGTTTACAACCGTCTACACAAACCCTGAGTCCGTCTCGGAGACCGGCCGACTTCGTTGCGGGTAGCTTAGTGGGGTGGCCCCCATGTACTTGCTTTGGGTCTGCGAAACGTCATGACTTAGGCCCCGCCGACATACCGATGGGTGTATGTTAACTGATCTGGCAAAAAGGGTCGAAGTGCGTGTGGATACTTTGGTGCACCCCTGCAGGGTTAAATCTTTTCGAGAAGTCGTGTCCGCGGTTATGGACGACTTGGAGCACAGTTCTCGATCATAGACAACTATAACTAAAGTTTACTGCTATAATCTGACTTGTATCATATATGACTAGTAATCAGCTTCACTACCACGGAATGGCTAAATAAAAGTACCAACAACTGCTGGGTTTGGGACATCTCATGCTAATTGTATTTGACTAGTAAGTGTTGCAACTACAACGGAATGGTTAACTAAAAGTGCCCACTACTTATTATATCAGGATGACTATCTATACCTGACTAGTAATTGCTGCAACTATAACCGAATAAATAAAACTGCCAACGGTGTGAGTTCCTCGGTTGACTTCCTCGTTTGGTCTCGAGGGGGAAATACCAGGATGGGTATGTTTGGTTGTAGTATCAGGTTGGTTCCGAATAGGTCTTTCTTATCCCTTCTGATAGCCGACAGTTATATCGAGTCTCTATAGGGTGTTTAGTGCATGTTGCGCTGCCGCTTCAGTCCACCATACCTATGTAGGCGAGGACCGACGAATTCTAGCCTCGCCGTGTACTGGCCTCAGTACTGACCGCTCTCTCTTTTTCCTTTGCCCTTTGTCGGCACCCCTTTCGTTTAAGCAGGTTTTGAGATCGACGTCGTTAGCAGGGTTACCCTTCCGGCTTGGCCTGGGCAGGGTTATGGACGCCATTGGTTATTCTTCAGGGCTCTTAGCTCAATTTGCATCTTGTCCGTACTCGGACGCTATATTGTTTTAAAGGTGATTTGGATCTTTGTATTGTACATCTGTATTCTTGACTCTTTGAGTCGTTGTTGTATATATGTTTTGTGGGTTCTATCGAGGACTATTGTGTAATGATATTACTTCATTTTCCACCCGCACGAAAGTGCCTGGTGGGCACCTTTGAATCGTTTCTATGCAGGTTTGGCGGGGATCGCTGAAACTTTCATAGGGCCGATTCTGAGGGTGTTATAGTGTGGTATCAGAGCTCAGCAGTTGCGATACCCCACAAGTCCAGCCTGTAGGATAACCTAGCTAACGGCCGAAGTAGAGTGTCAAAACTATTTTTGCAAAATCGGTTGGATAGTTCTGATTAGGTCTGATTTTACTCCTTACCCCTCTGCTGCTCTCCTCTCACCTCTGCGTGTTTTGAATCCGCTCTCTTCTCTCTCCTCGAGTCCAGGATTTCTCGTGGTTGGGTTCCATCGTACCTTCAGGGTTTCGCTTCCTCTTTTGGTAACGGTGTTTCTACATCCGGTCTTCATGCTATCTGAGTGATCCTTTATCTGTGGTACCATCCTTTGTTCCTTGTGTGTGCCTCTCAGTGTTTTCCGACATGACGACATCATCTACGCCAGATCCGATGCAGAGTGTGCATCATTCTTTTGTTCCCGAACCTCGATTGTCGAGATCTTCAGTCTGATTCCGAGAATGGTTGCACGCTTATCTATTGATTGTGCAGAGTAATAGTTTGGGTGCGTGATGGACTGGCCCCCATGCCGACTACCCTTTCTATTCGCTCTTGTACATTGAAGTGGGTTAGGCCGCATCTTTTCTCTCCTTCTATCGAAGTTAGAGGTGGCTTTATCTGTGGATACCTCTACCTTCGCCCTTTGTTCCCGGAGTGTTCTCTTGACGATTACGGACAACGACCTCTTGTTAGTGGTGTCGCGAGGATCTACACGATGCGAGAAGATTCAGATCGCCGCCCTTCTTCCCGGTACCATGAGGCGGATCTCGAGGGCGAGATCCATTGTTAGTGGTGTCGAATTGTGGCATCCCGCAAAACCACTACTAGAAAATCGCGTTGTTTTTGTGCATTGCATCGTCATGACCGCATGCTGATGTCATCATGCCACTTTGCATTTGAGCATCGTCATGTCATCATGCATCTGTTTGTCTAAACTATTTTCGAAAAGTCTGTTTTGTTTTCTAAACGCCCCGTCTTGATCTCAAATTAAAACCCGGGTCTCCGGAATATTTTGTTTCGTCTACCAACGGTTTGCAAAAGCCCCGTTTCAAATAATAAAATATTTCTTTTATTTTTAGGAGGCAGCCCGCCAGGCCCGAAAGCCTGACCGGCCACCTCCAGAATTCCTAAAACTACCCAATCCTAGTCTACCCAGCCCCCTCCACCTCACTTCATCCAACCACCACCCTCCACATCACATGGCCCAATCCCCCCACCCACTCACATCGCGCCACCTCACCCCACTCACCAATCCCAGCCGCCACCCCCTCACCGAGCCCCTCTACCTCATCTCTCCTCCTGGCCCCACCTTCCCTCACCCACGCACACACCACACCAGCCCCCGCCGCCTGGTCCCACCCGTCAGTCGGGGCGCTTTCCCCCACCTACCGCCCCGTCTCTCTCCTCCTCCCCAGGCCGCCGGCGATCCGCTCCCTTCCTCCTCTCGCTTTGGTCGTCGCCGCAGCCAACGATGGCACTGCGGAGCCCCTCTGCTACCTTGCAACACCCCGGCCATCTCCTCTCCTCCTAGCGGCTCCCGTCTCCGCGGCCGAGGCGAGCCACCTCTGCCCCGCGTGTGGTCGCGCCACCATGTCTCCACCGAGCGTCGCCGCCGCTGGAGCTTCCCCCCGGCCTCTGTCCCTCTGCCGGCCGACGTCCCCTGCTGCCGAGGCTCCTCCAAGCTCCTCCCAAGCGCCTCCTCTTCGGCAACCGCCGCGCCAGCCCTTTCCCGAGCCCCGCACTCCCCCGTCTCCATCGACCTTGTCCCTGGCGCCGCCCTGGGCCACGGCCCGCCGCCTCCTCCATCCCCGTGAGCGCCCTCATCGCAGGCTCCCTCCTGCTCTGGATGGCCGCCGATGCCCAGCGCCGCCCCCTTCCGCTGCTCCTGCTCTAGCCATCACCTCGGGAGACCTCCGCTCGAGCCCTTCCCATTGGCCCTAGCTGTGAGTGTGTGCGTGTTGGCTTCCTGCGGTGCCTCTGTCCACAAGCACCAGACGTTTCCCCTTTTTTCGTTAATCCAGTTTGGTACCTTGCATTCTAGCTAAAGTGGGCCCATTCGCTGCCATGTTTCAAGTGTCGAGTTGTTCTGATACCGATGAGAAGATGTGATGTGGTGTGGTACTGCAACGATGACGACCAAGTGAAACTGGTGCCTATCTCTTGAACTCTGGCATGGGTGTCGAAGGATTAAGGCGTTGTTCGAGACCAAAGCCTTTCGAAGGACGAGTACAACCAGTTGGGAAATGATCACCGCTAAGATCTTCTATCTCGAGCCATCGTCAAGATCTACCTCATGGGCGCCGAGATCCCGAGTACTCCTTCACGGATCCGATGACCGAGACCCTGAAGACCGATCCGGGCGAGCCCGAACCCGAACCCTCGGCAAACCCCAAGATCTTTCGAACCCAGACGTGTGACCCCTTTCTCGAGCCCTATTTTATAAATGTAATATCAAATTGTTGCATATTAAATTGTTCATGCATGCATACTTGTCTGTGGTTTGGGGGCATTATGTCAGTTCATCTCATAATTAAATATGGAGTCTATATGCGGGATATCTTTTTCTTATTCCGGACTTCATTTAAATTGGCATAGCGAACCGAAGCCATGTTTGGTCTTGCTAATCCAACATTTAATTTGCAGGGTAGATAAATAACTTGAACCGTTTAATTAAATGTCGGGACCCCGGTTCCGCTTAATATGATCTAATTGCATTGCACCTTTGCCATGTCATACATCATACATGCATCATGCCCGATCTTTTTCCGTAGTATTAAATAGTCCATCCGGTGTTTCTTCTAGTGCTTTTCTTCTTCACGGATTAGGCCGATGAGTTGATGCGATTGTCGAACCGATCTTCGGATGAACCCTCGGCAATGTTTTCAGGCGAGCATCTCCCCTTTCTACCTATCTTACTTTTATAGTATTTATTCCCTCCGGTTGATCTATTGCTATATGTGTTGCGATGCTCTAGTTTTCGTACCCGGAACATCCCTTGCAGCCTTATATTGCCTTGGACACATCCTATTGCCTGTTGTTTGGTAGATAGTTGGACTTGCACGTCGTAGTCGCTTGCTCAAGTGCTGTTGCGTGTCGTCAAGTACCACAGTTGTTGGAGTATTGCCGCATGTTTAATGTTGGAGATGATCATGGCTTTAATTATCGTTTAATAACTAAAATTGAAAGTAGGTAAATAATGCAGAGGCACAGGTGGGCAATAGATGTTATTTGGTTGTTAACCGCCCACTGGTGTCCCGTAGGACCCCGAGTTCTTGACACCTGTTCCGAGATCGAGCGCGCTAACCACAGGTGGGGTGTATGGGCACCCCCATCGATTAGTACCTGATTTCAAAGTACTGTACCGGGGGCCACAATTAGTTTGGGGCTTTATTACTGTCCTGTACTTATGCCATGCTTTACTGCTTTATTTAAATTGTGCGAAGTACTGCACCTGTACTGTTTAGGACCGTGACACGTTTTCGCTGTATCGACAAGCCCAGTCACACTTTCGGGTTCCCAGTCGTTTACAACCGTCTACACAAACCCTGAGTCCGTCTCGGAGACCGGCCGACTTCGTTGCGGGTAGCTTAGTGGGGTGGCCCCCATGTACTTGCTTTGGGTCTGCGAAACGTCATGACTTAGGCCCCGCCGACATACCGATGGGTGTATGTTAACTGATCTGGCAAAAAGGGTCGAAGTGCGTGTGGATACTTTGGTGCACCCCTGCAGGGTTAAATCTTTTCGAGAAGCCGTGTCCGCGGTTATGGACGACTTGGAGCACAGTTCTCGATCATAGACAACTATAACTAAAGTTTACTGCTATAATCTGACTTGTATCCGATATGACTAGTAATCAGCTTCACTACCACGGAATGGCTAAATAAAAGTACCAACAACTGTTGGGTTTGGGACATCTCATGCTAATTGTATTTGACTAGTAAGTGTTGCAACTACAACGGAATGGTTAACTGAAAGTGCCCACTGCTTATTATATCAGGATGACTATCTATACCTGACTAGTAATTGCTGCAACGATAACCGAATAAATAAAACTGCCAACGGTGTGAGTTCCTCGGTTGACTTCCTCGTTTGGTCTTGATGGGGAAATACCAGGATGGGTATGTTTGGTGGTAGTATCAGGTTGGTTCCGAATAGGTCTTTCTTATCCCTTCTGATAGCCGACAGTTATATCGAGTCTCTATAGGGTGTTTAGTGCATGCTGCGCTGCCGCTTCAGTCCACCATACCTATGTAGGCGAGGACCGCCGAATTCTAGCCTCGCCGTGTACTGGCCTCAGTACTGACCGCTCTCTCTTTTTCCTTTGCCCTTTGTCGGCACCCCTTTCGTTTAAGCAGGTTTTGAGATCGACGTCGTTAGCAGGGTTACCCTTCCGGCTTGGCCTGGGCAGGGTTATGGACGCCATTGGTTATTCTTCAGGGCTCTTAGCTCAATTTGCATCTTGTCCGTACTCGGACGCTATATCGTTTTAAAGGTGATTTGGATCTTTGTATTGTACATCTGTATTCTTTACTCTTTGAGTCGTTGTTGTATATATGTTTTGTGGGTTCTGTCAAGGACTATTGTGTAATGATATTACTTCGTTTTCCACCCGCACGAAAGTGCCTGGTGGGCATCTTTGAATCGTTTCTATGCAGGTTTGGCGGGGATCACTGAAACTTGCATTGGGCCGATTCTGAGGGTGTTATAGAGTGGTATCAGAGCTCAGCAGTTGCGATACCCCACAAGTCCAGCCTGTAGGATAACCTAGCTAATGGCCGAAGTAGAGTGTCAAAACTATTTTTGCAAAATCGGTTGGATAGTTCTGATTAGGTCTGATTTTACTCCTTACCCCTCTGCTGCTCTCCTATCACCTCTGCGTGTTTTGAATCCGCTCTCTTCTCTCTCTTCGAGTCCAGGATTTCTCGTGGTTGGGTTCCATCGTACCTTCAGGGTTTCGCTTCCTCTTTTGGTAACGGTGTTTCTACATCCGGTCTTCATGCTATCTGAGTGATCCTTTATCTGTGGTACCATCCTTTGTTCCTTGTTTGTGCCTCCCAGTGTTTTCCGACATGACGACATCATCTACGCCAGATCCGATGCAGAGTGTGCATCATTCTTTTGTTCCCGAACCTCGATTGTCGAGATCTTCAGTCTGATTCCGAGAATGGTTGCACGCTTATCTATTGATTGTGCAGAGTAATAGTTTGGGTGCGTGATGGACTGGCCCCCATGCCGACTACCCTTTCTATTCGCTCTTGTACATTGAAGTGGGTTAGACCGCATCTTTTCTCTCCTTCTATCGAAGTTAGAGGTGGCTTTATCTGTGGATACCTCTACCTTCGCCCTTTGTTCCCGGAGTGTTCTCTTGACGATTAAGGACAACGACCTCTTGTTAGTGGTGTCGCGAGGATCTACACGATGCGAGAAGATTCAGATCGCCGCCCTTCTTCCCGGTACCATGAGGCGGATCTCGAGGGCGAGATCCATTGTTAGTGGTGTCGAATTGTGGCATCCCGCAAAACCACTACTATAAAATCGCGTTGTTTTTGTGCATTGCATCGTCATGACCGCATGCTCATGTCATCATGCCACTTTGCATTTGAGCATCGTCATGTCATCATGCATCTGTTTGTCTAAACTATTTTCGAAAAGTCTGTTTTGTTTTCTATACGCCCCGTCTTGATTTCAAATTAAAACCCGGGTCTCCGGAATATTTTGTTTCGTCTACCAACGGTTTGCAAAAGAACCGTTTCAAATAATAAAATATTTCTTTTATTTTTAGGAGGCAGCCCGCCAGGCCCGAAAGCCTGACCGGCCACCTCCAGAATTCCTAAAACTACCCAATACTAGTCTACCCAGCCCCCTCCACCTCACTTCATCCAACCACCACCCTCCACATCACATGTCCCAATCCCCCCACCCACTCACATCGCGCCACCTCACCCCACTCACCAATCCCAGCCGCCACCCCCTCACCGAGCCCCTCTGCCTCATCTCTCCTCCTGGCCCCACCTTCCCTCACCCACGCACACACCACACCAGCCCCCGCCGCCTGGTCCCACCCGTTAGTCGGGGCGCTTTCCCCCACCTACCGCCCCGTCTCTCTCCTCCTCCCCAGGCCGCCGGCGATCCGCTCCCTTCCTCCTCTCGCTTTGGTCGTCGCCGCAGCCAACGATGGCACTGCGGAGCCCCTCTGCTATCTTGCAACACCCCGGCCATCTCCTCTCCTCCTAGCGGCTCCCGTCTCCGCGGCCGAGGCGATCCCCCTCTTCCCTTCGTGTGGTCGCGCCACCATGTCTCCACCGAGCGCCGCCGCCGCCGGAGCTTCCCCCCGGCCTCTGTCCCTCTGCCGGCCGACGTCCCCTGCTGCCGAGGCTCCTCCAAGCTCCTCCCAAGCGCCTCCTCTTCGGCAACCGCCGCGCCAGCCCTTTCCCGAGCCCCGCGCTCCCCCGTCTCCATCGACCTTGTACCTGGCGCCGCCCTGGGCCATGGCCCGCCGCCTCCTCCATCCCCGTGAGCGCCCTCACCGCGGGCTCCCTCCTGCTCTGGCCGGCCGCCGATGCCCAGCGCCGCCCCCTTCCGCTGCTCCTGCTCTAGCCATCACCTCGGGCGACCTCCACTCGAGCCCTTCCCATCGGCCCTAGCCGTGAGTGTGTGCGTGTTGGCTTCCTGCGGTGCCTCTGTCCACAAGCACCAGACGTTTCCCCTTTTTTCGTTAATCCAGTTTGGTACCTTGCATTCTAGCTAAAGTGGGCCCATTCGCTGCCATGTTGCAAGTGTCGAGTTGTTCTGATACCGATGAGAAGATGTGATGTGGTGTGGTACTGCAACGATGACGACCAAGTGAACCTGGTGCCTATCTCTTGAACTCCGGCATGGGTGTCGAAGGATTAAGGCGTTGTTCGAGACCAAAGCCTTTCGAAGGACGAGTACAACCAGTTGGGAAATGATCACCGCTAAGATCTTCTATCTCGAGCCATCGTCAAGATCTACCTCATGGGCGCCGAGATCCCGAGTACTCCTTCACGGATCCGATGACCGAGACACTGAAGACCGATCCCGGCGAGCCCAAACCCGAACCCTCGGCAAACCCCAAGATCTTCCGAACCCAGACGTGTGACCCCTTTCTCGAGCCCTATTTTATAAATGTAATATCAAATTGTTGCATATTAAATTGTTCATGCATGCATACTTGTCTGTGGTTTGGGGGCATTATGTCAGTTCATCTCATAATTAAATATGGAGTCTATATGCGGGATATCTTTTTCTTATTCCGGACTTCATTTAAATTGGCATAGCGAACCGAAGCCATGTTTGGTCTTGCTAATCCAACATTTAATTTGCAGGGTAGATAAATAACTTGAACCGTTTAATTAAATGTCGGGACCCCGGTTCCGCTTAATATGATCTAATTGCATTGCACCTTTGCCATGTCATACATCATACATGCATCATGCCCGATCTTTTTCCGTAGTATTAAATAGTCCATCCGGTGTTTCTTCTAGTGCTTTTCTTCTTCACGGATTAGGCCGATGAGTTGATGCGATTGTCGAACCGATCTTCGGATGAACCCTCGGCAATGTTTTCAGGCGAGCATCTCCCCTTTCTACCTATCTTACTTTTATAGTATTTATTCCCTCCGGTTGATCTATTGCTATATGTGTTGCGATGCTCTAGTTTTCGTACCCGGAACATCCCTTGCAGCCTTATATTGCCTTGGACACATCCTATTGCCTGTTGTTTGGTAGATAGTTGGACTTGCACGTCGTAGTCGCTTGCTCAAGTGCTGTTGCGTGTCGTCAAGTACCACAGTTGTTGGAGTACCACATCATCTATTAAGCAACAATATAGTATTATAAATAGGCTTTACCAGGGACTCTAATTTAGTTTATAAATCACACAAGTATAAATGTTTCCGGTTAATACTATTATAGCATGAATGTAAACATTTATCATAAACACGAAGATATAATAATAACCACTTTTATTATTGCCTCTAGGGCATATCTCAACACAGGCCTCCTCTCTGTCTCCCCTTCTGGCTCCATGGATCTTCTGGTGAGAAATAGTTTTTGGCATATTTTCCGGGATTTTTCCTAATAGGTCATTTTCTTCAGAAAAAACAAGACACCAAGGTAATTTTGCTGAAAACAGCATCATTCCATGTTATTTGTATCCAAATCACAAAAGTTTAGAGAAGAAACAATAGCAAAGTGTTCGAGAAAGTAGATTCCTTTTGGACGTATCAACTCCCCCAAGCTTAGCTTATTTCTTGTCCTCAAGAAATTCAGTTGAAAACTGAGTGCGAAAAACGAAGTTTCACGAACACTTTGCTTCATATGATATATATATATTCTTATCAAAGGTGTAGATGCTTATACAATTCAGAATAATAAGCATGCAACTAAGTCTACTCAATAGTCATTGCAAGCTATGAAGAGAAACCAACTCAGTAATAATAAGTAGCATGAAACATAAACATAAGCAACATTGCAATGCTCATAATAAGGTATGATAGAGTGGTATCTCGTTTGCCTTTGTTTGAAGAGAACAATATAAATGCCAAGGAACCTCTGAAGATCAAGTGAAGACTAGAAGTAAAGATATCAGATATACAAGCATCAAAGTCATGACATAATTAACCAAGTTTTGGAACAAACACAAGAATGACAACTATGCTCTCAAAAATGTGCTCATAGAATAAGTGGTGACTTAACAAAATTGTGAAAACGGTTTTGTGAAGGTTTGAAAGTCTTCCTAATGCTGAAAGGAAGGTACGCATTAGCTTTGAGCTCTCATTGCCCCTATCATAGGTATCTTCATGTGGTCAAGGTGAAAGTGAGGTCCACTCTGAATCATATGCTTGACAGACCATATACTGGAAATCCCAAGTCCCTTGAGCACAAGGGTCGCTCTTCATGCTACACAACTTTGGTCAGCTGAAAGTTCTTGTCATTGTAAATACATGCATATCATCGAGAACCGCCAACGGGGTACCCCTTGCACATGGTACAAGAGCTTTCCCATCACCACAATGACAAGGCAAGCAGACAATAAGCATCTCAGCAATCTTTTTATTTACCATATGCATAGATTTTTATTGAGGACGCTTCATAGATGCTCATTATAGTTATGCTGCAAGTTTCCACCATGATTAAGCATGGCTTAGGCTAGCGGCCCAGGCGTTTCTCTAACACAATGTATAAACTCCATGAACTAACAACTTCCCCTGTATTTCACATCGTCGACATCCATAAACAAAAGAGCAAAGTATCAACTGGATGAAATATCCAACAGGTGTTGAAAGCGTTCCCCATCACAACACGGTTCTGCTAAATCCCAGCATATAATAAGCAAGCACATAACTTTCATGGACTAGTCACAATGGTTTAGGATTATTAAGCACAAGGAATAAAGTGTGCCATCAAGTTCGTGAGAGATTTACTAACTAACTTTCTCAAAACAGACATTTTGGAAGAAAACACGACATATATACAATATGCACTGAAGTAGCAAATGATGCTAATAGGTAGGTATGGTGGACACAGCTGGCAATATTGGTTTTGGGAATTTGGAAGCACAGGTAGAGCACATACTCAGTGCAAGTGAAGGCTAGCAATAGAGAGGGAGCGACAAACGAGAGAGCAATAGCTCTCATAATTATGCTTGCAACAAAATAGGACTAACTATGGCATGAAAGTGATACAAGAACTCTGAGGCAAAATAAATCATCGAGACTTACTGACTATTGATTAGTCATATGCATGCGTGAGCATGTGCCAAGTCGATTCACATGAACAGTCAGAGGAGGATACCACAATATCATACCAAAGTATGAATAAAACAATGCAAGCAAACATTCATATGACATGCTACAAACTATTAGCAAGATGGAGCTAATCATAGACAAGCGAGAACTACTAAGCATCCATAATGACATACACCTTACACAAATAGGCTAAGCATGCTCACAATGATGAGTATATGTACAAAAACGAAACAAATAGAGTTCGTTACCAGCCTCTCACCACACCTCGAGTTGTCTTAATATTCATTATTGCCCTTCACTTGTGTGACTTGAATAATTAACATGAAACCAAAACTACTGAGGACGACTGAACCCTGCAAAGAACTCACAAACCAAAGAGGAACAACAAATATTTTGGTGTTTTTGATTTTTTAGAAACAAGCAAACAAAGAAAAACCAAACAAAAACAAAGCAAAATCTTTTTGGATTTTTCTTTTAATGCAAACCAAAGCAAAGAAACAAAGAAACAAACCAATATAAACAACGAAAATATTTTTGGTATTTTTGGGTTTTTGAGAAAGAAGCAACAAGAACCAAAAAGAAAGTGAAACAATGAATATACAAAGAACCGACCGAACATGATATATATATATGAGTATGACGTTGGTATACCTCCCCCCAAGCTTAGGCTTTTGGCCTAAGTGGGGCTCAACCCCATGGTGCCCAAGTAGATGCACCTCCATAGTATGTCAAGGAAGCTCCCTCGTCCTGGTACGAGCTCGAGGCCTCCCCTATATAGTGTACTGCGGGGTCATATGAGGGCGCTTCCTCCTGATAGTGCTCGTGGAAGTTGAGAGAGCGTAGCTTGTCATCCATCTCTGCCTTCGTGCGAGACCAAGGTCCCTGATAAATACTGAACAAAGTGGTTTGGGGTAGAGGGATCTATCTCTCTTCCCCATCAGTAAACAACATTCTATAAACCAAGTTCTCAAGAGCAGAGCTAGTGGTGACAAAGTGGTGCGCCTTCATGGCAGCAAGATCAAGCCTCAGAGGATTCAAAACTGTATCATGTGGATCAACAACAATGTCCAAGGTAGCAGCGATACGATTAGCAATAATTCCCCCATAAATGGGTCCCTTAGCAGCTAATTAAACGACGAGCAATGAGGGAACCAAGATTATACTTATCCTCACCATAGAGTGCAGCAGCTAAGAAGGCCAATTGATAGTTGGAGATATTACTAGTGTTCTCCCTACCAAGACACGGGTGGTAAGATAGTAGGCTAAGTACCTAATGGATGGAAGTTGAATATTCTTTATCTTCCCTCGTTGAGCTTTGCGGTCATCATCATTGGTTATTCCTCGGTATAGTTCCAACAAATCAGCGGGAAGGGCTGGAATCTTCTTTGATGATCCAGCTGTACCAAGTCGCAGGGCTTTGCAAAATTTCTTCAAAGACATTGAATGAGCCATGTAATATATTTTGAAAGACAGAGAGGGCTTGAACAAACTGTTAGTAAAGGAGAAACTCTCCACAAATGTTCTAGTAAGCACAGCATATTGTGCACTCTCATCCTGCATGAAACTTGAGACCAGCGCTCTCAATCAAAGTCATGAAATCATTAAGAATCCCAGCAGCTGGCAAAAAAGTTTGACAGGGAAAGGTGGAGGGGTGCACATCCCCTTCATATCCCCAAATCGCCGAGTGATGAGATCCTTATTGCATGAGGGTCTAGAACTGGTAGATGACCTTGGAAGCCTTACCCTTCTAGGTGCATCACTCTCGAATATGTCACCAAAGGTGTGGTGGTCCATTACTTCCCTATTCTGAAATTTTTAAACAACCATCAAACCAAGTGATTTCTAAGTTGATAAATGATGAGCAACTACTATAGGAACTTGCTAGAGGACTACACATGCATCAAAACAAAGTTTCTAAGTATAGAACAAGCATGCAAACTCAAACAACCTATCACCTATAGAAGCAAAATACTCAAGATACAATCTACTAATCACAAATCTAATTGGACAAGTGGAGGAGGCACATACAAAGGAACAATCCCTCCAAAAATCAGCACTTGAGATCGGCTGAACAAGGAGATCGAAAATCGCGAGCAAGAACAGCAAGAACTCGAGCTTGAGCAAGTTTTCCGGTGTTTTTCGGGAGAGAGAAAGAAGGTGGCTTTGAGGAGGCAGCCTGGAGGGGCCCAGGTGGCTAGACCCCCCTAGGCGGCACTAGTGGTGGGCCCGCGCCTACCACAGGTGCGGTGGCCTGGGGTGGCCCCCTGGGTCACCTCTGGTACCTCTCTACCCATTTTTTCTAGGAAAAAAATGTTTTGAATCTTCTCGTATTTTTTGGGAAACTTTATTTTTGGCCATTTTTTAGGGTATGAAAATTGATTTTCTCGCAGAAACAGTTTTTTCAGAAGAAGCAAAATCAAACCAAAATCCAAACTACAGGAGCTTTAAGAAACTCAAACAAGCAAGCAACTAGCAAAACTAAAGCTAAATCAAAGACTAGGAAGGAGAAAGGAAAAAGAAAGCAAGTATAACCACGGTGGAAACATTATTTTGTTCATTAAAATCCTTTTGTTAACAAGTTTAATCAAGTCTTGTTACCAAAACAATCTTATATGAAAAAAAACTTTGCATTCCACAAGGTGATTATGTTACCTCATACTTGATAGAAATGGTCCCAATCATAATAGTTTCAAAATTTTCTTGTGGAATGGGACAATATATTTCTCCAACCTTGACGCTCTCAATAATTTCAATGGAATTCAAGCAATAGCTCTTAACAACCTTCTTGGGGAAATAGACAGTGTGCTCTTTGTCATTAATATTGAATGTTACTTTTCCTTTATTGCAATTGATGACAACACCTGCAATATTAAGAAAAGGTCTCCCAAGAATAATAGTCATATTATCATCTTCAGGCATTTCAAGAAAAACAAAATCATTTAGAACCATGCAATTATGAGAAACTTGAATAGGAACATCCTCACATATACCAACAGGGACAGTAGTTGACTTATCAACCATTTGCAAATATATATCAGTTGGTATCAACTTTTCTAGCTGGAGTCTCTTATAGAGAGAAAAAGGCATAACACTAACTCCATCTCCCAAATCACATAAAGCAGTTCTAACATAATTATTCTTAATAGAACAAGGAATAGTTGGTATACCTGTATCACCAAGTTTCTTTGGAACCTTACCATTGAAGGAATAATTAGCAAGTAGAGTAGAAATCTCCTCATTAGGAATCTTCCTTTTATTAGAGACAATATCCTTCATATACTTTGAATAAGGAGGCAATTTAATAGCATCAGTCAAAGGAATTTGCAAAAATAAAGGTCTCATCCACTCACAAAACTTGTTGTAGTGTTCTTCCTCCTTTGTCTTGTGTTTCTTACCTGGAAAAGGCATAGGTTTATACACGCAAGGTTCTCTCTATTTACCATGTTTATTAGCAATAAAATCTTCATTTGTGTACCTAGTGTTCTTAGTGTGCTTCTCAGGTTCTTCCTCACCTTCCTCCTTATCAGGAGACTCATTATTATTACCACTCTCAGTTTCAGCATCAGAGACATATATACTATTATTAGGATCTACAGCAGGTTCAATGGTTCCTCAACTATCTTACATTTCTTTTTCTTACAAGGACTACCACTATCTCCACCTTGTTGGAAATACTGCTCTATTATTTTAGGGTGTCCTTCAGGATATAAAAGATCTTGAGTAGCTATACCACTCCTAGTTCTAATTCCATAAGCATGTTTATCTCCTGAAGCATTAACTAACATATCCTTTTGTACCTTAGCAAGTTGATCAAGTTGAGTTTGAACCATTTGAAAGTGTTTACAAAGAATTTTAATATCATTAGAAGATCTTTCCACAATATCAACAATAAAAGTGTCAAGTTCCTCTAAACATTGATCAGGAGGCTTACCATAAGGAATATCACCTTCATCAAAGTTTTGGAGAGAGTGTACCTCAATAGTACATGAGTGGGGAATTGGCTTACATAATTCTTCTATAGGAGGTAGATTCTTCACATCTTTAGCTCTAATACCTTTCTCCTTTAGACACTTATTAGCTTCCTTCATCACTTCATCATTCAATGCAATGACTCCCCTCTTCTTTGGTGTTGGTATTTTATATGGTTCAGGCACAACTGGTGCAGGAGTAATAGGCTCAGGTGCATTTAACTCAGTTGAAGTCCAATCATCATAATTCTTGCTTATCTTAGCCATTAATTCTTCAGCATCTATAGGAGTTCTTTTCCTGAAAACACAATCAGCAAAGCTATCTAGGTATGTACTAGAATCATTATTTAGTCCATTATAATAAATATCAAGAAGCTCATTTTTAGGTAATGGACATCCAGGATGTGCATGAATCAAGGAACAAAATCGTTTCCATGACTCAGGCAATTTATCTTCTTCTCCGTGTTTAAAATCAAAAAGTCTCTACAAAGCAGCATGCCTAGCACTAGGAGGAAAATATTTATGGAAGAAAGAAGCAATCAAGCAATCAGGGCAATCAATGGAACCAGGAGGTAATCTATTAAACCAAGCCCTAGCTTCTCCTTTTAGTGAAAAAGGGAAGATCTTAGTAACAAATTATTTGCGCATCTTAAAATCATCAGAGAACAAAGCACTCATAGTAGAAAGCTCATTCATATGAGCCACAACACTCTCATTTTCAGTCCCACAAAAAGGTTCTTTCTCAACAATATCTAAATAAGATAAATCAAGAGAGAAATCATAATCTTCATCTTTAATATATATGGGAGAAGTGGCAAACTTAGGATCAGAGGACATCTTAGGCATAATAGTACGTCTAGCAAGGAGACTGTTCATAGAACTAGTACCATGTGTGTTTCGGCACTCTTCAACAAATTCATCAGTGAACTCACTGTAATCATCATTAATATCATAACTCTCACTAGCCTTAGGTTAGCTAACAAGTGTAATAGTGTCTTCACTAGGAGTTTCGGTATTTCCTAGACTAGCCATAGTAGCATCTAGAAAAGGACCTAATGAACCACTCGCAACAAGCACAATAGAAGTAACATCATGAGAATCAAAAGTAGTTTCAGACTCAGCAGTAGTAGCAGTGTGTGTAGCATGTGCATGTGGTGGTGGTGTGACAAGCTTACTTATAACAGATGGTGAATCAAGAGCAGCAGAGGTGTTTAGGATAGTACCTCTTCTTCTAGTGGATGGTAAAATAGGAAACTTTCCATAACGAGACTTCCCCATGATGAAAGGAGTAGCAGTGAACAATAATAGATCCAAGTGAACTTACAAATAAAGCTATGCTCCCCGGCAACGGCGCCAGAAAATAGTCTTGATGACCCACAAGTATAGGGGATCACAACAGTCTTCGCGGGTAGTATTACCCAATTTATTAATTCGACACAAGGGGAGCCAAAGAATACTTGCAAGCCTTAACAACTGAGTTGTCAGTTCAGCTGCACCTGGAAATAGTTCTTGCTCACAAAATTTTATCAGTAGCAACAACAACAACAACAGTGACAGTGAAACAGGAGCAATAGTAACAATAACTGTAACAGTAGGATTCGAGTGCGGTAGGCATAGGGATGGATGGACGGGTGTTGCATGGACGAGTCTAAACATGTAACTTCAAGAACTAGGGCATTGCAGATAAATAATAACAAGCATCCAAGTACTAAACAATCCTAGGCATATGCTCCAAATATAGTCATACGTGCTCGCAATGAGAACTTTCACAATATCTTCTGTCCAGCCATCCCGTGGCAGCAGGGCCTCTAGGGAACTACTGGCAATTAAGGTGCTGCTTTTAATAGAGCACCAGAGCAAAGCATTATCACTCCATGAACACATGTGATCCTCACTCCACATCCATCCCCTCTGGTTGTCCCAATTATTGTCACTTTGGGGCCTTTGGATCCGGACAATGATATGTGTACACAACTTGCAGATAAGATCACAAACAATACTCTCTTAATGGTTCAATAATAAGTTTAGATCTGAGATCATGGCACTCGGGACCTAGTGACAAGCATTAAGCACAAAAAGTTGCAACAAAGTTAAATATCACTAATAGAGATACTAGGCACTATGCCCTAATAGATCTTATTCAGTTACATGATAGAACTCATCCAATCCCTACCATCCCCAAGCCTACAGCGGGGGATTAGTCACTCATGGATGAGGGAAACATCGGTGGTTGATGGAGATGTGTTGGTGATGATCCTCTCCAAATTACCCGTCCCGGCAGGGTGCCAAAACGGAGTTTCTGGATCCAAATCTTGTTTTTTGGTGGCGGCGGCGGAGCGGAACTCTTTCTAAAAAACTATCAACCCCCCCTGAGTTTTTAGGTCAGAATGCAACTTATAGGCACAGAGGGAGGCCGAGGAGCTGCCTGGGGTGGACAAACCCCCTCCAGGCACGGGGTCAGGTGCCTGTGGTGGGTCTGGGCGCCCCAGGCCTCCTCTCTGCCACCCCTTCTGGCTCCGTGGATCTTCTGGTGATAAATAGTTTTTGGCATATTTTATGGGATTTTTCCTGATAGTTCATTTTCTTCACAAAAACAAGACACCAAGGTAGTTCTGCTGAAAATAGCGTCAGTCCGTGTTAGTTGTATCCAAATCACACAAGTTTAGAGAAGAAACAATAGCAAAGTGTTCGAGAAAGTAGATACGTTTTGGACGTATCAACCAACCGGGACAAAACACGAGTCAACACTAATAATAGGGGTGAGTGTCGATACTATGCCGAGCTTCTTGTACTATAAAAATGCATCCTTGTGAGTCCAGTCCTCCAGCCAGATTGAGGCATCTCCAAGATGGTTTTCAAGAGCAGGGACACCACTACGGCCAGTTTCAGGGAGATTCAGCCGGAGCCCAGTCCTCCGGCATCTCCAAGAAACTGGTCATAGAGGCACTCCCTAATATGTGAAATTAGTAAGCTCCCAGGCGTATTGATCTAGTTAGAGAAGTTACAAGATGCAAGATGGTGTGCGAGAGCAGGGACACCACTACGGCCAGTTTGAGGGAGATGCCACCGGAGCCCAGTCCTCCGGCATCTCCAACAAACTGGTCATAGAGGCACTCCCTAATATGTGACCATGCACGTTTCGAGATCAGATCTTAATGGTAAGTATGAATCGGGACAACTTCTTCATAGTTCGGGAAAGTCGTTCTTTGAATCGGGACTAAAGGCCCCCCTTTAGTCCCGGTCCAGCCACAAAACAGGACTATCACTCAAGACATTTATTAATATTAAAAACTGAGACTACAAAAACGGGCCTAAAGTCCCCCCTATAGTTGAGATCCACTGTTGTCATTCCATACAACTGGTCTATCTTTACCCCTTCCCCATTGTCGTTGACCCATTTGGAGCGAAACAAAGGGACCTTAAAAGAGACTCCATAGTCAAGTTCCCATATGTCCTCTATGTAACCATAGTATGTGTCCTTTTGCCCATTCTCGTCTGTTGCATCAAAGCGGACACCACTGTTTGGTTGGTGCTTTTTTTATCTTGGGCAATCGTGTAGAATGTATTCCCATTTATTTTGTACCCTTGGCAATTCAATATAGTAGAAGATGGTGACGCGGCCAACAAGTATAGCTGATCTCCAACAGTGGTGTAATTCAAGAGATGTGTCCGCATCCAACTGCCGAAAGACTTCATGCGTTCATCTATAATCCATGAGTCAGGCTTCCCCGGGTTTTTGGAGCGTACAATATTCTTGTGTTCCTTGATATACAGAGCTGCCAAGGTGGAATTATGTAGAACTGTGTAGTGTGCTTTAGTGAAAGATTCCCCGTCCCTACATATCATTGCTTTCATTCCAATCGTGCCTTTTCCACTTAGTATTCCCTCATGTCGCGAGTCAGGAACACCAATCGGCTTAAGATCAGGAATAAAGTCAACACAAAACTCAATGACCTCCTCTATTCCATATCCCTTGGAGATGCTTCCTTCTGGTCTAGCACGGTTATGGACATATTTCTTTAAGACTCCCATGAACCTCTCAAAGGGGAACATATTGTGTAGAAATACAGGACCGAGAATGGCAATCTCTTCCACTAGGTGAACCAGGAGATGCGTCATAATATTGAAGAAGGATGGTGGGAACACCAACTCAAAACTAACAAGACATTGTACCACATCATTGTGTAACCTTGGCAGAATATCTGGATTGATTACCTTCTGAGATATTGCATTGAGGAATGCACACAGCTTCACAATGGGTACTCGAACATTTTCCGGTAGAAGCCCCCTCAATGCAATCAGAAGCAACTGCGTCATAATCACGTGACAGTCATGAGACTTCAGGTTTTGGGACTTTTTCTCTGCCATATTTATTATCCCCTTTATATTAGATGAGAAGCCAGACGACACCTTGATACTATAAAGGACTTCAAAAAATATTTCCTTCTCTGCTTTGGTAAGAGCATAGCTGCCACGGCTTAAGTGACACCCTTTATCCTTCTTGTTCTGTGTATGCATGTTCTTTGGATCTTTCATAACTTGCTGGTCCTCCCGTGCTTATAGTGTATCTTTTGTCTTCACATACACGCCCAGGAATCCTAGTAGTTTCACGCAAAGATTCTTCGTCACGTGAATCACGTCGATTGAAGAGCGGGCACGTAGGACTTTCCAATATGGCAGCTCCCAAAATATAGATTTCTTGTTCCACATGGGTGCGCGTCCGGTAGAGACGTCGCTCGGAACTGATTGACCGTCGGGAACCTTTCCAAAGATTACTTCTATGTCCCTGACCATACCAAATATATCATCACTAGCAGGGATTCAGGCTTCTTCCGGTGATCTGCCTCACCTTTGAAATACTTGCCTTTCTTTCTTACGGGATGATTGGTTGGAAGAAATCATCGATTCCCCAGGTACACAACCTTCTTGCATTTATGAAAATATGTACCTTCAGTCTTATCTAAACAATGTGTGCATGCCTTATATCCCTTGTTTGTATGTCCTGAAAGATTACTAAGAGCAGGAGAATCATTGATGGTTACGAAAATCAACCCTCGTAGGTCAAATGGCTCCTGTTTGTTTTCATCCCATGCATGTACACCTGGTTTTCCCCACAGCTGTAAGAGTTCTTCAACTAATGGCCTTAGGTACACATCAATGCCATTGCCCGGTTGCTTTGGGCCTGGATGAACACTGGCATCATAATGAAATTACGCTTCATGCACAACCAAGGAGGAAGGTTGTAGATACATAGAGTCACAGGCCAGGTGCTATGACTGCAGCTCTACTCCCCAAAAGGATTCATGCCATCCGTACTTAGACCAAACCATAAGTTTCTTGTGTCACCTGCAAAGTCCGGGAAGTCTCTCTCGATTTTTCTCCACTGCGACCCATCAGCGGGGTGTCTCAACTTCCTGTCTTTCTTACGGTCTTCTTTGTGCTAACGCAACAACCTGGCATGCTCTTGGTTTCTGAACATGCAATTCAACCTTGGTATTATAGGAGAATACCACATAACCTTCGCAGGAACCCTCTTCCGGGGGTCTCTCCCTCAATATCAGCAGGGTCATCTCGTCTGATCTTATAACACAATGCATTGCATACCGGGCATTTATCTAAATTCTCATACTCCTTACCGCGATAGAGGATGCAGTCATTAATGCACGCATGTATCTTCTGCACATCTAATCCTAGAGGGTAGAGCGTCTTCTTTTCTTCGAACGTACTCTCGGGAAGTTTGTTATGCTTTGTAAACTTCGGCTTCATTATTTTCAGCATCTTTTCAAATGCGGAGTCAGTTAGACCACACTTTGTGATCTTCTAACATGCCCTCCAACTTCAACTTTTCTTGTGATCTTCTAACATGCCCTCCAACTTCAACTTCTCCTTTTTTGTTTCACAGTCTCGCTTTGCATCAGAAATGACCCTACCAAGTTCATCAGCGGGCTCATCTAATGCCCGTTCTTCACCTCCTTCCTCTTCATTGTCTTCCGTTGCAGTATCACCGTATTCAGGAAACATATGATGATAGTTGTTATCATCATCTTCTACTTCATTGTTTTCCATCATAACCCCTCTTTCCCCGTGCTTGGACCAGCAATTATAGTTGGGCATGAAACCTTTCATAACCAGGTGCACGCGAATGATTTTTGAGGAAGAGTACTCTTTGTTGTTCCGACATTGAACACATGGACAACACATAAAACCATTCTTTTTGTTTGTCGTAGCCACATCAATAAATGTATCCACGCCTTTAATGTACCCAGATTCACGCCGGTCACCGTACATCCATTCCCGACCGTTCATCTACATCATATAATTAAGTTTTTCAAAAACGGAACATCATAAATAGTGAAATAACCAATTCACATTGACACATGCATTGTATCAATGATAGAGAAAAGATAAGATTGCTAACCTTGATCGAGGAGGAAAGAAAGAGGAGAAAGCTCAAGTGCGTCTCGGGCACCTCCTATATTTTTGTTCTGTGAGAAATTGAACGAGATCATTCACTCAAACATTTCATCAAACACCTCGCATGCATGCATAGGAAAAAAATAAACTACCACACTTCTCACACCTTCCACCAAGAAAAAACAGAGGGGAGCAGAGGACTGGGCGTCGTATTTATAGAGGGCTGGCTCATACGTCCCGGTTTGTAACACTAACCGGGACTAAAGGTGTGTGGCAGGACACGTGTCTGGCGCCCATACTTTAGTCCCGGTTTGTGTTACAAACCGGGACGCATGCTCCCTCACCAACCGGGACGCATGCCTCCGGCCCCCGTGTGGCAGGCCGGCCCGCTCGAACCGGGACACAAGCTAGCATTAGTCCCGGTTCGTGGCGGAACCGGGACTAATGCCTTTGGCGGGCGCGAACGGATAGCATGTTTTCTACTAGTGCAACAAAAGCACGTTAGATGCTTCTATATGCTTGTTTGCAAGTTTTACGTGGCTGAAAGGATTTTCTGTGGAAAATAGCAAACTACCCGTGTAAACATTTAGTATGATTGTCCATGTTACTAATTTTAACTTGAGTGGTGATAAAAATGCATGACCTCTTGAGGAATATACCGCCCTATCTAAACTTCAATACAGACGACCTCCTTATACCCTTCTGTTTTCAAGTAATATCCTTATTCACTATTGAAGACACCTAATCCGATGGGGTTCCAAGTCTTGTGCTTTAGTCACTGGAACAACTCGCTAGCTCACACACTTCAAAGTGTAATATCACGAAACAAAGGTTATAATTCTACATCGAATGATCCATAAAGTTAACAAGTCACACACAAATTTCATAGAAGAAGGACTAGCTCCTCACAAATAAAGTTCAACAACGACAGAAAAATAACGATAAAGAGATCCATTCAGTGTCATAGGACAATACATGCTAAGTGGGAGACTCGTGACCCTAAAAGCGTATCTCACTCATCTTCAAATCAACCTGCAACATAAAACATTGTAGCCACGAATGGCCAATATATTGAATTTATTGGAAAGTCCACCTATTTGATGGATATAAATCTCAACCTGTCTTGTACATGCATATGTGTCTAAGTGGAGGTTTGGCAGGATTTGCATAAAGCAATGGTTTTTACCTATCAATTTGAAATACAATATATTTTAAATTAAGCGGTACCACTGATAGAAATCATTGAACATGAATACCACCGATAGAAATTAGTGAACCCTCTTACCCTTGTTCACCCATCAAGTATTAATTAAAGAAATTGGAATGATGAGATTCTTGAACTGATTTAGTGTCCATTCACTCAAAGTCATTGCACGTAACCAGGGATGTCGGAGATTGGTCCTGTGAATGAACTAGGGTCCAACGATCCCTAGGTTTGTGAGGGGCTGAACACACGTTCTCTAGGAGCCTCGGAGACGACGGCGACAACGGAGCAAGCACCACAACAGAGAGGTGACATGGTTTTTTACCCAGGTTCGGGACCCTCGTGAGGAGATAAAGCCCCTACTCCTTCTTTTTTGTATTGCTCGCTTGGCTTCACAAGGGTACAATGGAGATTGTATGTCTATGGTTTAGATCGTAGGGGATCAATCCTTTCTAAGGTAGGAGAAGGGTCCCTTATATAGGGCGGCGGGCCTCTTCCCCAGCCCTTGGGCGGGTAGGGCGTCCACAGTGCCGCTCCACGAGATCCCGATGCAGAAGACTACTTTGTGTAGACTTGGTCCAACTTGCCGCACTCCACTCCGTCCTCCTGTAAAAGCACCTTTGTGGGCGTCGCTTGTCTTCATCCGGCGCTCCCTGCTTATCCCCCTTTCACCAAAATGGCAACTGGGGGAGCTTCCAACCGTGAGATCACTTGTCCTTTCCCTGCGAAAGGAGAGTGTACCCAGTCTTCTTTACGAGGCGGCCGACACCACAAAAGAGACGTACTTCATGTCGGGGCTGTAGTTTGTACTCCGCACAGAGAAGTTACTATCCTTCCCTGAACACGCTCCGAGTTATCCGAGGCTCGGGGGCATAATTTCGTGTCGTGGCAAGACCCCTCTGGAGGTGTTACCTCCCAAGGCTCATTCTCTCACGAGGCGGGCACCTCGTGACGCCCGCTATGTCGGGTTACCTCCAGAGGCGTGCCACCTCTCGAGGACGGAGATTCCCATGGTGCGGGGCTCGTCAAACACGGGGACATGGCACCCTGGTTGCCAGGGCCCTTACAGTATCCCCGGGCGCTTGTCCTGCATGTGTCCCTTTGAGAACTCGAAGGGGCAAGCGGCCCAAGATGGTGGACGGGCCCCCACGCTTGTTGACCACAAGTTCTTGGCGGGCTTGAATCTTGGCCATGAAGTCCAAACAGCTGCGCACCCTTGGCAATAGATCCAGAGCATACTGTTCCTGCTCCAGGAGTTGTTCCCACGATGTGACGGTGCGTGGGGCCTGGAAGTTAATACCGCGTGCGCGGTGAAGTGACGTGTCTTTTCGTCTGGCTTTGTTAAATTGGGAGGTGGAGAAGGAATCTTTTCACTTCCACGCCACTGTTGCTCCCCTTTCTTCTTGTGCTTTGGTGGCAAAGCTTTGTTCCCCTGCCATGGCGTCACGGGACCTCCCCCTTGCGGTGGCCAGCAAAGGTACGTTGGCCGAGACCCAGGTCGTTCCGGCCTCGAAGATTATTCCGCCGGTGAAACGCGGTCGCAGGAGGCTGCGCGGGAGCGGTCAAGGAAGGCGCGGTTGCCGTGGCGCGGCCCTCGTCGTGGTTGTACCCCAGGAAGAGCGAATAGCCTCTAGGGAACCACCCGCCAAGCGTTGGCGTGGTCGTCCCGGCGAAAGCGGGCGAGTCCACCGCAGGGGGCATGGCAGCAGGTCCGAGGTCAAGCCTGGATCCTCTTCTCGTGTCCCAGCAGCTCTTCCTCCTATGGTGATCAAGATTGAAGATGACCCGATCCCGTCAGGGTCATCGACTTCCTTGAGGCGCTTGATGACGTGGACTGGTTCGTGAGGGTGCAGCTTCCCGAGTGTTTTGTGCTCGAGACTGCAGACGAACTTCCAGACTAGTTGCATATCCGTCACTCCAGGGGACGCGAGAAGTGGGAGGTGAGCGTTGTTACATTCTCGCGAGGCGAGAAGATCATCTCTGGCGACTAGCACCGCTTCCTCTCCGAGCAGCGCATTCAGTGTGGCTTCATGCTGTGGTTTTGGTATGCCGGCAAGGATACTTCTCCATCTCGGTGTTTGACCACCAGATGTGCCGTGATGACTATCCTCCCCACCTTTAGACGTCCTAAGAGGAGTTTCCGTTGTGGTGTGATGAGTGTGCGATGCTTCGTTGGGAGACCCCAAGCAGAAGGTATGATGAGCACAACAACAAGTTTTCCCTCAGTAAGAAACCAGTGTTATCGAACCAGTAGGAGGAAGGAAACGACTCAAAGGTGTTGCTACCAACTTGGAAACCTGCACAACACAAACTCAAGACTTTTCCCCAACAAACAGTGAGGTTGTCAATCTCACCGGTTTGCTAAAAACAAAGGATTAACTATATGGTGTGGAAGGTAATAGTGGTTTGCAGAAAGTAAACAGTAACAGTGGAAGATGTATCAATGGTAAAGATTGTACCGGGGTCCATAGTTCACTAGAGGTGTTCTCCTTAAGATAAACAAACATGGCATGCTGGGTAAACAAATTACAGCAGGGCAATTGACAGGACTGAGCAAGGCATAAGAATGCAATACTAGACATTCATGATCCTATAAGATTCGATTGGGCAATACAACAAGATACATAGACCACCATCCAACTGCATCTATGACTAGAAATCCACCTTTAGGTTATCATCTGAACCCCCTCCAGTATTAATTTGTAAGCAACGAATAACTGCTTTAAGCAAAGTGTGTAAGGTAAACAATCCACTTGTTCCATGAACAAGAGACCGTTGTTTTCTCCCTAGTGGCAACAACACTTCTTCAACCTTAGAGATTTCTGTCACTTCCCTTAGATTAAATAGAGGCATGTACCCACTATAGAGCATAAATACCCCCTCTTGGAGTCACTAACATCTACTTGGACAAGATAGCTACTAGAAACGTAGAACATGCAAGATCTCAAACAACACAGACATGATAGAATCAATAAGACAAAACCATTAATCAATCTGATAAAGTAATCTCAATATCCATCAGATCCCCGCAAACACAAGATGCATGATTACAAATAGATGATCTTGATCATGAACGAATCTCACAAGATCTAAACATGGTAGCACAAAGGAGGAGATACAACCATCTAGATACTACATGGACCCGTAGTCCAAGGTGGAACTACTCACACTTCATATCAGAGGCTGGCATGATGAAGAAGAAGGCCTCCGGGATGATCTCCCCTCCGGCAGGGTGCCGGGAAGAGCTTCAGATCCCCTCGATCTAGGGATGATGGTGGCGGCGGCTACAAACAGTTTCGTGGAATATTAATTGGGTCCTTAGGGTTATATCGAGGGGTCTTTATAGGCGAAGAGGCGAGGCAGGGGGCAGCCAGGGCGGCCGCACCCCCCAGGAGTGGGCTAGGGTTAGCCGCGTGGCTAGGGGGTGTGGCCCCCTGGTGGCTCCCCTCCGTCTTGTTTTTTGTCTTCGTGTTCCCCACGGTAAAATATTGACTTTGGATTTTGTCTTGTCCAATTCCGAGAATATTGATTTTCTTCCTTTCTGGAACCAAAAACAAAAGAAAATAGGCAACTGGCACCGTGGAATCTTGTTAATAGGTTAGTACCAGAAAACATATAAAAACACCTCAAAGTGTAGAAAAGCAAAGCAAAGTAGATACTAAACAAGCATGGAACTTAAAAAATATAGATATGTTTCCGACATATCAAGCATCCCCACGCTTAAATCCTGCTCGTCCTCGAGTAGGTAAGTGATAAAAATAATAATTTTTTAGGTGACATGCACCACCAAAATCAAGATCAAACCATTTGCAAGCATTGAAAGTTGGGATGAAAGAACTCTAAACATGAGCATGAAAGATAGAGTTCTAACAGTAAGACAAAGTAACTATGCATGCAACATGAAAGGTTGCAAACAAAGATCATGAATAACATGCATTGAAAAAAGTTTGTTTGTTTCACATACAGAAAACATAGATATTGGCATTCATCTTGTCCCTCATGGAGTAGCAAATAGATGCATAGGACACCTTCAAAGTTCATAAGAGTGACTAGATCCAAATAGCACAAGAAAAAGTAATATCAACAATATGCATCAATCAATAAGTTTTGGGACAATGCACATAGAACTAAGAATGGCAACTATGCTCTCTTAACTGGTGCCTAAAGATAGAAGGTGGAGACTCAATATAGTGGAAGAAAGGCCCTTCATAAAGGGAAGCAGGGATTTTTAAGTTTCAAAAAGAGCTTCCAAAAATTATGGTACTTGTTAGCTTTCAGCTCTCATTGCCCCTATCATAAGCATCTTGAAGTGATTAAGATCAAAGTGAACAAACTATGGAGTATATGCTTGACAAAGTATAAGTTGGCAATCTCATGTTCCTTGAATACGAGGGTCGCTCCTCATGATACTCAACTTTAGTGACATGTAAGTTCTTGTAATAGTAAGTACATGTGTATCAGAGAGAACCGCCAATGGGGTACCCCTTGCACATGATACATGAGCTATCCCACAATCAAAATGACAAGGCAAGCAGACAATGAGCATCTCAGCAATCTTCTTATTTACCATGGGAAAATGGTGCTTTTTTCTCTCTTTCCTCTTTTCAACATGTCTCTTTTTTTATAAGAAGAAATCTTGATAGATGTCATTATGGTGATGTGATAACCCACAAGTATAGGGGGTGTATCGTAGTATTTTCAATAAATAGGAGTGTCAATCCCAACAAGGAGAAGAAGGTGTTGACTGGTGGTATGGAGCAGGAAATATCTATAATACTTAGTAAATAGATTTTTAGGGGTTTTCTGATAAAGCAAAGAAATAAAGTGCAAATAATAAAGACAACGAACAATTGCAGCAAGTGGCTCAATTATTTCTTAGCAAATGATAAGACGGTGGAAATACTTATAAGGACCAAACGTTCTCGAGGACACATGGGAATTCTGTCAAGTGCTTTCGCTTCAAATAGCTGAGTACCCTTCTTTGGTGTTGTAAGTGTTGTGTGGGTGAACCTATGCTAATGTACCGACCTTATTTGGACCAATACATACTTGTGATTAAACCCCCTGCAAGCATCCACAACTACAGGAAAGCAATTAAGATATAAACCTAACCATAGCCTTAAATTCTGAGATCCCACGCTCCCTTGTGCAATGGTGTCCTAACAGGGATTCAGGTTTCTGTCACTCCGGCCAGTGGCGGATCTAGGATTTTACTAGTGGGTATGCCACATAAATAAATCGATGGACATCTATTTACAAATTTAATGAATAAGTAAATTTGTACTGTAGCATGGTATAAAAGAAAGAAATGACATGTAATTAGAAAATTAAGTTCCAAATTGGCAGAAATTACCATGAAAATAATTCAAACACTATGTAATAGTCTGAAATATGCATAAAATAAACTTACAATCCTAGTTTATTTGTTTGGCCATGGCGGTGATGGGACATATCATTCAGAACTTCTTCAAGTACATTCTATTATTTCTCTTGCAATGTGCTCTTCTTCCGCATTTTCAATGTTAGAAGGATTTGAAGCAGCATAGCGTGTTTTTAAAAAATGTCTGCAATGTCTCCGTCTACCTTGAGAATATGCACAATCATAAATATATGTTCCAATTTACTTCTGTTTAACTATTTATTAATGCCAAGATGGTATATATGAATCTATAACTCCAAAATTTTAGCTATTTAGATAATTACCTCGGTGCGGGTGTGACTTGTGGCTATCGATTATCTGGTTTGGCCGTGAGCTCGCGGCTGCCGGCATCTTGGAAAACATCGCATCCTGCCGCTGTTCGGGAGACCTTAGAGGCGTGCCGACGTCTAGAAAACATGCTGCAGTCCGGTGCTCCGAGATGCTCCTCACCGGTGTGGGCAAGGGCACAAGGAGCGGTGGCAGCACTGAGCTGCTCCTCACCGGTGTGGGCGAGGGCGCAAGGAGCGGTGGCGGTATAGCGCAGCGCATCTGGACATCTGGAGTTTAGGTTTGATGAAATTGGGCGCGCGGGGGGCAGTGGCGGCGTAGCGCATCTAGTCTGGAGATTCGGTCGATTGGATCAAACTGATCCCACGCACGCATGCACGTCTCAAGCTGACTAGTTTTGCACAACAATCAGCTTTCTACATTATACGACAGTTTTCCTTGGTAGGAGTATGTACGATGGTCGGGCTCCAGGGTATGCCGTGGCATACCGGGCATACCCTGTGGGTCCGTCACTGACTTTGGCAACCCCACAATTAGTAGCCAAATACACAATGCATTCCCCTAAGCCTATAAATGGTGAAGTATCATGTAGTCGACATTCACATGACACCACTAGAAGAATAGAACCACAACTTAAATACTAAACCATTGAATAATATCTCAATACAAATCCACTACTAACAACATGACTTCTCCCATGTCCTCAAGAACTAAACGAACTACTCATGAGACATCATATGGATCAAGATCAAAGATGATATGGTGACGGATAACAATCTGAACATAAACAATAATTCGATGGTTCCAGTCACAAGTATCAACTACAATAGTAATCAACACCTAGAAAGTTTCCCCTATGAACTATGCAAGTATTCAACACAATTGTTACAGCGGGATGGAGTGGTGATGATGGAGCTGGTGGAGATGATGGTGTGGATGATGATGATCCCGATGAAGTCTAGCTTGATGATGGTGTTGATGGCGACGATCTCCCCTCTTCGGAAAGGAATTTCCCCGGCAGAAATCTGTCTGCCGAAGAGCTCTTTCTCTCTCGATGTTTTCCGTCCCGCAGAGGTGGCGAAATCTTTATGTGGTCGCTCCCCCGTGTATTAGGGTTTCGAGGACAAGATATAGGAGAGAGGGCAGAGCCAGAGGTGGGCCAGGTGGGCCACACCCCTGTAGGCGCGGCCTAGGGGTGGCATGCGCCTGGGGGTGGGCTCCGTGTGGCCCATCTGTGCCTCCCCTTTAGGCAAATTATGATATAGAAAGGTGATGCAAATTGGAAGTATCAACTCCCCCAAGCTTAGACCTTCACTTGTCCCCAAGCGAAAACTGAGCTTAGTAAACATGTCCACAAGTTTAGGGAGTGAAGTGTCGATAAAAGAATACGGACAAGAAGCATCACCCTTACCATTACACAACTCATAGAAGAAATCAACTCACCATTATATAACTTAGCTTGCAACAAGTACATGAGTCACAATAGAGATGCATAAAGATAAATCATAATTGTAATTGGCAAACTTTTGTTCTTGGTCAGAGAACAACTGGAAAACAATTTCATAAAAAGCTTTTGTAGAAGTTTTCACAACAAGAGTACTCTTTGCTCAAACATAAAAGGTTTTTCACAATGATGGCTTTCAAAGTAATACTCAGTAGATAAGAGTCTTGTGCAAACAAGGAAGATAGAGAACATGATTGAATATATCACCATAGGAATGCTTGAAACACAACAACTCAAATGCTTGCTGGAGATAGAGAGGAAGTAGGTTTACTGACTCAACTTAGAAATAGGAGAAAGGCCCTTCATAGAGGGAAGCACGGATTTCAAGTCATAAAGAGCTTCAAAAAGATTATGGTACTTACTAGCTTTGATCCCTCATTGCCCCTATCATAAGAATCTTGAGGTGATTAAGGTTAAAGTGAACAAAGATGGAGTATATGCTTGATGAAATATAAGTTGGCAATATCATGTCCCTTGAGTACGAGGGTCTCTCCTCATGCTACTCAACTTTTGTTATCGATAAGTTCTTGTCATTGTAAGTACAGGTGTATCATAAAGAACCGCCAACGGGGTACCCCTTGCACATGATACATGAGCTATCCTATAATCAAAATGACACGGCAAGCAGACAGCGAGCATCTCAGCGATCTTTTTATTTGCTATTTGCATAGGTTTTTATTGAAGATGCTTCACGGATTGCTCACTATGGTTATGCTGCAAGTTTCCACCATGATTAGGCATGTCTTAGGCTAGCGGCCCAGGCATTTCTCTAACACACATACATAAATCCATGGACATACAAGATCCCCTTTTATTTCACACCGACGACATCCGCAAACAAAAGAGCATGATATCAACTGGATATGTATCCATAAGTGTTGAAAGCGTTCCCCGTGACATCATGGTTCTGCTAATCCCAACATATAGATGCAAGCATATACAACTTCGATGACACAATGGTTCAAGTTTATTAGGCACAAGAAAATAAGGTGTGCCATCAAGTTCGTGGAAGCTTTACTAACTAGTGTTCCCATAACAAAATAGTTTTTAATTCGAAAGATAGATGAAGCTTGAGAATTTGCTTGGAATAGCAATAATACTAATAGGTAGATATGGTGGACACAAATGGCACATGTTTTGGTTCAAAGGGATTGGATGTATGAGAAGTAGTCCTTCTCAAAACAGGTTTTTGGCTAGCAGGGCTGGGTATCAAGCAAAAGAGTTAAAAGAAACAAGCAAACATACAAGTAATAAAGCCAAACATGTAATCTTCCTTGAAGACACAAAAGATCTTAAATAAAGAATACTAAGCTTATGAGCCAATCAAGAAAGAATATAAATGATACAAAATACTTGTAAGATTTTTATCTTTTCCTTTCAAAACTCAAAAAGTGTCGCTACTGACCAGAGCTTGGTTTTCCAAAACCAATTTAGATCTACTTGATGCTCCCAAAGTGATACAAATACTGATCAACAAGATCAATCATATAAAAGAGATTGCAAACTAAAATAAGAAGTGCAAAAAGTAAAATATGAAACTTCTCATTAATATTCCATAAAGGCACTCACACCATGGGATACATAGATAATCAACTAAAGGAGAGATACTTCCACAATGCAAACCAACCAATAAGATAACTTATCTACCAAATAAATAACTCTACTAAAAAGGTAAAAGATAATGATATGATACTGCGACACTCCCCCAAGCTTGGAACAAGCCAAGGGGATGCCAAACCTGATGACGAATTACTCCTTCGATGGTGGTGGTGTTCCCTTGTTTAGGGTAAGAAAACCTTCCAGCATCTTACGAAGCCTGTTATTCTCCTCTTGGAGTATATCCACCTTTGTCCTCAAAGCATGGTACTTGTCACAAAACTCATCAGTGGTTCGAAGGGCTTCCACTGCCTCAGGGCAAGATTTGAAGTCTAGAATGGAGGCTATAATCCCCAGCATGTTATGATAAAAAGCACGTCCAGTGTTAATTTCTCCTACAAAAGTAGGTTTCTTTGCCCTTGACCCTGTGGCGGTTTGTTCCTCCATCGTAACTTCCTCCTCGATGCTCCAATCCATGTCTTCGCGCCAGCAGCTATCCTTTCCTCTTCCACGAGCTTCTTGTCTTTGTCGTTGGCGGAGACCATGGTGCTCTAAACTTGAGAAGATTTCCTGACAAAAATAGATCGAAATAAAAACACGACGAGAACACGATACACGAACCTCAGGGTATCTGGGGGATTATATATTACAAAGTTTCAATGCATAAGGAAGGTAATGGTGCGAAAACGAGGCGGAGACGGAGCTCAGGGGCTCATACCGCCTCTAGGCGCGGCCAACTAGGGGCCCGCGCCTAGGGTGGGTGTGGCCACCTTGGCCTCCGTTTCCTCCTCTGTTTCGTTTTGTAACCTTCCATATGTAATAAAAACATCAAAAATGTAAAAATATAAGGTTTTCACGAACCTTCTGTTTTCACCACTTTTACCTATTCAAAGACGATCTTTGCAGATTCCTTTTCTCCTTCTCCCCGAAATTCCTTTTCTCATAAGGCATTACACAAACCTCAATGGCAACATTAGTGTATGAAAAAACAATAAACCTTTAGGTACACACTTCAACGGAAATCCATCAAAACAAAAGCTACTGTAGCAACTCCTTTCCAAAAACCCAAAATAATCTGGAAGGGAATCAATATAAGAGGCAAATGCAAAAGATGGCAGAAAACTATCAAAACAGACCAGCAAGTAAAGATTGATTTTTTCGAAAATCTTTTATTGCTCAAATAAAAAAGTGCAAAACTAATGAAAGTTTGTAACAACTTGGAGAACAAGCACAACAAATTACAGCTCCATCCATTGTACTGAGCTCATTCACGAATTTTCACAATGCAGCACAAAAATCTGTCCCAGGACAGCCACTTTTCACAACTCCTCTACTTCTCAAAAGTAGTTGATCTTGACACAAAAACCAAAACAAAAATGATAACGAGCGGTTATTACTTAGGTAATAACTTCCAAGACTCAACAAAACTATTGAGTTATCTCCCAAGAAGTACTTTTTTTAATGCCTTTAAGTTAGGCTTGATAGTTTCAAAGATGCTCACATAGGAGATATATATTTGAAGTGAAAGAGAGCATCAAGAAGCAAATATCCAACACATTTGAGTCTAACCCACTTCCTATGGAAGGGAATATCATGAGAAAACAAATTGTTGAAACAAAAAGCCAATAGGCTAGGAAGAAAAAACAAGTGCAACTTCAAAGCTTTCAACATAGAACGGGGAAACTTAACATTAGTGAGATGCATAAAACCATGTTTCCCTCTCTCATAATAACTTTTAGTAGCACCTTGAATAAAGTTGACAATATAAATGTCAAAGGAAACAACTTTATCATCAGAATAAGCATACTGACAGTCATCAAAAAGAGGTCTAAGGTCATAAACCGGATCAATAGAAGCAAGTTGTTTCATCCTAAAATATTTATTAGGCAAGCTATTTTCACAAGGAGCTTTAGCAAATTTGTAAAAGTTAAACTCATAAGAATCTCCATCAAACTTAGTTAAAACTTTCTCCTTTTAAAAGTCTATAATAGCTCCACAAGTGTTCAACTAAGGTCTACCAAAAATGATAGGACGAGTTTTGCTAGCTGCTAAATTAAGTACTATAAAATCAGCAGGATACTTAATCTTACCGCAGAGAACCTCCACATCCCTTATAATACCAACAGGGCAAATGGTTTCCTTATTAGCAAGGTGAATAACCACATCAATTTCCTCAAGCTCACAAGGACCAATTTCATGCATAATTTCCCTGTAAAACTCATAAGGAATAACACTAGAACTAGAACCAATATCACATAAACCATAATAAAAATGATCATCAATTCTCACAGAAAGCACAGGACACTAGATTTTATAGCTTTTTCTAGGATGAGAGACAATATTAGAAGCGTCTTCATAGAATACAATGTGCTCATCCTCTATATTTTTAGTGACAAGATCTTTCACAATAGCTACCACAGGTTCAGTATTCATTTGCTCATCAGGTTCCACAGTTTTCTTTGTACCTTTGTTATTCGCACTAATTATCATAGAGTACTCCTTTACATTAGCTGGGAAATGTGTTTTGTCAACATAAGGTTCAGGAACAATATGATTAGTAGTACAAACTTTGGTGCTTCTAACAGGAACATGACTAACAACATCTTTATAAGGTGCATGGTACTTATTCCACTTCTTTTTAGGAATTTCTATGTAAGAGGCAAAGGCCTTAAAACAATTGGAAATACTTTGGGAATCAATACCATACTGATTACTAATATCACGGAAGTCATCAGTTCCCATAAAATATTTTATGCATTCATAATCATAGTTTATTCCTGACTTTCTTCCTTTGTCATTCTCCCAAGCTTCAGTGTTCTCTTGAATACGGTCTAGGAGATCCCATTTAGCTTCTTCCTTCATACGTGTGAATGATCCAGCACAAGAAGCATCCAGTAAATCTTTATCATGAAGAGAAATCCTAGAATAAAAGTTATTGATAATAATATTGTTAGGGAGTTCATGAATAGGACATTTAAGCATTTGTAACTTCAATAACCCCCAAGCTTTAGCTGTACTCTCTCCATCATGAGGCCAAAAGTTATATATCAGATTCCTATCCTTACTAATTTCACTGGGAGGTTAAAATTTAGAATAAAAGAGAGGTACTATTTCCTCCCATTCCATGGATTGTCCATTCTTCAGTAGCTTATACCATTTTTCATCTCTCCCTTTTAAGGATATAGAGAGTAACTTCTTCTTCACCTGTTCAGTTGTGATGCCTACACACTTAAACAATCTGCATAATTTATGGATAAAAAGCAAGTGAGCACCAGCATGGACAGTTCCATCCCCTAAATAATAATTATCCATAACACGATCAACAATACTTGTAGGTATCTTAAAAGGATCTATCTCGACAGGTGGTGGTTCATCTAATACCCTAACAGCGGTAGTAGTTTTCCCAAATAGAAAACCAAGTGGATTATCCATTATGGAAACAAAGTAATAAACGGAAATAAAAAACAATACTCACAGTAGAAGTTTCCTTTACCAGTTCCACTCTTCAATAGCGCTTCACTCCCCGGCAACAGCGCCAGAAAATAGTCTTGATGACCCACAAGTATAGGGGGTGTATCGTAGTACTTTTGATAAATAGGAGTGTCGATCCCAACGAGGAGCAGAAGGTGTTGACTAGTGGTATGGAGAAGGAAATCTCTGTAATTACTTAGCAAAACGGATTTTTAGGGGTTTTCCGATAAAGCAAAGAAATAAAGTGCAAGTAATAAATACAACGAACAATTGCAGCAAGTGGTCCAATCCTTTCTTAGCTAAGGACAAGCTGGTGGAAATACTTATAAGGACCAAACTTTCTCGAGGACACATGGGAATTCTGTCAAGTGCTTTCGCTTCAAATAGCTGAGTACCCTTCTTTGGTGTTGTAAGTGTTGTGTGGTTGAACCTGTGCTAATGTGCCGACCTTACTTGGAATAATACATACTTGTGATTAAAGATTAAACCCCCTGCAAGCATCCGCAACTACAGGAAAGAAATTAAGATATAAACCTAACCATGGCCTTAAACTCTGAGATCCTACGCTCCCTTGTGCAATGGTGTCCTAACGGGGGTTCAGGTTTCTGTCACTCCGGTAACCCCACAATTTATAGACAAATACACAATACATTCCCCTAGGCCCATAAATGGTGAAGTATCATGTAGTTGAAATTCAGATGACACCACTAGAAGAATAGCACCACAACTTAAATACTAAACCATTGAATAATATCTCAACACAAATCCACTACTAACAACATGACTTCTCCCATGTCCTCAAGAACTAAACGAACTACTCAAGAGACATCATATGGATCAAGATCAAAGATGATATGGTGATGGATAACAATCTGAACATAAACAATAATCCAATGGTCCACTCACAAGCATCAACTATAATAGTAATCAACACCGGGAAAGTTTCCCCTACGAACTATGCAAGTATTCAACACAATTGTTATAGCGGAATGGAGTGGTGATGATAGTGCTGGTGGAGATGATGGTTTGGGTGATGATGATGATCCCGATGAAGTCTAGCTTGATGATGGTGTTGATGGCGATGATCTCCCCTCTCCGGGAAGGAATTTCCCCGGCAGAAATCTGTCTGCCGAAGACCTCTTTCTCTCTCGGTGTTTTCCGCCCCGCAGAGGTGGCGGGATCTTTCTGTGGTCGCTCCCCCGTGTATTAGGGTTTCGAGGAGAAGATATAGGCGACAGGGCGGAGCCAGAGGTGGGCTAGGTGGGCCACACCCCCTGTAGGCGTGGTCTAGGGGTGGCCCGCGCCTGGGGGCTGTGGCCCATCTCCGCCTCCCCTTTTGGCATTCTTCGTGTTTCGGGAAAATATGATTTTCCATAGTTTTTCTGGTATTTTTCTGATCTTCGCAAAATTCCATCGAAACACCTCTTTTTCCATCAGAATCCTGACTCCGGCACCTCATCCTCCAAGAATCATCCAACATGCAAAAACAGATGAAAAGACATTAGTAACACCTCTTAATAAGAAATATATCAATGAATAGAGACAAATTATGATATAGAAAGATGATGCAAATTGGACGTATCATGATGCTACAAGTTTCCACCATGATTAGGCATGGCTTAGGCTAGCGGCCCAGGCGTTTCTCTAACACACATACATAACTCCATGTACTTAAAAGCTCCCCTTTTATTTCACACCGACAACATCCATAGACAAAAGAGCATGGAATCAACTGTGTACAAAGTACAAGTGCAATGTTCAAAGCGTTCCCCGTGACAACACGGTTCTGCTAATTCCAACGTATAAGTGCAAGCATATACAACATAGATGACACAATGGTTCAAGTTTATTAGGGGCAAGAAAATCAAAGTGTTCCATCAAGTTTTGAGAGCTTTAATCACTAAGTTTTCACATAACAAAATACTTTTTAATTGGAATATAGTTGAAAACAAGAATATACTTGGAATTGTGTAACACACCATGCATAGGAATTTATAGTGGACACTTTGGAATAACTTGGTTTCTTGGGAGTTGGATGAATGAGTAGAGCTTACTCATACAAGTGGAGGCTAGAAAAATACTGGGAGCGACCAACTAAGAGAGCAATAATGGCCATAATCATGCAGAGTGAGAAAACATTACTAATCAAAGCATAAAGTGGTACTACAAGTCAAGGAATAAATGATCATAGATGCTATGGTGACTTGTTCATAGTCATAACATGGTGTGAGCATGTGACAAGTCAACCCAAACAAAGCATCAAAGGAGAATACCACAATACTATGCTTTTGTATGCTAAAACAACACATGATTCCTTCAAGGCACACTAAGCAACCCCAATTTTTTGGAACAAGTCATGCTACAACAATAATCACTAAGCATCAGGTTAAAACAACACCTAGCATGACATGCTAAAGTCTAAGTCACAGTCAAAGCAAGCTCCTCTTGTACTATTTAAGCAAGAAGTTTCTACTCCTCTCCAACACCAATCAACCTATTTGAAACAACATAGCGAGAGCGGGGGTCCAAACTACTTTATTCAAGCAAACTAAGTAAACTAAACTAAAACTAAGATGCTCCAAGAACAACACAATAGTGCATGAAACAATAAAATCAAAGTGTCTAGAAAGACCTAAGATTTTTATTGATGAAGAAGGGGATGCCTTGGTCATCCCCAAGCTTTGACGCTTGTAACTCTTGAATATTTCTTGGGGTGACACGAGGTGGCATCCTCAAGCTTGAGCTTTTGTCCATTCTTCATCTCATTACATCATTCTCTCTCTACACCTGAAAATTTTCCTTCATACAAAACTTCACACAATCTTCATTAGCAACATTAGTGCATACAAAAGATAATAGACCTGTGGGTTTAGCTTTAGAACAACAAAAATTTCACCAAAAACACAAGCTACTGTAGAAATTCCCGCAAAAATCTCAATTTCCCAAAAAGAACCCAAAAAGGAATCAATGAGAAGCAAATGCAAATAATGGTAGAAATCTGTCAAAACAAACCAGAAGGTAGAAACCGATTTTTTCGAACACCTTCTGTTGCTCAAATCAAAAAGTGTTGAACTAACAAAAGTTAGCTAACATACTGGGGCATTTACTCAGACTTCACAGATTTTACACGAATTTTTACGGTGGAGCACAAAAATCTGTTTCGGGACAACAACTCCCCAAATCTTACTTCCCTCTCATTAGAGGTCATTCTTGGCACAAAAAATAAATAAAAAAGAATAAGGAGCGGTCATTACTGAATTAATAACTTGCAAGACTCAATAAAACTTTTGGGTTATCTCCCAATAAGTACTTTTCTTTAACGCCTTTAAGTTAGGCACAAGAAGCAAGAATCAAGTATTTTCAAATGAAGAAGCATTAACATCAATACTTGCAATCTCTTCAACTAGGAAAGGTATCTCATCCAAATGAGTTGTAGAGGATCCCTTCTCATCTCTCCTTGGTTCACTACTTTCATCAAAAGGGTTTTTAGGAACAATCCAATCAAAATTCTTTTCTAAGGCATCATGCGTTCCTACGAGTTTAAAAGGTATGGGTATCTTAATTTCCTCTCTGGGTTTGGTTTTATCTAAAGTACCCATAACATCTACACATGAGCCTAGCATATTAAAACGTTCAAAGACCTTTTTTGGCTTCCTTAGCAACATCATTGAACTCTTTTAGTAAAGTTTCTAGGATAAAATCTCTCTTTTCAGGATCCTTTTCTTCCTTTAGTTTAAGGAACAAGATTTGCATCATGGGTTTAAGGTTGACAAACCTAGGCTCCAACATATGAACTAAAGAAGCTGCAACAATTTCATAATTAGGAGCAAGTTCTGCTATAGATCTATCCTCAATATCCTCATGTTTGCTAACATGATTAAATAATTCTTCAATATTCTCTTTCCCAACTATAGAGCCACGACCTATTTAAAGGTCTTTCATGGTGAACTTGGGAATCAACATGGTGAGCTAGAGCAAGGTGACAACTAGAGTAGGAGCTATTTTTTTTTGTTTTTGATAAGAGGACACAAACCAAACTAAACTAATTTTTTTGAGTTTTTGATAAAAAGAGGCAAACAAAACAAAGCAAAATAAACTAAGCAAAACAAAACCAAAGTAAAGAGAAAGGTTGTGAAGGACTCCCCTTGTGAAGACGTCCTTAGCCTCCCCGGCAACGGCGCCAGAAAAAGCCTTGATGAGTGTGCAAAGCTTCGTTGGGAGACCCCAAGCGGAAGGTATGATGAGCACAAAATCAAGTTTTCCCTTAGTAAGAAACCAAGGTTATCGAACTATTAGGAGGAAGGAAACAACTCAAAGGTTTTTGAGCAACTTGGAAACCTGCACAACACAAACTCAAGACTTTGCCCCAACGAACAGTGAGGTTGTCAATCTCATCGGTTTGCTGAAAACAAAGGATTAACTATATGGTGTGGAAGGTAATAGTGGTTTGCAGAAAGTAAACAGTAAAGTGGAAGATGGATCAATGGTAAAGATTTTACCGGGGTCCATAGTTCACTAGAGGCGTTCTCCTTAAGATAAACAAACATGGCATGCTGGATAAACAAATTACAGCAAGGCAATTGTCAGGACTGAGCAAGGCATAAGAATACAATACTATACATTCATGATCCTGTGAGATTCGACTGGGAAATACAACAACATACATAGAACGCCATCCAACTGCATCTATGACTAGAAATACACCTTCGGGTAATCATCCGAACCCCCTCCAATATTAAGTGTCAAGCAACGGATAACTACTTTAAGCAAATTGTGTAAGGTAAACAATCCACTTGTTCTATGAACAAGAGACCGTTGTTTTCTCCCTAGTGGCAACAACACATCTTCAACCTTAAAGATTTCTGTCACTTCCCTTAGATTAAATAGAGGCATGAACCCACTATCGAGCATAAATACCCCCTCTTGGAGTCACTAGCATCTACTTGGTCATGATAGCTACTAGAAACAGAGAGCATGCAAGATCTCAAACAACACAGACATGATAGAATCAATAAGACAAAACATTAATCAATCTGACATAGTAATCTCATTATCCATAGGATCCCCGCAAACACAACATGGATGCTTACAAATAGATGATCTTGATCATGAACGAAGCTCACAAGATCTAAACATGGTATCACAAAGGAGGAGATACAACCATCTAGCTACTACATGGACCCGTAGTCCAAGGAGGAACTACTCACACTTCATACCGAAGGCTGGCATGATGAAGAAGAAGGCCTCCGACATGATCTCCCCTCCGGCAGGGTGCCGTGAAGAGCTTCAGATCCCCCCGATCTAGGGACGATGGTGGCAGCGATTATAGACGGTTTCGTGGAATATTGATCGGGTCCTTAGGGTTTCTGTATCGGGGGTTATTTATAGGCGAAGAGGCGAGGCATGGGGGCAGCCAGGGCGTCCGCACCCTCCCCCCGCCCCAAGCGCGAGCTAGGGTTAGCCGCGCGGTGGGGTGTGACCCCCTGGTGGATCCCCTCCGTCTCGTATTCTGGCTTTGTGTTCCCCATGGTAAAATATTGACTTTGTCTTTTGTCCCATCCAATTCCAAGAATATTGATTTTCTGCCTTTCTGGAACCAAAAATAGAAGAAATCATACAACTGGTACTGTGGCATCTTGTTAATCGGTTATTACCAAAAAACATATAAAAACACCTCAAAGTGTAGACAAAGCAAAGCAAAGTAGATACTAAACAAGCATGGAACATCAAAAATTATATATACATTTCAGATGTATCATGGTGCTGCAGATGAGGCATGACCCCTTCCCCCGGTGTAGTAATGTTGTAGTGCTCGCAGATCCTTTTTCCTTGTAATCGTGACTTGTAATGAACCTCTTCAAGTTGACCTCTATATCGGGAGCTTTCTTTTTCATGCTCTTGTTGTGATGCCTGGAGTTTTTGTTCGAGCATTTGTGGCAGGGCGCCTGCTTGGCAAACTCGGTAGTGGCCATTCATGCGTACCTTTCCTGGAACAGGCCTCTTGAGTCTTCAAGTGCATCCGCCGGCAAGCTGTGTGTTTTATTCAGTGGGGAGACACCGTTACGAGTTGCGCCTGGCGAGGCGGTCCTGAAGACGGCGCATGGGATATGCCTGCCCATGGGGTTCCTGCGCTCTCCGGTTGTAGCCCCATGTGCTTGTAGAGGGCTATTGGGACTTTAGACCTTAGGTTGTATGGGCCCTTTGTCGCGTCCTTCCCATCGTAGCGGATTTAGGAAATCCTCTCGATGAGAGATTGTGTCGTGCACCCTCGTAGGGGTGTTTGGTGTGGCCCGCACTCTTGAGTGTGGGCGTGACCTCGCGAGGCTCGGGGGCGGTACTGTGCCCTAGATGTGTGGGTGAAGGCGCTGCTCACTTTCCAAGGGAAAGGGAGCGAGCATTGACGCATCTGCCTAGGAATGGGACCGCTGTCAGGGTTGTCTCCTGAGTTGTTCCGCTGGTCTCTAGGTGAGTACTACAAGGCCGGTATCTGGTGTAGACGAGGGGATCCACTAGTGGATCTTGTGAGTCGCGAGTAGCGGTTGTGACGCGGAGGGGATTTGCCTCACGTGCCTTTCCTGGGTGCCTCCCTAGGGGATCACCATGGAGTGTAGACGCATGCTGCTGAAGACCTGAAACACGCTTATGTGAAGCGCTTTGAGCACTAGAAACTGCAGGTGAGGTAACTTATTGATGTTTAGGCCCATAAGTTGAGAGCTCACATTCTAGGTCTTGTGATGTTTATCCACTGGAGAGAGTGTCCCTAGGGTCGCTCCATAAGACTCTCGAGGAGAGAACCATAGGGAAAATGTTGAACTGGCTGGCCTCTCGAGGAGTGACCAATGGCCAGCATGAAAGTTTTGTTATTTTGTTTTTCAATGGGCCAGGAATCGTGGGTGAGGTAACTTGACATGGATATGCCCTACCGTTACCTGACATTGGCCTACCCGGTCCATCCCAGTGAAGGCCTACACGAAGATCTTCCAATTAATGCAAAGTCCAAGGAGACTTTGGATGGCCCAAGCCTGGGAGAAGTTCGACTCCTTGGAGAACACGGCCAAGTTGTAGATAGAATCTTAATGGGCAAAACCCTAATTTGTAACCGACTCGACCTACCTGAGACCTGGCCTCCCCATATAAAGGCCAGGAGGACATGACGAGGAGGATCTTCCCAACTCTCATACACACACATCATGCCATATTGCATCTGTGACCCCTGTAACCTTCAGTTCCACCATCAATCAAGAACAAACATGTAGGAGTAGGGTTTTCCCTCCGGGGGCCTGAACCTGGGTAAACACCGTGTCCCCTTGCTGCATATTTGTTAACCATCTCATGATCTCCAACATCTCCATATTCTCCAAACCCAAGTCCATAAAAATTGGCATTAACGAGTCGAACCCTCGTCATAACTTGCGGCCGAGGAACGAGCCGTAAGTTCAGAGCTCGACACTTTAGGTCTTAGCGAGGTTGGGCCACGGAGATCAGAGCCTCAAGAGCGACCAGGAACCATGGGCGAGGTAAGTTGCCACCAAGTAACGGGCCGTAAGTTTAGAGCTCTTCACTTTAGGTCTTGAAGGGTTGGTCTGCGGAGATTAGAGCCTCACAAGTGATCACGAATCGTGGGCGAGGTAAATTGCGGTCGAGGAACGGGCCGTAAGTTCAGAGCTCAGCACTTTAGGTCCTAAAGAGTTGGGCCGCAGAGATTGGAGCCTCACAAGCGATCAGGAACCATGGGCGAGGTAACTTCCGGCCGAGGAATATGCCGTAAGTTCAGATCTCAGAACTTTAGGTCCTGAAGAGTTGGGTCGCGGAGATCAGAGCCTCATGAGCCATATCTAAGAAAGGGTGTGTGTTTTTCAAAAGTCAGGAGCCGTGGGTGAGGTGACTCGTAGCCGGACCCAGTCCGTGAGAGTTTAGATCTCGACACTTTAGGTCCTGAAAACTAGGGTTGTGAAGGATCAAAGCCTCATGATCTATCGTTAAAATATTTTTTCTTTTAAGATCCAGGATCATGGGTGAGGTAACTCATAGCTAGACCCAGTCCATAAGTTCAGAGCTCACACTTTAGGTCCTAGAAAGGCTAACGGAGGAATATGGCCTCCCGAGCCACCCCGTAGACCTTTCGAGGAGAGGGCCGTAGGGCAAAACACACATACCGTTGGGGCTCGATACATGCACCGTGCGAGGTACATAAGCAGCAAAGGCCATAGGTGAGGTAACTTATGGCCGGAACAAGTCCACAATTTCAAATCTCGACACTTTAGGTGCTGATGATGCCGGGTAGTGACCGGTGTGAGGCATCGTGCCCAGCCCCACTCGCGTGGTGTATATGAGGGAACTCAGGTAGGTACGGTTTTTCAGATGATATTCTTCTGAGGGAAAAACCAAATGGAAAAGCGTGCTCAAAGCACAAGATCCAAAAAACCACTGAAAGTTCGAGCTTATTACACCATCGTGGCTCGCACGGGATATCATTGAAGATATGTAGGGTTCTGATACGCCCAATTTACTTCACCTTTCTATATCATAATTTACCTCTATTCATTGATATTTGTCTTATTATGAGGAATTACTTATGGCTTTAAATCTGTTTATGCATGTTGGATGATTCCTGGAGGATGAACTGCCGGAGTCTGCATTTTGATGGAAAAGAAGGCTTTTCAGTGCAATTTCGCGATGATCGGAAAATACTAGAAAAATATAGAAACATATTATTTTACCAGAAGACAAAGGAAGCCAGAAGGAGGGACGGAGATGGGCCTCAGGGGGCCCACACCCCCTAGGCGTGGGCCCACCTAACCCCGCGCCTAGGGCAGGTGTGGCCCACCTGCCCGGCCTCCAACTCCTTCCCATCGCCTATATCTTCCCTTCAAAACCCTAAGGCTCGGGGTGTGACCAAACATAGATTTCCGCCGCCTTTGGGGGCGGAAAACACCGAGAGAGAAAGATCTCTCCGGCAGTCAAATTTCTGCCAAGGGAATTCCTTCCCGGAGAGGGGAGACCGTCGCCATCAGCACCGTCATCAAGCTAGGATTCATCGGGATCATCATCATCCACACCATCATCTCGACCAGCACCATCATGGACACTCCATCCCGCTGTAACAATTGTGTTGGATATTGCGTAGTTCATCAGGGGAAACTTTCCCGATGTTGATTACTATTGTAGTTGATGCTTGTGAGTGGAACCATTGGATTATTGCTTATGTTCAGATTGTTATCCATTACCATATCATCTTTGATCTTGATCCATATGATTTCTTGTGAGTAGTTCGTTTAGTTCCTGAGGACATGGGAGAACTCATGTTATTAGTAGTGAATCTGTGATGAGTTATTATTCAATGGTTTAGTATTTAAGTTGTGGTGCTATTTTTCTAGTGGTGTCATGTGAACATCGACTACATGACACTTCACCATTTATGGGCCTAGGGGAATGCATTGTGTATTTGGCTACTAATCGCGGGGTTGCCGGAGTGACAGAAACCTAAACCCCCGTTAGGACACCTTTGCACAAGGGAGTGTAGGATCTCAGAATTTAAGGCTATGGTTAGATTTATATGTTAATTACTTTCATGTAGTTACGGATGTTTGCAGGGGGTTTAATCACAAGTATGTATTAGTCCTAGGAAGGGTGGTATGTTAGCACCGGTACACCCACAAACACTTACAAACACCAGAGAAGAGTACTCAGCTATTTGAAGCGAAAGCACTTGACAGAATTCCCATGTGTCCTCGAGAACGTTTGGTCCTTATAAGTATTTACACTGGCTTGTCCTTTGCGAAGAAAGGATTGGGCCACTTGCTCCGTTTGTTTGTTACTTCTGTTATTTGCTCTTTGTTTCGTTGCCTTGTCAAAAAACCACTAAAAATCCGTTTGCTAAGTATTCACAGGGATTTCCTGCTCCATACCACTTTTCAACACCTTCTGCTCCTCGTTGGGATCGACACTCCTATTTATCGAAAGTACTATGATACACCCCCTATACTTGTGGGTCATCAAGACTATTTTCTGGCGCCGTTGCCGAGGAGTGAAGCGCTATTGAAGAGTGGAACTGGTAAGGGAAACTTTCACTGTGAGTATTTCTCTTGTTACTGCTTGTTACTTTGTTTCCACTATGGAAAACCCACTTGGTTTTCTGTTTGGGAAAACTACTACCACTGCTAGGGTAGTAGATGAACCACCTCCTGTTGAGATAGATCCTTTTAAGATACCTACAAGTATTGTTAATCGTGTTATGGATACTTATTATTTTGGGGATGGAATTGTCCATCTCGGTGATCACTTGCTTTTTATCCATGAATTATGCGGGTTGTTTAAGTGTGCAGGTATCACAACTGAACAGGTGAAGAAGAAGTTACTCTCCATATCCTTGAAAGGGAGAGCTGAAGAATTGTATAAGCTGCTGAAGAATGGACAATCCATGGAATGGGAGGAGATGGCATCTCTCGTTTACTCTAAATTTTATCCTCCCAGTGAAATTCATAAGGATAGAAATCTTATATATAACTTTAGGCCTCTTGATGGAGAGAGAAAGCGCAAGCTTGGGGAGATCGAAGTTACTAATGCTTAAATGTCCTATTCATGAACTCCCTAACAATATTATTCTCAATTATTTTTATGCCAGGCTTTCTCTTCATGATAAAGATTTACTAGATGCTTCTTGTGCTGGATCATTCACACGTATGAAGGAAGAAGCTAAATGGGATCTCTTAGACCGTATTCAAGATAACACTGAAGCTTGGGATAATGACAAAGGAAGAAAGTCAGGTATAAACTATGATTATGAATGCATTAAATCTTTTATGGGAACTGATGACTTCCGTGATATTAGCAATGAATTTGGTCTTGATTCCCAAAGTATTGACAACTATTTTAAGGCCTTTGCCTCTTACATAGAAATTCCCAAGAAGAAGTGTAATAAGTACCATGCTCCTTATAAAGATGTTGTTAGCCATGTTCCAGTTAGAAGTACTCAAGTTTGTACTACTAATCATATTGTGCCTAAACCTCATGTTGAGAAAATGCCTTTCCCAGCTAAGTTAAAGGAGTATTCTATGATTATTAGTGCAAACAACAAAGGTACAATAAAAACTGTGGAGCCTGGTAAGCATTTGAATGATGATCCTGTGGTAGCTATTGTGAAAGACACTGTCACAAGAAATATAGAGGAAGAGCACATTGTCTTCTATGAAGACGCTTCTAATATTATCTCTCATCCTAGTAAGGCTAGAAAATCTAGTGTTCCTGTGCTTTCTGTTAAAATTGGTGATCATTGCTACTATGGTTTATGTGATATTGGTGCTAGTTCTAGTGCTATTCCTTATGAGCTTTACATGGAAATTATGCATGAGATTGGTCCTTGTGAGCTTGAGGACATTGATGTGGTTATCCACCTTGCTAATAAGGAGACCATTTGCCCCATTGGCATTGTAAGATATGTGGAGGTTCTCTGTGGTAAGATTAAGTATCCTGCTGATTTTGTAGTGCTTAATTCAGCAGCTAGTAAAACTTGTCCTATCATTTTTGGCAGACCTTTCTTGAACACTTGTGGGGATATTATTGATTGTAAGAAGGAAAAAGTTTTAACTAATTTTGATGGAGATTCTTATGAGTTTAACTTTTCCAAATTTGCTAAAGCTCCCTGTGAAAACAGCTTGCCTAATAAATATTTCAGGATGGAACAACTTGCTTCTATTGATCCAGTCTATGACCTTGGACCTCTTTTTGGTGACTGTAAGTATGCTTATTCTGATGATAAAGTTGTTTCCAGTGAAAGTTATATACTTTATTCAATATTCTACTGAAAGTTATTTTGAAAGAGGGAAACATGGTTGTATGCATCTCAATGATGTTAAGTTTCCCCGTTTTATGTTGAAAGCTTTAAAGTTGCATCTGTTTTGTCTTCCTATGCTTGTGGCCTTTTGTTTCAACAATTCGTTTTCTCATGATACCCCCATGCATAATAAGTGGGTTAGGCTCAAGTGTGTTGGTTATTTTCTTCTTGATGCTATCCTTCACTTCAGATATGTATATCCTATGTGAGCATCTTTGGAAGTTTCAAGCCCAACTTAAAGGCATTAAAGAAAAGTACTTGCTGGGAGATAACCCAAGAGTTTTGTCGAGTCTTGGAAGTTATTACCTATGTAATAACTGCTCCTTATCCTTTTTGTTTTGGTTTTTGTGTCAAGTTCAACTACTTTTGTGAAGTAGAGTTATGAAAAGTGGCTGTCCTAGGACAGATTTTTGTGCTGCATTGTAAAAATTCGTGAGGAAGCTCAGTACTTCGGACGGAGCTGAATTTATGTGAGCTTGTTCTCCAAGTTGTTAACCAACTTTCATCAGTTCTACACTTTTTCATTTGATCAACAGAAGGTCTTCGGAAAAATCAATATTTACCTGCTGGTCTATTTTGATAGATTTCTGTCATCATTTGCATTTGCCTCTTACAAAAGCTTTTGTTTTGATGGGTTCTCAGTTGAAGTGTGTACCAAAGGTTTATTGTTTTTTCTTACACTAATGTTGTCATTGAGTTTGTGCAAGGTTTTTGTAAGAAGGAAATTTTCAGGAGAAAGAGAAAAGGATTCTTCAGAGTTCATATTTGAATATGGTAAAAGTGGTGAAAACTGAAACTCCAATCTTTTTATATTTTTTATGTTTTTAGTACATTAGGGAAGTTACGAGACGTAACTGAAGAGTAAACAGAGCACGGAGTGGACAAACCCACCCCAGGAGCGGGCCCAGCCTGGCCATGCCTGAGGGGGGTGTCTCACCCTCGAACTCCGTCTCCGCCTCGTTTTTGTGTCAAAACTTTCCTTATGCATTGAAACTTCGTAATATATAACCCCCGGATCCCCCGAGGTTCGTGCATCATGTTTTCGTTTCAATCTGTTTCTGTCAGGAAATCTTCTCAAGTTTAGAGGACCATGGCCTCAGCCAATGACAAAGGCAAGAAGCCCGAGGAGGAAGAACCTCAAGTCCCCAAGGAAGAGGAGATTCTGGTAGGTTATGAAGGAGACATGGAGGAGGACAAGCTACCGGACACTCGCGCTACCGTCGCAAGCATTGGTTTGGTGGAACAACCTACCCATCTTAAGAGGACAACACGGATATCTATAGGAGGGAAACCTCCACGTCTCTTCTACAATCCACAGTCATCTCCTCCACGTAAAAAGAGACCCTTCCATACACTTATGCATGAATATAAATATCAACATGTGTCTAAAGGGAATTTGCCCTCGGTTTGGGATATGCCTCGTTCTAACAATGCAGAGAAGGATCATGTTAAGGATGAAGAGTGGGGAAAGAATAACAAGAACTGGGATTCTCAGACTGACATGATCATGAACCGGATAGAGCAAAACTCGGAACTAATCCGTACTCTTACTTTTGAGTTCGAGGAATTGAAGAAACTTATTGAGGAGCTTATCAAGAGAACATCACCACCACCGAAGTAGTAATCAGTCATCAGGTTTGGCACCCCCTTGGCTTGTTCCAAGCTTGGGGGAGTACCGTGGTATCACCACCATTATCTTTTATCTTTTACCTTTTTAGTGGATTCATATCTGTGGTAGAGAGGGTTATCTTATAGTTTGGTTTGCGTGTGGAAGTATCTCTCCTTTAGTTGATTATCTATGTATCCCTTGGTGTGAGTGCCTTTATTGAATATTAATGAGAAGTCTCATCTTTTACTTTTTTCACTTCTTATTTTAGTTTGCAATCTCTAGTATATGATGGATCTTGTTGATCACTATTTGCACCACTCTGGGATCATCAAGCGGATCTAAATTGGTTTTGGCAAAACAATTTCTGGTCAGTAGCATTATTATGAAAGAGAAAAAGAAAAAAAAGAAAAAGCTTGCAGGTATTTGGTATCATTTGTTTTCTTTCTTGTTGGCTCATAAGCTTAGTATTCTTTATTTAAGATTCTTTTGTGTCTTGAAGGAAGATTGCATGTTTGGCTTTATTACTTGTATGTTTTCTTGTTTCTTTCAACTCTCTTGCTTGCTACCTAGCCTTGCTAGCCAAAAACCTGTTTTGAGAAGGCATACTTCTCATGTTTCCAAAATCCTTCGAACCAAAACTTTTGCCACCTGTGTCCACCATATCTACCTAGTAGCTTTTGCTATTCCAAGAAAATTCCCAAGTTTCATCTACCTTTCGAATTAAAAAGTATTTTGTTATGAGAAAACTAGTTAGTAAAGCTCTCACGAACTTGACGGCAGACTTTATTTCTTGCCCCTAATAAACTTGAACCATTGTTAACATCGAAGTTGTATTTGCATCTATACGTTGGAATTAGCAGAACCGTGTTGTCATGGGGAACGTTTTCAACATTGCACTTGTACTCTATACACAGTTTATATCGTTCTCTTTTGTCTATAGATGTCAATGGTGTGAAATAAAGAAGGAACTTGTAAGTCCATGGAGTCTGTATTCTGTGTTAGAGAAACGCCTGGGTCGATAGCCTAAGCCATGCTTAATCATGGTGGAAACTTGCAGCATCACCATAGTGAGTCATCTATGAAGCATCCTCAATAAAAAGCTATACACATAGTAAATAAAAAGATTGCTGAGATGCTCATTGTCTGCTTGCCTTGTCATTTTGGTTATGGGAAAGTTCCTGTACCATGCGCAAGGGGTACCCCGTTGGCGGTTCTCAATGATATGCAAATACTTACAATGACAAGAACTTACCTGGACCCAACGTTGAGTATGCATGAGGAGTGGCCCTCATATTCAAGGGACATGAGATTGCCAACTTATATTTTGTCAAGCATATACTCCATCTTTTTTCACTTTAACCTTAATCATCTCAAGATGCTTATGATAGGGGAAATGAGGGCTCAAAGCTAGTAAGTACCATAATCTTTTGGAAGCTCTTTATGACTTGTAATCCCTGCTACCCTCTAAGAAGGGACCTTTATCCCACTTCCAAGTTGAGTCAGTAAACCTACTTCCTCTCTATCTCCAGCAAGCATTTGAGTTGTTGTGTTTCAAGGATTCATATGGTGATTTATTCAATCATGTTCTTCATCTTCCTTGTTTGCACAAAACTATTATCTATTGAGTATTACTTTGAAAGCCTTCACTTGTGAAAAAACTTTTTGATCAAAGAGTGCTCCTGTTTTGAAACTTGTACAAAAAGCTTTTGTGAAACTGTTTGCCAGGTGTTCTCTGACCAAGAACAAGTTTGCCAATTCCAATTATGATTTATCTTTATGCATCTCTATTGTGACTGCTGTACTTGGTTGCAAGCTAAGTTATATAATGGTGACTTGCTTTCTTCTATGAGTTATGCAATGGTTAGTGTGATGCTTCTTGTTCGTATTCTTTTATCGACACTTCACTCCATAAACCTGTGGACATGTTTACTGAGCTCAGTATTCGCTTGGAGACAAGCAAAGTCTAAGCTTGGGGGAGTTGATACGCCCAATTTGCATCACCTTTCTATATCATAATTTACCTATATTCATTGATATTTGTCTTATTATGAGATATTACTTATGGATTTTCATCTGTTTATGGATGTTGGATGATTCCTGGAGGATGGACTGCCAGAGTCTGGATTCTGATGGAAAAGAAGGCGTTTCAGTGCAATTTCACGAAGATCAGAAAAATACCAGAAAAATATGGAAACATATTATTTTACCAGAAGATGAAGGAAGCCAGAAGGAGGGACGGAGATGGGCCTCAGGGGGCCCACACCCCCCTAGGCGCGGGCCCACCTGACCCCGCGCCTAGGGCAGGTGTGGCCCACCTGCCCGGCCTCCAACTCCGCCTCTTCTCCTATATCTTCCCTTCGAAACCCTAAGGCTCGGGGTGCGACCACAGATAAATTTCCACCGCCTCTGCGGGTGGAAAACACCGAGAGAGAAAGATCTCTCCGGTAGACAGATTTCTGCCTGGGGAATTCCTTCCCGGAGAGGGGAGACCGTCGCCATCAACACTGTCATCAAGCTAGGCTTCATCAGGATCATGATCATCATCATCCACACCATCATCTCCACCGGAACCATCACCACCACTCCGTCCCGCTATAAAATTGTGTTGCATATTGCTTAGTTCATTAGGGGAAACTTTCCCGGTGTTGATTACTATTGTAGTTGATACTTGTGAGTGGAACCATTGGATTATTGTTTATGTTCAGATTGTTATCCATTACCATATAATCTTTGATATTGATCCATATAATGTCTTGTCAGTAGTTCATTTAATTCTTGAGGACATGGGAGAAGTCATGTTGTTAGTAGTGAATCTGTGATGGGTTATTATTCAATGGTTTAGTATTTAAGTTGTGGTGTGATTCTTCTAGTGGTGTCATGTGAATGTTGACTACTAATCGCGGGGAATGGGAGAAGTTATGTTGACTACTAATCTGTGATGAGTTATTTATGGGCCTAGGGGAATGCATTGTGTATTTGGCTACTAATCGCGGGGTTGCCGGAGTGACAGAAACCTGAACCCCCATTAGGACACCTTTGCACAAGGGAGTGTAGGATCTCAGAGTTTAAGGATGTGGTTAGATTTATATCTTAATTAGTTTCCTGTAGTTACGGATGTTTGCAGGGGGTTTAATCACAAGTATGTATTAGTCCTAGGAAGGGCGGTATGTTAGAACATGTTCACCCACACAACACTTACAAACACCAGAGAAGAGTAATCAGCAATTTGAAGCAAAAGCACTTGACAGAATTCCCATGTGTCCTCGAGAACGTTTGGTCCTTATAAGTATTTCCACCGGATTTTCCTTTGCTAAGAAAGGATTGGGCCACTTGCTCCATTTGTTCGTTACTTCTGTTATTTTATCTTTGTTTAGTTGCCTTGTCAGAAAACCACTAAAAATCCATTTCCTAAGTATTCACAGGGATTTCCTGCTCCATAACACTGTTCAGCACCTTCTGCTCCTCGTTGGGATAAACACTCCTCTTTATCGAAAGTACTACGATACAGCCCCTATACTTGTGGGTCATCAGGTTCGCAGCATAGAAAACAAAAATCCTACAATGGGAACAACTAAGTCCCAAGATATATCTACTAGATACAATCAACGGGTGGATATACATACATAGAATACATACCCTTGAAGACCGAATTTTTTTAACGAGGTTGTACTCGTGGATGATGTAGTCGAACGCTTGCGATCTCAAGATCGAGAAGAAGTTCATCCGGTCCAGCAGGTCCAACACCATCAAGTCCATCACCGCAAAGCAGTGGTACATCCGTGATCCCACACACGTTTGGGTATCCCGACAACCTCCACGCACTTGCTTCAGAGAAGCACCGGAAGCAAAAAATCCTTCCAGAAAAAGTCACCGCGAACATGTATCTCGCTGATCCGAGACCATGGGGATTCTAAAGGGGGAGAGAGATCCTTAGCGAGGAGGTGTGAGTATGAGAGAGGGAGAGGGGGTCCTTTTATACGAGGAGAGGGAACCCAATGGGGTGTGGCCGGCGCCATGGTGGCTTCCCCCACCCCTTCCTCCATTCATGTGGGTGGATCTCCCACTCACAAAAAGACCCTTCATTTCTCCACTCAAAATTCCCATTAAATTTCCACCAAATTTAATGTAATATCTCTTTAAATAAACCTACTTTTATTTATTTAATCAAAAAAATTCAATTACATTAATTAACAAACATTCACATAAAACCCCTTGCTAATATTCTATTTCACATGCAGAAACAATTTTAGCAATTTCACCCAAAACAATTTCGGTGTCTAGTGAAATAAATTCTTGCGCTTTCTTTTTCTTTCTCTGGCATATTATTTGCTCCGAATGTTGTCGGTATCCCTTAAGTGTGTCACCCTATGGTTCGCGAATAATGCAGACATGATCGAGACTCCTCTCCGATCTATAATCAGCAGTGGGACCTGGAGATCCGTACTGACTCCCACACATTCAACGATGACTTCTGTGATCGTGTGAACCTTATACGCATGTAACTCAATCCCTTTGTCTCGTGATATATTACATGTCCGAGATTCGATCATCGGTATCTCCATACCTAGTTTGATCTCATTACCGGCATGTACTCTTTTCTCGTTCCCGTGATATAACAGACTAGTGATCAAATCACTTTCTTGCAAGCTAATTAGTGTGATATCACCAAGAGGGCCAGAGTATATCTCTCCTTTATCGGGATAGACAAATTACACTATTGATCGATGAGCCTCAACATAACACCTTCGTACCACTGAACCCATCTTTATAGTCACCCTGTTACGGTTTGACGTTTGATGTTATCAAGGTGCTCTTCTAGTCTTAGTGATTGACATGATCTCATGATCTAAGGATTAGGATTACTTCGTATGATGTTATAGCATTATAAACACAATAACTTTGATCTTAATTCTATACTTAGGATGAATGTTCATCACACCATTCCAATAATGTTATGACCTCGTTATTAACAACATCCAATGTCCATGATCAGAAAACTTTGATCATCATGTTAATCAACGAGCTAGTTTATTAGAGAGGCATAACTAGGAACCTTCTATTTGTTTATTAAACACACATGTATTAACGTTTCTGTATTAATACAATTATAGCATGCAATATAAATATTTATCATAAACAAGGAATAAGATAATAAAAACTTTATTATTTCCTCTCGTGCATATTCCCTTCAGTCTCCTACTTGCACTAGAGTCAATAAGCTAGTTTGAAAAATTTGCGTATTGAACACCTATGGATTTCCGGTGTTGCATATACGCAATTGTTAAGCTTAACATAAGATCTGTATCTGACACTTTCAAGTCCATGTGTATTTTCATGTCTTTGCGTCTTTACGCATCATGTAACATCCCAATTTCAGTAACCCTGATTCAATGTCCAAAAGTCAAAAATCATGGGGAACAAAAACTTTTTCTTGCAACGTGTGTTTACCTTTTTGCTTGTTCTCAAGCAACTATTTATGTATTAGTTGTGTACCCCTCTGTAGGGTTTCATAGCATGGAAAACAAAAATTTTCTATCGCATACAAACAAACAAGCCAAGATCTATCTACTAGATTGTAGCAGCGAGTCGATGGAATAATTTACCCTCGAAGATTCCAAAGTGTTTAACGAGAGCGGATTCTCGTGGGTGATGTAGTCGTACTCTTCCCGATCTCAAGATCGCGTAGACGATCCTTCCGGCGCTGCGTTCCGGCAGCGCTCCCGCAGTCGTTCACACGTTCGGTACTCGATGAAGACCTTCCTCTCCCTTGTTCCAGCAGGCAGCGGAGGTTATAGCACTCTCCTCGAGGTTCCGGCAGCACAACGGCGTGGTACCGGAAGTAGAGGGGAGATCCCGCAGGGCTTCGCCTTAAGCCGGAGCGAGTATGGTGGAGTATGAGAGAGCTTTAGTGGTCTAGGGTTTAGACACACCAATTAGAAGGCTCTAATCCGAAGGGTAGGGCAATTAGAAGCTCTAAACCAAAACGGCTCTAAACCGGAGGCTGTGGCTAGGGTTTAGATTTAGAGGATAGGAACTTGTGTGTCTAGAGGAGGGAGCCCTGCCCCTCCTTATATAGGTGGAGGGGCCGGCGCGCCAGGGGAGGGAGGGGAATCCCTCCCCAACTCGGCTTGGAGGTGGGCCGCCGGTTGGAGGAGGGATTCCCTCCCAACTCGGTTTCCCTCCTTCCTCCTCTTTCCACTTTCCAAAAACTTGCCGTTTGACTTTCAAACTAGCCGTTTGACTTTTAAATTTAGGATTTGAATAAACCCTTTATTTTGGACAGTGAATACACTTAGTACATGATGCAATCATTCCAACTTGCAATGACACACTCATGTACCCCTTCCCCTCCGGAGTGCCGGACATTCCGGAACCTTCTAGAACATTCCCGATGAAAACACCGGAATCATTCCCGAACTCCGAAACGGGACTTTCCTTATATGAATCTTATTCTCCGAACCATTCCGGATCACCTCGTGATATCCTGGATCCCATCCGAGACTCCGAACAACATTCGATCTCTTTCTCATACTACCATAACTACTCAAACAACGTCGAATCCTTAAGTGTGTCTCCCTACGGTTCGTGAATTATGCGGACATGATCGAGACACTTCTCCGAACAATAACCAATAGAGGAATCTGGAAATTCATATGGCTCCCACATATTTCTACGATTACTTTGGGATCGAATGAACCACTTACATACAATACCAATTTCCCTTTGTCTCACGATAGTTTACTTATCCGAGGTTATGATCGTCGGTATCTCTGCATACCTAGTTCAACCTCGTTACCGATAAGTACTCTTTTCTCGTTCCCGTGATATGTGATCCCTTGTGAACCAGTCACATGCTTGCAAGCTAATTGGATGACATTCCACCGAGAGGGCCCAGAGTATATCTATCCGTCATATGGATGGACAAATCCCACTCTTGATCTATGTGTCTCAACCAATACTTTCCGAACACTCAATGCCACTTTTATAGCCACCCAGTTACGGTGTGGTGTTTGATGTCATCAAAGCATCCATCTGGTAAAGGTGATATGCATGATCTCATGGTCGAAGGAATTAGGTTACTATGTATCAGAAAGCATATAGCAATTGAACTATTTAAATGACTTGATCTTTATGCTACGCTTATTTATAGGAGTATGTCCATCATATCATTCTCCTAACGATACGATCTTGTTGTTGATAACATCTCAATGTTCATGATAGGGAAACCACAATCATTTATCAACCAACAAGCTAGTGTTGTATAGAGGCTATACTAGGGACTTCAAATTAAGTTTACAAATCACACAAGTATCAATGTTTCCTTGTTAATACTATTATAGCATGAATGTAAACATTTATCATAAACACAAAGATATAATAATAACTACATTTATTATTGCCTCTAGGGCATATCTCCAACAGTCTCCCACTTGCACTAGAGTCATCTAATCTAGATTACATGGTAATATACCGAACACCCATGGCAGTTTGGTGCTGGTCATGTTTTGCCCTCGGGAGAGGTTTAGTCAACGGATCCGCCACATTCAGATCTGTGCGTACTTTGCAAATCTTTATATCCCCATCTTGGATATGTTCTCGAATAGCGTGAAAACGTAGCTTGATGTGCTTCAGCTTCTTGTGTGACCTTGGTTCTTGCGCATTGGCTATGGCGCCCATGTTATCACAGTAGATAGACATTGGGTCCAGCACACTAGGAACCACACCCAGCTCTATAATGAACTCTTTCATCCATATCGCTTCTTGTGAAGCCTCCGAAGCAGCCATGTATTCCGATTCAGTTGAAGATCTCGCCACAACGCTTTGCTTTGCACTCCTCCAGCTAACTGCTGCACCATTCAAAATAAATACGTATCCGGATTGTGATTTAGAATCATCCGGATCGGTGTTCCAACTAGCATCAGTGTAACCATTAACAACGAGCTGTTCATCACCTCCATAAGAAAGAACCATATCCTTAGTTCTTCTTAAGTACTTAAGGATGTTTTTGACCGCTGTCCAATGATCCACTCCTGGATCACTTTGATATCTGCTAGTTAAACTAACAGCATATGCAATGTCGGGTCTAGTACATAGCATGGCATACATTAGAGATCCTATGGTTGAGGCATAGGGAGTCTTACTCATCCTTTCTCTATCTTCTGCTGATGTCGGACTTTGAGTTTTACTCAAGGTCGTATTGGGCAACATGGGCAAGAACCCTTTCTTGCTTTCTTCCATTCCAAACCTCTTTAGAACTTTGTCCAAATATGTACTCTGTGACAATGATATTTGGCGTTTAGATCTATCTCTATAAATCTTTATGCCTAATATGTAAGCTGCTTCGCCAAGATCCTTCATTGAAAAACTTTTATTCAAATATTCCTTGACACTATTAAGAAGGTCTACATCATTCCCAATCAACAATATGTCATCCACATATAGTATTAAGAATGCTACAGAGCTCCCACTCACTTTCTTGTAAATACAAGCTTCTCCATAAGTTTGTATATAACCAAAACTTTTGATCACCTTATCAAAACGTTGATTCCAACTTCGGGATGCTTACTTCAATCCATAGATGGATCGTTGAAGTTTGCATACCTTGTTAGCATCTTTAGGATCGACAAAACCTTTGGGTTGCATCATATACAACTCTTCATCAATGTCTGCATTGGGGAATGCTGTTTTGACATCCATCTGCCATATCTCATAATCATAATATGCGGCGATTGCTAACATAATCCTCACAGACTTTAGCTTCGCTACCGGTGAGAAAGTCTCATCATAGTCAACTCCTTGAATTTGTCGAAACCCTTTTGCGACAAGTCGAGCTTTATAGACAGTAACATTACCATCAGCATCTGTTTTCTTCTTGAAAATCCATTTGTTCTCGACAGCCTTCCGACCATCCGGTAAATCCACCAAAGTCCATACTTGGTTTTCGTACATGGATCCAATCTCGGATTTCATGGCTTCTTGCCATTTGTTGGAATCTGGGCTCATCATCGCTTCCTCATATGTCTCGGGGTCATCGGTGTTGTCCACCAACATGACATTCATAACGGAATCATACCAATCTGGAGTGGTACGAGTTCTCGTTGACCTCCGATGCTGTGTAGCAACTTCAACCGAAGTTTCATGATCACCATCATTAGCTTCCTCTCTTATTGGTGCAGGCACCACAGGAACTTCTTCCGGTGCTGCGCTACTCGCAATTTCGAGAGAAGGTTCGACAACCTCGTCAAGTTCTACTTTCCTTCCAATCACTTCTTTCGAGAGAAATTCCTTCTCTAGAAAGGATCCATTCTTGGCAACGAAGATTTTGCCTTCGGATCTATGATAGAAGGTATACCCAATAGTTTCCTTCGGGTATCCTATGAAGACGCATTTTTCCGCTTTGGGTTCAAGCTTGTCCGGCTGTAACTTCTTTACATAGGCTTCGCATCCCCAAACTTTAAGGAACGACAATTTAGGTTTCTTCCCAAACCATAATTCATATGGTGTCGTTTCAACGGATTTAGACGGTGCCCTATTTAAAGTGAATGCGGCTGTTTCTAATGCATAACCCCAAAATGATAGCGGTAAATCTGTAAGTGACATCATAGAACGAACCATATCTAAGAGAGTTCGATTACGACGTTCGGACACACCATTACGCTGTGGTGTTCCCGGCGGTGTTAATTGTGAAAGTATTCCGCATTTCTTCAAATGCTCGCCAAACTCGTAACTCAGATATTCACCTCCACGATCAGAACGTAGAAATTTAATCTTCTTGTTACGTTGATTCTCTACCTCACTTTGAAACTCCTTAAACTTCTCGAAAGTTTCGGACTTATGTTTCATGAAATAGATATACCCATATCTACTCAAGTCATCCGTGAAGGTAAGAACATAACGATAACCACCGCGCGATGCTACACTCATTGGACCACATACATCGGTATGTATGATTTCCAATAAGTCTGTAGCTCGCTCCATCATACCAGAAAATGGAGTCTTAGTCATTTTTCCCATCAGACATGCTTCACATCTTTCAAGTGATTCAAAATCAAGTGATTCAAGAAGTCCATCAGAATGGAGTTTCTTCATACGTTTCACTCCAATGTGACCAAGACGACAGTGCCACATATAGGTCGAATTATCGCTTGATTTCAAACGTTTAGCCTCAATGTTGTTGATATGTGTATTTCCACTATCGAGATTCAATAAGAATAGACCATCTATCAAAGGTGCATGTGCATAAAACATATTACTCATATAAATCGAACAACCATTATTCTCGGACTTAAACAAGTAACCGTCTCGCAATAAACAAGATCCCGATATAATGTTCATGCTCAACGCAGGCACCAAATAACAATTATTTAAGTATAAAACTAATCCCGATGGTAGATGAAGGGGTAGCGTGCCGACCGCGATCACATCAACCTTTGATCCATTTCCCACGCGCATCGTCACCTCGTTCTTCGCTAGCTTCCGTTTATTCTGCAGCACCTGTTTCGAGTTACAAATATGAGCAACCAAACCAGTATCAAATACCCAGGCACTACTACGAGTACTAGTGAGATACACATCAATAACATGTATATCAGATATACCTTTCTTCTTGATGTTGCCGTTCTTCAAATCCACCAAGTACTTTGGGCAATTCCGCTTCCAGTGACCTTCTCCCTTGCAGTAAAAGCACTCAGTATCAGGCTTAGGTCCAGCCTTGGTCTTCTTCGTCGGCGTGGTAACTTTCTTACCACCCTTCTTGAAGTGTCCCTTCTACTTAGACTTGCCTTTCTTGAATTTGGTGGTCTTATTGACCAACAACACTTGGTGCTCTTTCTTGATCTCCACTTCTGCAGATTTCAACATGGCAAAGAGTTCTGGCAACGTCTTGTTCATGTTCTGCATTGTTGTAGTTCATCACAAAGTTCTTGTAACTTGGTGGTAGTGATTGGAGGACACGGTAAATCCCCAAAGCATTAGGAATCACTATACCCAAGCTTTGAAGTTTGTTTGCGTGCCCAGACATCTTAAGCACATGCTCACTGACGGAGCTGCCCTCTTCCATCTTGCAGTTAAAGAACTTTTCAGAAGCCTCATAGCTTTCAATTGCCGCATGAGTCTCAAAAATCAATTTGAGATCCTCGACAATATCATATGGGTCTGAATCTTCAAACCTTTTCTGAAGCTCCGATTCCAAACCATACAAGATAGCACACTGAACTATGGAGTACTGATTCTTCCGAGCGAGGTAAACATTCTTTACTTCATCGGAAGCATCAGCTGCAGGTGGGCCACCCAGCGGTGCATCCAGCACATAGGTCAAATTACCAGCTGTGAGGACAATCCTCAAATTGCGGAACCAATCCACGAAGTTGCTTCCATTGTTTTTCAACTTTTATTTCTCTAGGAACGCATTAAAATTGATGGTAGGGGCTACCATTGATCTACAACATATTTGCAATAGTTTAGACTAAGTTTATGACAAATTGAGTTCAAATTAATTAATAAAGTTAATCTAGGTGAACTCCCACTCAAAACAATATCCCTCACATTGTTTTAGTGATCACACGAACCAAATCCACTACATCAACACCGATCATCACGAGAGTTGATCTAGTTTCAATGGCGAACAATCGACATGTTCATCATATCTACTATATAATTCATGCTTTACCTTTCGGTGATCCGTGTTCCGAGACCATGTCTGTACATGCTAGGATCGTCAAGATCAAACCTTAGTTTCCGCATGAGCAAATCTGGGTTGCTCACGTTGTATACACTTGCGGAATCTAACACACCCGATCATCACGTGGTGCTTCGAAACAACAAGCTTTAGCAACGGTGCTAACTAAGGGTGAACACTTTATGACTTGAAATTCATGTGCATGAGGGATCATCTTATAATGCTACCGTCGTCTACTAAGCAATACAAGATGCATAAAGGATTAACATCACATGCAATTCAATATATATGTGATATGATATGGCCTTTCTTCTTTGTGCTTCCGATCTCCATCTTCAAGCACGAACATGATCTCCATCATCACCGGCATTGAATCAAGGTCAATGACGCCTCTTCATGGTTGTCGTCCACCGGCTTCAACTATTACAACTACTTTGAATAGACACGCGGGTCTTGACATAAATTAAAGACAACCATATGGCTCCTGCCGGTTGCCAACTTACAATAAGGAACATTGCATACATCAAATATAATCACAATCATGGCCATATCACATCACTGCACACCCCTGCAAAACAAAGTTAGACGCCTCTACTTTCTTTGCATATTTTACGTGGTTTGGGGCTTTCAATAAGTGTCGTTCTAACTTACGAACAAGAACCACAACATTGATACTAGTATTGTTAATCACCCGTTGTAAATTGTATCTTAACTATGCTAGGAGAAACAGGCACCCGCAAAGCCACTTATGCAATACAAGTTGCATGTCAAGCGTGGAGAAAGTCTCATGAACGATGTCATGTAAGGTTAGCCCGGGCCGCTTCATCCCAACATACCGCAAGATGCAAAGTACACAAGAAGAAATCGACAACAAAAGCATCAACGCCCACAATGACCATTGTGTTCTACTCGTGCAACAGATCTACATATAGACACGGCTCTGATACCACTGTAGGGTTTCGTAGCATGGAAAACAAAAATTTTCTATCGCATACAAACAAACAAGCCAAGATCTATCTACTAGATTGTAGCAACGAGTCGATGGAATAACTTACCCTCGAAGATTCCAAAGTGTTTAACGAGAGCGGATTCTCGTGGGTGATGTAGTCGTACTCTTCCCGATCTCAAGATCGCGTAGACGATCCTTCCGGTGCTGCGTTCCGGCAGCGCTCCCGCAGTCGGTCACACGTTCGGTACTCGACGAAGACCGTCCTCTCCCTTGTTCCAGCAGGCAGCGGAGGTTGTAGCACTCTCCTCGAGGTTCCGGCAGCACAACGGCGTGGTACCGGAAGTAGAGGGGAGATCCCGCAGGGCTTCGCCTTAAGCCGGAGCGAGTATGGTGGAGTATGAGAGAGCTTTAGTGGTCTAGGGTTTAGACACACCAATTAGAAGGCTCTAATCCGAAGGGTAGGGCAATTAGAAGCTCTAAACCAAAACGGCTCTAAACCGGAGGCTGTGGCTAGGGTTTAGATTTAGAGGATAGGAACTTGTGTGTCTAGAGGAGGGAGCCCTGCCCCTCCTTTTATAGGTGGAGGGGCCGGAGCGCCAGGGGAGGGAGGGGAGTCCCTCCCCAACTCGGCTTGGAGGTGGGCCGCCGGTTGGAGGAGGGATTCCCTCCCAACTCGGTCTCCCTCCTTCCTCCTCTTTCCACTTTCCAAAACCTTGCCGTTTGACTTTCAAACTAGCCGTTTGACTTTTCAATTTAGGATTTGAATAAACCCTTTATTTTGGACAGCGAATACACTTAGTACATGATGCAATCATTCCAACTTGCAATGACACACTCATGTACCCCTTCCCCTCCGGAGTGCCGGACATTCCGGAACCTTCTAGAACATTCCCGATGAAAACACCGGAATCATTCCCGAACTCCGAAACGGGACTTTCCTTATATGAATCTTATTCTCCGGACCATTCCGGATCACCTCGTGATATCCCGGATCCCATCCGAGACTCCGAACAACATTCGGTCTCTTTCTCATACTACCATAACTACTCAAACAACGTCGAATCCTTAAGTGTGTCTCCCTACGGTTCGTGAATTATGCGGACATGATCGAGACACTTCTCCGAACAATAACCAATAGAGGAATCTGGAAATTCATATGGCTCCCACATATTTCTACGATTACTTTGCGATCGAATGAACCACTTACATACGATACCAATTTCCCTTTGTCTCACGATAGTTTACTTATCCGAGGTTATGATCGTCGGTATCTCTGCATACCTAGTTCAACCTCGTTACCGATAAGTACTCTTTTCTCGTTCCCGTGATATGTGATCCCTTGTGAACCAGTCACATGCTTGCAAGCTAATTGGATGACATTCCACCGAGAGGGCCCAGAGTATATCTATCCGTCATATGGATGGACAAATCCCACTCTTGATCCATGTGTCTCAACCAATACTTTCCGAACACTCAATGCCACTTTTATAGCCACCCAGTTACGGTGTGGTGTTTGATGTCATCAAAGCATCCATCCAGTAAAGGTGATATGCATGATCTCATGGTCGAAGGAATTAGGTTACTATGTATCAGAAAGCATATAGCAATTGAACTATTTAAATGACTTGATCTTTATGCTACGCTTATTTATAGGAGTATGTCCATCATATCATTCTCCTAACGATACGATCTTGTTGTTGATAACATCTCAATGTTCATGATAGGGAAACCACAATCATTTATCAACCAACAAGCTAGTGTTGTATAGAGGCTATACTAGGGACTTCAAATTAAGTTTACAAATCACACAAGTATCAATGTTTCCTTGTTAATACTATTATAGCATGATTGTAAAAATTTATCATAAACACAAAGATATAATAATAACTACATTTATTATTGCCTCTAGGGCATATCTCCAACACCCTCATCTCAACACTAGTTTACAAAAAACTATTTTAGAAAATAGATGTCTTGGCTGATCCTTCATATTCTCAAATGTTCTGGCATTTCAAAAACCTGAGCCAAGATGACTTTAACACAACCAAATACTTTACTAGCTTCTATTTCCAAAACTATGGAGACATATATATATATACTCTCCTTATGTTTTCAAGACAGAACCTTCAACTAGTCTTATCCCTAGGTTTTCCCTAAAACTTTATTAAAACCTTTTCATCTCCATCTTGGTAGAGATACCAAGATGGTACTTATATTACTTCAAGAAAAAACCCTTTAAACCTACCCATACTTACCTCAAGCTAGGCTTGACGGTAACCCTAGTACTAGTTGGATAAGTAATATGATGAATTGCCTTGATCTGCTAGTTGATGAATTGCCTTGATCTGCTCTTTGATGAATTTCCTTTATCTGCTGATTGCCTTGTTTGCTTAGGAACTAGAGTGAGCTAATCTAGTAGCTCATCCCTTAGGACCCAATCCTTTTGATCATCAATCTCAAATCAAGTATCCAAGTCTAGATCTATCCTAAGCCCCTAAGGTAACCACCTCCCCTCATGCTTAGATCAATCCAAGGATAACCCCTCTAGATGGTTTACAACTCAGTGGAGACCCAATCTAAGAATGAACCCGATCTACTTAGTTAGTACCTCAACCTCATCTCATTGATCATGATTTTGGAACCTAGCATCCTCTCAAAAGCTTCTACACTTACACTCTAGTCTAAAACCTCAAATCTGCCAAAATGGTTAAGTCTGGATTTCTTATCTAGATTCAGTCTTTGGAGCTCTACCTTTTCCAAACTATGTGCATTCTTGAGAATGTACTTGAACCATATTGTATTAAATATTTAGTACTACCAAGGCTCACTCTTGCCCTTGGCTAAGCCATTCTAATTCCCACTCGTCCATGGTGGTTTTGTAGTCAGGATAATAAACTTTTCTGCAAATCTTATCATCTTGCCTACTTTGGCAGAAGCTCACATATATATATGCTACCTCCCCTTGACCAACTCTTTGCATGGCTATGATCTAATAACCATGGACTATCAACCCCCACTTTACTTGTTTCCATCGGAGCCCTATGCTTTTTAAACCCACATGGTTTAGGAGGCTAACTGATGTGTCTGTTATGGCAGCCTTATTTTCAACAAAGTTTGCCTTCTCTCCTAGATCACCTCAAATGCAACCAGGCCCAAATCTTTCTTCCATGATCATATATATGACATGGTCTATCCACCCATATACCCCTTGTACCAAGGTGATCTCTGAGCTCCCTAATCCAACCTTAATTAGATGGCATCAGAATAACAAAACCCTAGATCCTTCCCGAATCTAGTTTCCATCCTTTCACCACTTTCCTTCAAAACTAAGGTGAACCTTGATGCCTAACTCAAGTTTACATCATCTAACTTGTATATAAGCATCCCCAAATAATTCTCCCAATTATTTAGATTATTAAACTATTTTATTTCCTTATCTTGCAAATTCCTTAAAACCCTTGTCTTCAAAGACAAGTTTGTTTTTATCCAAATCACCTTGCCAACTTAAGGCACATTTGATGCCTATTTATATTATCCTATCCTCCCAACTCAAAAATAAATATGTTTGAGATTCTTTATTATTTCTTAAATGGCAGAAACAAGAAATAATTCCCTAAAAATAATTTTCCACCTCAATAAATCCCAATAAAATTATCCAATGTGTGTTATGGTATTTAGAACCATATCACATAAAAAACCCAGCTTTCCCAATGTAAAAATATCTTTCTTGCTTCCATAATCTACTATATCACTTTTTGAAGAAGTGCATTTAAATGGGATAATATTCATCCAGAAAATCCCATTTAAATCATAGAGAGATTATTTAACCTATACCACCTACCAGTACCATTACCACACTTTGTCCAATGCAAATTTTTCAACATCCTTCACAACCCTCCATTTGACCAAATTTGCATAAACCATCGAACCTTGATTCAAACAAAGGCCAAACCAACCTCAATCCTCCCCAGCACTTCTCTCTAGCAGCATCACTCACCCCTGGTCGACCAACACTATAGCATGGCCCCACACCGCTTGCCCCACATGGATCTTTAAGTAGGAGACAAAGGAATTGTCTTGTTAACAACCATTTCTTTACTCCTTGCAGCCCTCTACTCCCTCGCTGCTCCATGCACGACCCCAAGAACCCCCAACACTCTCCCCACCGCCCCTGGCCAACAATGGGAAGGCCATCGACCAGTTCCATGCTCCCCCATGAGCCACACCTACCATGGACCTACCCTCTCGGTTTATAAGGCCACATGCCACCCTATCTCGCCCCTCTGCCCTCATTTTCCCCCTCTCCCCTCCACTTACCACCCAGAGCTCCCCTCTCCTCCCCTTGCTCTGCGCTGCTCGAAAGAAGGAGGAAGAAAAGCTTCGGCCACCTCACTCTCCCCGAGCTAGGCTCCTCCCTTGTCCCTCCTCTCCCTCTGCATGTCACCTAGCCGCACTCCCCTCCTCCTGCTGGTGCTAATGGTGCTTGTCTTTTGGACATGCAGGCATCACCGATGCCGCACCAGCGAGCTCCATTTCGGCCACCCTCGCGCGAGCTTCTTCCCGACGTCAAGACCCCTCGCGCCAACCATCCCCTGGACCGCCGGCGAGCACCGCGTTGCCCCGTCTCCTCCATGCCCCCCCCCTAGAGCCCTCGGTGAGATCCCCCGCATCTCCCTGACCCACCCTAGGGTTTTCTCCCCGTCAGTGAGCCATCGCGAGCATGACGACTGGGGACCGTCGATCCCCACCAGATCTGACGGCCCCAGATGCTCGATACCCCTTCACAGGGCAGGCCTGCCACTGGGCCATAGCCAGCTGTCCGCCGCCTCTGTGCGAGGGCTACGCCTGGACCGATTCCCCTCTTTCGGCCCATTAGCCAGCAGATCCAGCCCGGCCACCCCTTTCCCTTTTATTATTTCTGCCAGATCTATTTGTAGTTGTTTGGTTTAAATCCAAAAAAAGTTGTAAACCACTAGATCTTGGCTAGATCTAAATTTCCCTACAAGCACACATGTTTTCCCTAACATGCGGACCAAGTTCTGTACTAAAATAATGTATCGATTAAATATGATAAATAATCTACCAAAATCTGTCCAGAACACTAATTTAAATATCCAGAGAGTTTGAGAAATCCAAATGGAGGAAATCCAAATGGAGGTGAATGTTACTAACCATACCTTTCCATTCCCATAGGTCCCAGTAAGTTGCATATAGGTTAAGGCACGGGATCTGCGCTGAAGACTTCCGCTACTTGTGTTGTAATCGCCATAAAGGCCTCCTTGTAAGTTGGTGTACTCGTTAATTAAGGATGATGTAATGATACTGGTCGGTTATGCTCACGGCTCATTGATCATGGGAACATGAATGATATGCATAACGGGTATTCTCGGACCGTAAATCCGGGGTGCTACACATCACCCATTCTCTAATGAGATGAATTTGTATGAATTTGGTCTTTTGGTGAGACCTTTAGTTCTTTGGGGTTAAATCATGCCAATATTATTGTTGTACAATATATCTTTATAGTGTTAGCCCGTTGTGAACCACACCTTAGTTTGATAACAAACTACTTGACACAAATGCCCTCCTTTGCTTCTAAAATAGCAGTCATATACTTAGCCTTTTGTTGTAGTGTCCGTCACAATGTCTTAACTTTGGAATTCATCCAAATCCGTCATGGTAACTTCTTTCCATTACATTGTGCCACCAATAGTTTAAATTGAGATAAACTTAATTTTGTATCTTGTGACAAAACTAGTATCAATCTAACATTTCACAATAAACTATTTGTAATTGTTTGTCACCTTTATATAAATATATTCTTAGTTCTTCTAGAAGAGCATAAGAATATCCTTACTATCGTCCAATGATCATCTTATGATTCATTCTGGTATATGATCATAACATTTAGAGCACATGACATATCTGGATGTGTACATATCACGGTATGATTGATCAAAATATTCTTGTGATTTCACTCACCAAGTGTCAAAGCACTTGAATCTTGTTTCACTTACCAAGTGTTAGTACACTTGAATCTTGATTCAATTCTTTTCCATGTGACAAGAACCTTTTCTCGTCGTTTCCATATTGAACTCATTCAATATCTCATATATGTGTGTCTGGCATAACCATATTTGTGTCACAATCTATCCATATAGACGTTCATGCCTAATATTCGGGTTTTTCCTAAGTCTTTCATCGAAATGAAATTCTTAACCTTTTTCAATAAAAGATACATCATTTCCAATCAATAATATGTCCTCCACATAAAGTATTAGAAAAATGTCTCAGCGCTCCCACTTAATTTCTTGCAAATGCAAGCATCTTCATCGTCTCCTGATGAAATTAAAATCCTTTAACGGTTTCATCATGGTGAAGATTTCAAATCCGCGAGGCTTACTTCAACCATTGAAGTTTGCATGCCTTTTTATGCATCCTTTGAATTAACAAAACGCTTTTGACTATGTCGTGCACACATCCTAGGTAACCATTATATTAGAAGAACTTTGTTTTGTTTGTTCAACTACCATATACCAAATTATATGTAGTGGTTGCTACATCAATCCGTCCAGACTATATATCATTATGAAAGATCAAATCTTGTCATAGGCAACTCCTTGAGCATTGTCATAAAATATTTACCAACATGTCGACTATTTTATAGATGTGAAACATCCATGTCTGTTTCTCTATAGAGATCCAAATACGACCGATAGGTTTTACACCTTTTCGGAGGGTCTTTCAAGTTCAAAAACTCGATTTCTCGTGTATGGAACTATCACATATTTTATGGCTTCAAGCCATTTGATGGAGTCAGGACCCATCATCACTTCTTTTCATGTAGTCGGTTCATCACTGTTAAACAACAATGATTTACTCTCAAATCTTAGTATTTAATTGTTTTACCCGACCTACTCAGTTCAATAGGAACTTAGACCTATGTGACCACAACCTTTGAGGCACGTGAGCCATGAGCACTATGGCTGCCTCCGAAACCTTTTCCGGCGCTGCGCAACTTAGCACATATAGCTAAGGTTCGTTAACCTTATCAAAGTTCTCTTTTCCTCCCACTTATCTTTTACGAAAAATTCCTTCTTAAGAAACTTCATGTTTCAAGCGACAAACTCTGTTGTCCTCGGTGATATGGAGGAATACCCAACGATTATTCGAAATAACCTACAAAGACATGCTCATCCGACTTTGGTTGTAAACATCTTACTTATGCATAGCATACCAAAATTTAAAAAAGAAAACTCGGGTTTTATCCCAAACCATAATCTTTATGGTGTCATTTCAATGGATCACGATGGAGCTATTTTCAGTGAAAAAGCGGTAGTCTCTAAAGCTTTAATCTTTTAAAACATAATGGCGGTTTTATAAATGACACCTTTGATTTTTACCATGTCAAATAAGGTTTCATTACATATCTCAAACACTCCATATTCCTATGGTGTTTGGGGAGATGCAAATCTAGGAGTTTTTCTAAACTTGCAACTCAAATAAATCCCTTTATGATCAAATCATAAATTATTTATTTTCTTGTTACGATGATTTTCCACTTCATCTTGAAAGTCTTTGAACATTCTCAAATATTTCATCTATCTTCGTCATTAAGTGAATTTTCACTCAAATTTCTAGAGAAAGCATATGAAGTTGAAATCCATCGCTTATAACTACACATAATGGACTACATACATCTATATGTATAAATTCCAATAATTTAGTCGTCCGTTCTTCTTTCCTTTGAACGAAGGTTTAATTATCCCGACGAAAGTCTCACAAGTGTCATTTGATCAAAATCAGAGACTCCAAAATCCATCAACATGGAGTTTCTTCATGCTTTTCTTTCCAATATAATTTAAATGGCGATGTCACTTTGAAACTGATCTTTCAATTATTTGTCTTGCGACATTTTAGCATTAGGTTTTATGGACGTGATTTATCCAACTAGATTTGTAAATCATCCATCTTATATGGAATACAGTAATTATTTGAACAATCTTTGTTCTCATAATACCTGATTTACATAACAATTATTAAAACAAATCTTGAAGGGAAGCTTTGATGTCAATGATAAATACAAACAACAGTTTGTTTGTTTTCGATGAATCATACGTCCAAAACGTATCTACTTTCCCGAACCATTTTCTATTGTTTCTCCTCTAAACTTGTGTGATTTGGATACAACTAACACAGAATGACGTTGTTTTCAGCAAAATTACCTTGGTGTCTTGTTTTTGTGCAGAAAATGAACTATCAGGAAAAATCCCGGAAAATATGCCAAAAATTATATTTCACCAGAAGATCCACGGAGCCAGAAGACGAGATGGAAAAGGGTCCTGGGGGCCCACACCCCTGTCAGGTGCGGGTGGGCCCTACCCGCGCCTAGGGGGTTGCGGCTGCCCCAGGCACCCCCTCGTCCTCCCTCTTCGCCTATAAGTTGCCTTTCATCCTAAAAACCGAGGGGGATTCGATAGTTTTCCATAAAGAGTTCCGCTCTACCGCCTCCACCAGAAACCAAGATTCGGATCTAGAAACTCTGTTCTGGCACCCTGCCGGGACAGGGAATTTGGAGAGAATCATCGCCATCGTCATCACCAACGCATCTCCATCAACCACCGATGTTCCCCTCATCCATGAGTGAGTAATCCCCCGCTATAGGCTTGGGGATGGTAGGGATTGGATGAGTTCTATCATGTAATCGAATAAGATATGTTAGGGCATAGTGCCTAGTATCTCTATTAGTGCTATTTGACTTTGTTGCAACTTGTTGTGCTTAATGCTTGTCACTAGGGCCCGAGTGCCATGATCTCAGATCTGAACTTATTATTGAATCATTATGATAGTATTGTTTGTGATCTTACCTGCAAGTTGTGTACACATATCATTTTCCATATCCAAAGGCCCCAAAGTGACAATAACTGGGACAACCGGAGGGGATGGCTGTTGTGTGAGGATCACATGTGTTCACGGAGTGTTAATGCTTTGCTCCGTTGCTCTTTTAAAAGGATCACCTTAATTGCCAGTAGTTCCCTAGAGGCCCCGCTGCCACGGGCTGACAGGACAAAAGATGTTGTGAAAGTTCTTATTGCGAGCATGCATGACTATATATGGAGCACATGCCTATGATGGTTTAGTATTTGGATGCTTATTTTTATTTATCTGCAATGCCCTAGATCTTAAATTTACATGTTTAGACTCGTCCATGAACCGCCCGTCCATCCATCCCTATGTCTACCACACTCATATCCTACTATTTGCTGCTACTGTTACTATTGCTCCTGTTTCACTGTTGCTGTTGTTGTTGCTTTGTTGTTTCTACTACCAAACTGTTGCTACTGATAAACTTCTGTGAGCAAGAACTATTTCCAGGTGCAGCTAAACTGACAACTCAGTTGTTAAGGCTTGCAAGTATTCTTTGGCTCCCATTGTGTCGAATCAATAAATTGGGTAATACTACCTGCGAAGACTGTTGCGATCCCCTATACTTGTGGGTCATCAATGAACATCATCACATGTTCTCTTGCTAGTTACTTAGGCCATTGTAGTTCATGAATTGTGTCCTCGTAATAGGAAGAAAAAGAAACATAATATAGTTGAGGAACCAATTGAACCTGTTGTAGATCCTAATAGTATATTTTTCTCTGATGCTGAAACTGAGAGTGGTAAGGATAAAAATGAGTCTCCTGATAAGGAGGAAGGTGAGGAAGAACCTGAGAAGCACACTAAGAAAACTAGGTACACAAAGGAAGATTTTATTGCTAATAAACATGGTAAAGAGAGAGAACCTTGGGTGCAGAAACCTATGCCTTTTCTAGGTAAGAAACACAAGTCAAAGGTGGAAGAACACTACAACAAGTTTTGTGAGTGGATGAAACCTTTATTTTTGCAAATTCCTTTGACTGATGCTATTAAATTGCCTGCTTATTCAAAGTATATGAAGGATATTGTCTCTAATAAAAGTAAGATTCCTAATGAGGAGATTTCTACATTGCTTGCTAATTACTCCTTCAATAGTAAGGTTCCAAAGAAACTTGGTGATCCAGGTATACCAACTATTCCTTGCTCCATTAAGAATAATTATGTTAGAACTTCTTTATGTGCTTTGGGAGATGGAGTTAGTGTTATGCCTTTTTTTCTCTCTACAAGAGACTCCAGCTAGAAAAGTTGATACCAACTAATATATCTTTGCAAATGCCTGACAAGTCAACTACTATTCCTGTTGGTATATGTGAGGATGTTCTTATTCAAATAGCTCATAATTGCATGGTTCTAACTAATTTTGTTGTGCTTGAAATGCACTAAGATGATAATATGTATATTATTCTTGGGAGACCTTTTCTTAATACTGCAGGTGCTGTCATCAATTGCAATCAAGTAAAAGTAACTTTTAATATTAATGAAAAAGACCACATTGTCTATTTCCCCAAGAAGGTTGTTAAAATCTATTTCCATTGAAAATATTGAGAGCATCAAGGTTGGAGAAATATATTGTCCCATTCCACAAGAAAATTTTGAAACTATTATGATTGGGACCATTGCTATCAAGTATGAGGTAACATAATCACCTTGTGGAATGAAAAGTTTTGCTTAATATAAGATTGTTTTGGTAACAAGACTTGATCAACCTTGTTAACAAAAGCATTTTAATAAACAAAATAATGTTTTCACGGTGGTTATACTTGCTCACTTTTACTTATTTCCTTCGTTGGGAGATAACCCAAGAGTTTCCTTGAGTCTTTAAAGTTATTACTTTAGTAATAACCTCTCCTTATCCTTTTTATTTGCTTTTTGTGCCAGGAATGACCTCTAATGAGAGGGGAGTAAGATTTGGGGAGTTGCTGTCCCGAAACAGATTTCTATCCTCCACCATAAAAATTCGTGGGGAGTCTTTGTAAGTTGGATTGAGCTGAAAATATACGAATAAATACCCCAGTATGTTAGCTAACTTTCGTTAGTTCAACACTTTTTGATTTGAGGAACAGAAGGTCTTCGAAAAAATCGGTTTCTACCTGCTGGTCTGTTTTGACAGATTTCTGCCATTATTTGCATTTGCTTCTTATTGATTCCTTTTTGAGTTCTCTTTTGGGGAATTGAGATTTTTGAAGGAGTTGCTACAATAGCTTGTGTTTTTAATGAAAAGTCTTCCTGTTCCAAAGCTTTACCTAAAGGTCTATTATCTTTTGAATACACTAATGTTGCTAATGAAGATTGTGTGAAGTTTTGTATGAAGGAAAAATTTCAGGTGTAGAGAAAGAATGATGTAATGAGATGAAGAATGGACAAAAGCTCAAGCTTGGGGGGAATACACCCTGTGTCACCCCAAGAAATATTCAAGAGGTACAAGCGTCAAAGCTTGGGGGTTCCCAAGGCATCCCCTTCTTCATCAATAAAAATCTAAGGTCTTCCTAGACACTTCGTTTTTATTGTTTCATGCACAGTTGTGTTGTTCTTGGAGCGTCTTAGTTTTTGTTTTGGTTTTCTTTTGCTTTGTTTGTTTTTGCTTTGTGTGCTTGCTTTAAAAAAATTGAAAACACCAAAAAAAAATTGTTGTTCTTCTTTGGTTTTGTGAGTTCTTTGCAGGGTTCAGCCGTCCTCAGTGAATTATGGTTTCATGTTATTATTCAAGTCACACAAGCGAAGGGAAATAATGAAGATTAAGACAACTTGAGGAGTGGTAAGAGGCTGGTATCAAACTCTGTTTGTTTCATTTTTGTACATATACTCATCATTGTGAGCATGCTTAGCCTATTTGTGTAAGGTGTATGTCATTATGGATGCTTAGTAGTTATTTCTTGTCTATTATTGGCTCCAGCTTGCTAATAGTTTGTAGCATGTCATATGAATGTTTTCTTGCATTGCTTTATTCATATTTTGCTATGATATTGTGGTATCCTCCTCTGACTGTTCATGAGAATCGACTTGGCACATGCTCATGCATGCATATGACTAATCAATAGTCAGTAAGCCTCGATGATTTATTTTGCCTCAGAGTTCTTGTATCATTTTCATGCCATAATTAGTCCTATTTTGTTGCAAGCATGATTATGATCGATATTGCTCTCTCGTTTGTTGCTCCCTCTCTATTGCTAGCCTTCACTTGCACTGAGTATGTGCTCTACCTGTGCTTCCAACTCCCCAAAACCAATATTGCCAGCTGTGTCCACCATACCTACCTATTAGCATTATTTGCTACTTCAGCGCATATTCCATATGCCGTGTTTTCTTCCAAAATAAAATGCTTGTTTGTTTTGAGAAAGTTAGTTAGTAAAGCTCTCAATAACTGGATGGCACACTTCATTCCTTGCGCTTAATAATATGGAACCATTGTGACTAGTCCATGAAAGTTATATGCTTGCTAATTATATGCTAGGAGTCAGCAGCTGTCACGGGGAACGCTTTAAACACCTTTTTGATATCCTATCCAGTTGATACTTTGCTCTTCTGTTTACGGATGTCGACGATGTGAAATAAAAGAGGATCTTGTGAGTTCATGAAGTTTATACATTGTGTTAGAGAAACGCCTAGGACGCTAGCCTAAGCCATGCCTAATCATGGTAGAAACTTGCAGCATCACCATAATGAGCATCTATGAAGCATCCTCGATAAAAAAAGCTATGCATATGGTAAATAAAAAGATTGCTGAGATGCTCATTGTCTGCTTGTCTTGTCATTTTGGTTATGGGAAAGCTCATGTACCATGTGCAAGGGGTACCCCGTTGGCGGTTCTCTATGATATGCATGTATGAACAATGACAAGAACTTGCAGGTAACCAAAGTTGAGTAGCATGTGGAGCGGCCCTCGTACTCAAGGGACTTGGGATTTCCAGTCTATGGTCTATCAAGCATATGATTCAGAGTGGACCTGACTTTCACCTTAACCACATGAAGATGCCTATGATAGGGGCAATGAGAGCTCAAAGCTAATGAGTACCTTCCTGTCAGCATTGGGAATCCTTTCAAACCTTTCAAAACCATTTTCACAACTTTGTTGAGTCACCACTTATTCTATGAGCACCTTCTTGAGAGCATAGTTGTCATTCTTGTGTTTGTTCCCAAACTTGGTTAATTATGTCATGACTTTGATGCTTGTATCTTTGATATCTTTACTTCTAGTCTTCATGTGAACTTCAGAGGTGCCTTGGCATTTATATTGTGCTCTTCAAACAAGGGCAAGCGAGATACCACCCTATCATACCTTATTATGAGCATTGCAATGTTGCTTATGTTTATGTTTCATGCTACTTATTATTATTGAGTTGGTTTCTCTTCATAGCTTGCAATGACTATTGAGTAGACTTAGTTGCATACTCCTTATTATGAATTGTCTTAGAATCTACTCCTGTGCTGAGAATATATACATCATATAAAGCAAATGTGTTCGTAAAAATTCTCTTGTCACACTCAGTTTTCAACTGAATTGCATGAGGACAAGCAACAAGCTAAGCTTGGGAGGAGTTGATACGTCCAAAACGTATCTACTTTCCTGAACACTTTTGATATTGTTTATCCTCTAAACTTGTGTGATTTGGATACAACTAACACAGACTAACGCTGTTTTTAGCAGAATTACCTTGGTGTCTTGTTTTTTTTTGCAAAAATGAACTATCAGGAAAAATCCCGAAAAATATGCCAAAAATTATATTTCACCAGAAGATCCACAGAGCCATAAGACGAGACAGAGAAGGGGCCTAGGGGGGCCACACCCCTGCCAGGCGCGGGTGGGCCCTGCCGCGTCTAGGGGTGCAGCCACCCTAGGCACCCCCTCGGCCTCCCTCTGCGCCTATTAGTTGCCTTTCGACCTAAAAACCGAGGGGGGTTCGATAGTTTTCTAGAATGAGTTCCGCTCTGCGGCCGCCACCAGAAACCAAGATTCGGATCCAGAAACTCTGTTCTGGCACCCTGCCAGGAAAGGGAATTTGGAGAGGATCATCGCCATCATCATCACCAACGGATCTCCATCAATCATCGATGGTTCCCTCATCCATGAGTGAGTAATCCCCCGCTGTAGGCTTGGGGATGGTAGGGTTTGGATGAGTTCTATCATGTAATCGAATAAGATCTGTTCGGGCATAGTGCCTAGTATCTCTATTAGTGCTATTTGACTTTGTTGCAACTTGTTGTGCTTAATGCTTGTCACTAGGGCCCGAGTGCCATGATCTCAGATCTGAACTTATTATTGAATCATTATGATAGTATTGTTTGTGATCTTACTTGCAAGTTGTGTACACGTATCATTGTCCGAATCCAAAGGCCCCAAAGTGACAATAATTGGGATAACTGGAGGGGATGGTTGTGGTGTGAGGATCATATGTGTTCACATAGTGTTAATGCTTTGCTCCGGTGCTCTATTAAAAGGAGTAGCTTAATTGCCAGTAGTTCTCTAGAGGCCCCGCTGCCACGGGCTGGCTGGACAAAAAATGTTGTGCAAGTTCTCATTGCGAGCACGTATGACTATATTTGGAGCACACGCCTAGGATTGTTTAGTACTTGGATGCTTGTTATTATTTATATGCAATGCCCTAGATCTTGAAGTTACATGTTTAGACTCGTCCATGCAATGCCCGTCCATCCATCCCTATGCCTACCGCACTCGAATCCTACTATTACTATTGCTCTTGTTTCACGGTTGTTGTTGATGTTGCTGTTGCTACTACCAAACTGTTGCTAGTGATAAACTTCTGTGAGCAAGAACTATTTCCAGGTACAGCTGAACTGACAACTCAATTGTTAAGGCTTGTAAGTATTCTTTGGCTCCCCTTGTGTCGAATCAGTAAATTGGGTAATACTACCGGCGAAGAGAGTTGCGATCCCCTATACTTGTGGGTCATCAATGAATATCATCACATATTCTCTTGCTAGTTACTTAAGCCATTGTAGTTCATGAATTGCGTCCTTCTGTATGATATTTCATATACCAACCAATTCGGTATCCAACACCCAAAAACCACATTGTTTAACAAGCAAATAATACAACCATAACATGTATATCATCTATACACCGTAGCTGGACATTTCCAGTGTTTTTTCTGCCAAATATTTGATAGATTCTCTTTCAGCATTTCATTTTCCTTTTAAAAGAATCTATCAACATCAATAGTGGCACCATATACATGACACATAGTTCAAAGAGTGTATTGTCGAATACTAATACCTTTGAACATGCACTTTGAAGTTCATCACCATCATCAAAATGTTTGGTGTTCTTTCAAAATCCATTCTTTAATAATCTTTCAGTGCAGTAAACATTTTACTTACATCTTCTATTAACATGGTTATACCCTACGGGTACGTGACTTCAGCATACCTGGTCCAGCCCAAGGAAGGCCCACAGCAGACATATGCTGGCCCATGAAGATTTTTGGGTGGCCAAGGCCCATGACGCCTTCGGATCCTTGGAGAAAAAGACTAGCCTAGATAGGAAATTTAAAGGGGTAAAACCCTAGAACTTGTAACCGACTAGGACTATGCCCGGGACCTGCCTAAGTCTATATAAAGTCCAGGAGGGCACGTCCTAGATCTCTCGACTCATACTCTTGTATACACACCTCACGCCAGATCGAATCTGCGCACCCTGTAACCTTCGGTTCCGCCGTAATCAAGAGCAGACAAGCAGGAGTAGGGTTTTCCCTCCGGGGGCCTGAACCTGGGTAAATCTCGTGTCCCCTGGTTGCTTGTTTGTTAACCGTTCCACGATCTCCAGCATCCCCATCTTCTCCAAAACCCAAGTCCATAACAATGGGCATTGACGAGATTAAACCTCGTCAATTGACGCCGTCTGTGGGAATCGGGGCTGCTGATTGTGCGATCGTGACGGTCCCGACCCAATCGATCTACAACTCCACGGCGACGGAGAATCACCTCCTCTTCGGCGCTTTCGACTTCACCGCCCACTCGCCAGCCACCATGAAGGATTTCGAGCCCGTAGGCGACGGACTCGAAATTTTGTTCGGGAGCTTCTGCTTCCAGGTGGGACAAACTGGCACCCTCCGCCTTCCTGAGCGGGTGCCCGTGCCATCAATCAGGCCCGCCTCGTGGGCTCCACACCCCGTGCTGCGCACATCACCATCGACAAATGAGTTCTACGACAGCAGCAACTGCAACTCCGATCTGTGCGATCCACCTTCGGATGAAGGGACCTACGATTCCGGATCCGAAAGCTGCGGCAGCAGCGGACCAATCTACGAGCGCTACCAATGCGTCGCAGTCATCCAGGAGCAGCATACGCCTAACCTGCCGTCCAACACGAACCCCAACCCGCAGGACAGAAACGGCGGAAACGGCGGGAACAGAAGAAGCCAGTCCCCCCCCCACCCGAAGGGGAAAAAACGGCCACGTCATCCAACTTAGCAAAGAAGGATGGGTCCAGGCACGCCGTGCCGTCGCAGGCGACATAGTCCTGCCTGTGGACTCCCCATGTGATCTACTGATGGCATACCACTACCTCCTCATCGAGGAGCACAAGAAGCAAGTCAAGATGCAGGAGACGCTCGACAAACGCAAGCAGGCAGCCTCTGAGTCCAGCGCGCGACGAGCTGCGCTCTCCGCCATGGCACCCGGCTCTAGCACGAATGGAAACCAGGGAAACAAACACCACTCGCGGGTGGAGAACATGGATCCCAAGTAGCGCCGCGATGTGACCCAAACTCTCCACACATCGTTCATGGATATGGATTCCGACGGCAACATCATCCCGAAGACACCGCAAGCTGCGATCATGGCAGCCACTGTCGTATCTCGCGGCCCACCAACCTCCGGAAGGGGACCCGAAAAGAGACATGCATAAGTCCGCACTCACCGGACTCGGACTCGTCGGAGCTGCGCTCCACGAAGACGCTCCTGCGGAGCTGAAGAACAAAGCTCCGGCCTGGCGCGACCGGAGCCCCACTCCCTCATCCGAAGAGGAAGAGGAGCATGACCTTCCTCGAAGGAAGAAGAGCTCGCATCGCCATAAACGCGACTACGACGCCAGAGACACGCTTACACAACGCAAAATCGACAAAGCACGAGCCAAACGCGCATGCTCGTCCGAGTCCGAGATGGATGAAGATGAAGGAGAACTCTGCGGAGCTCGATGCTTCAGTAGATCTGTTCGGCGAACACAGATGCCACGTAATTTCAAGATTCCTTCGGATACTCCGAAGTTCAACGGCAGCAAGATCCAAAATCTTGGCTCAGCGACCATCTGTCATCCGTCAAGCTGCACGGTGGTAACAAAGAAACCGACATGCAATGCCTTCAGCTGCAGCTGACAGGCGCAGCACGGGTTTGGCTCAGCAGCTTATCATTAGGGTCCATCCGAAGTTGGGAGGAGCTAGCTTACAGCTTCATCTGAAATTTCAAGGGCACCAGCAAGAGGCCCGCGTCAATCGAAGAGTTGCGAGCCTCCACTCAGAGAACGGGTGAATCTATTCGCTCATACATACTACGCTGGTCTACCACCAAGAACTCCGCAGCACATATCTCCGAAGAGAGGGCCATCGACACCTTCAGAGACGGCGTCAAACGCCAAGATTTCAAGGAGGAACTTGGGCGCGTCAAGCCCAAGACACTCGACCACCTCATGGACATCGCCAACAGGTGGGCTGACGGCGAAGATTGCATTCACCGAGCACAATCGGATGAAGAGGACGACTACGACCGAAGACGTGAACGCCGCAGCAAGCGGAGATCGCGAGTCTACGAGGACCGCGACGGACCCGACATGGTCGCGGTCGGCTACGCCGACCGTCGCAACGACAACAGCCGCAACAGCGGAGGATACCGTGGAGGAAACTTGCGCGACAGCGGACGACCAGCACAGTCGTGGCAACGCCGCGACCGCGACAACAGACCCTCAGCATTCGAAAAACTTTCAGGTCCATGCACCATCCACTTCTACATCGACAAACAGGATGGCAAAAAGAAAGCCATCCACATGCTCAAGGACTACCGCGAGTTCCAGAAACTCAGCGAAAGCATGGTGCAGATGAGGCAACAAGCACCAATCCCTACGTTCGGAAATGCGCCTGCGCCAGGAGAAGTAGCACACGGAGCTCCTCTGCCGCCGCCTATTGGAGGCACAAACCAACCAGTCGCACCAGCACAGAACAACACCGGTATCGGGTACCCCCCACCAAAAGGAGAATTAAATATGATCCAGAAGGGATGCCCCACAAATAGGGTGCAGAAGAAAATCATCCGACAAATCAACTTGGCCGTGGCAACTCCGCCTGCAATCCCTGAGTACCTCAGCGGATCGGAGTCCTGCATCACATTCACTCGTGCGGATCACCCTTGCCAGATCCCTCGCCCAGGTCATGCTGACCTGGTGCTGGAGGCATAGATCGGAGGCTTCGAGATGAGTCGCGTCTTCATGGACGGCGGCAGCGGCATCAACCTAATGTTCGCAAGCAATCTAGCAGCTATGCGGATCCCGCAATGCAGCCTGGAACAATCAGACACAACGTTCCACGACATTGTTCCAGGTAAGGGCATATTCCCCCTGGGCAAAATAGGACTCGACGTCATCTTCGGGAAGCCGGACAACTTTCGGAAGGATCATCTAGAATTCGAAGTGGTGGACTGGCCGTCGCAATACCACGCCATCCTGGGGCGTGTAGCATTCGCAAGATTCCTGGCCGTCCCACACTACGCATACCTACTACTCAAGATGCCAGGACCAAGGGGCGTCATCACAGTCCACGGGAGCTTCACCTGATCGGACCAATGCGACAGGGATTTCAACAAAATCTCCCAGTCTTTCGGCATGCAAGACGAGCTCGTAAGGCTCCGTGAGGTGACAGACAATGGGGTACCCCCAGTCACAAGGCAGAACGCACCTGAAATGTCCTTCGACTCCACCGTCAACACCAAGAAAGTACAAGTCCATCCGACGGATGCCTCCAAGACGGCCCTGATCGCCAACGACCTCAGCTCCGCATAGGAAGGCACGCTCGTCGAATTCCTCCGTGAGCGCTGGGAAATCTTCGCCTGGTGTCCTTCGGACATGCCAGGAATTCCCAGGGAATTCGCCGAGCACGCACTCAATGTCTTTCCAGACACCAAGACAGTCAAGCAGTCTATCCGAAAACTGTCGGAGCCACGAGCCGAAGCTATCGTCAAGGAAATCAATAGACTGCTCGCCGCAGACTTTATCAGGGAAATCAAGGAAAGCGAATGGCTTGCAAACACAGTGATGGTCCCAAAGAAGGACACGAACATCCTGCGGATGTGCGTGGACTTCACGTCACTAAACAAGCACTCCCAAGGACCACTTCCCTCTTCCTCGGATCGACCAGATCATCGATTCGACTGCAGGTTGCGAGAAACTCTCCTTCCTCGACGCCTACTCAGGTTATAACCAGATTCGACTCAAGGTCGAAGATCAGGAGAAAACGACGTTCATCACACCGTTCGGAGTATTCTGTTACAACACAATGCCCTTTGGGCTAAAGAACGCGGGTGCCACGTACCAGCGATGCATGCAGTCCTGCCTCAAGGACCAGATTGGTCGAAACGTCCAAGTCTATGTCGACGACATAGTAATAAAAACCAAGGAGGCAAGGACACTTATCGACAATCTCCGCGAGACGTTCGACAACCTTGATCGCTACAGGATCAAGCTCAATCCCTAAAAGTGCGTCTTCAGCGTCCCATCGGGTAAGCTGCTCGGGTACTTCATCTCTCAACGAGGAATCGAGGCGAACCCAAAGAAAATCAGAGCCATCATGACGATGGAGAAGCCGAAAAACCTCAAAGGAGTCCAGCAGCTCGCAGGACGAGTAGCGGCGCTAAGCAGGTTCGTCAGCCGCATGGGCGAGAAGGCCCTACCATTCTACCAGCTGCTGCGCAAGGCAGACAAGTTCGAGTGGACACCAGAAGCCAACGACGCATTCGAAAGCCTCAAGCGACTCCTCTCCACCTTGCCCGTTTTGGTCACGCCAAAGGAGCACGAGCCCCTGCTGCTATACATAGCAGCCACACACCAGGTGGTCAGCACCGTACTCGTGGTCGAATGACCCGAAGAAGGCAAGATCCACGGGGTCCAGCGCCCAATTTACTACCTCAGCGAGGTACTGACACCAACAAAAGCAGAGGAGCACCAAGTGATGGTCGTCAACGAGGCACCCCTGAACAGCATCCTGAATAATCCAGAGGCCACAGGACGGGTGGCCCTGTGGGGCATCGAGATGTCACCCTTGGACATCGTTTACGAGAAGCGACACGCAATCAAATCTCATGTCCTTCCGGATTTCCTGGTACATTGGATGGAGCTGCAGCTGCCAGACACCCCAGATATGTCGCAGTCATGGACGATGCACTTTGACGGCTCCAAGCGTGAAGCCGGAGAAGGAGAAGGGGTAATATTGACCTCCCCGCAAGGTGACAAGATGAAATACGTTCTTCGGATGAAATTCAGAGACTCCAACAACGAGGCCGAATATGAAGCCCTCATCCATGGCATGAGGATGGCAAAGATATGCGGCGCAACGCGCCTGGTCATCTACGGTGACTCCAACCTCGTCGTCCAGCAGACGATGAATGAGTGCGACGCACACGCCGAAAACATGATCGCGTATCGCGCGCTCTACAACACACTCGAAGGAGAATTCGACGGCTGTGAGCTTCGGCACGTTGGAAGAGAAAGCAACGAGGAAGCCGATAGACTCGCCAACATCGGCTCCACTTGCGCAAAGGTGCCACCAGGTGTGTTCCTCGAACAAATCTGCGTGCCATCCATCAAGCGGAAATACCCCAAGGGTTCACCCGAAGAAGCAGAACACTCGGGAGCTACGCTACCCGAAGGACACGAAGGACCCGAAAAACTGGACACAGAGGTAGCCACGCAGGTCATGGCAGTCGAAGAAACATGGACGCGCCCATACCTCCAGTTCTTGTTAAATGGAGAACTGCCTGACAGCCCGACAGATGCCCGACGCATATCTCGTCGGTCAAAAGCCTTCACCATCATCAACGGCGAGTTGTACAAGCGCAACATCACGGGTGTACTACAACGGTGCGTCACTATCGACGATGGCAAGGCCATACTCCAAGACATCCATGAGGGCATCTGCGGCCACCACGCAGGCAGCCGCTCCCTTGTCGCCAAAGCTCTACGAGCAGGATTCTACTGGCCAACGGCAATGAGCGACGCAAAGGACATCATCCGAAGATGCAACGGATGCCAACGGTTCGCCGACAACCCGCACGCACCTGGGTCCGAGCTCAGACCCATACCCATAGATTGGCCTTTTGCTCAATGGGGCCTCGACATGATCGGCAAACTGCCAAAATCCTCGAAAGGGGGACACGTCTTCCTCCTGGTTGCAGTCGACAAATTCACCAAGTGGATCGAGGCCATGCCGGTCACCAACCAGAAAGTCAAAACTACCGTCAAATTCTTCGAGTCCATTGTCTACAGGTTCGGAGTACCACACAGCATCATCACCGACTACGGATCGAACTTCATCTCCGAAGAATTCCAGGACTTCTGCGAAGGCCTTGGGATCAATATCACGTACGCCTCAGTGGCACACCCGCAAACAAACGGGAAAGTGGAAAAGGCAAACGTCCTAATCGGCTTCGGCATCAAGAAGCGCCTCATGAGCTCACTCGAACAAAAAGCTGGAAACTGGACGAAAGAGCTACCATCCGTCCTGTGGAGCTTACGGACTACGCCAAACAGCTCCACTGGCTACACACCGTTCTTCATGGTACACCGAGCTCCGTGACCGTTTTCGCGTATGGTCCTCACTCGAGTCGTCGGCATCCTCCGCCGGAGATCGCGCCGACGGCAGCTCGGACACGGAATCAACCACTTCATTATCCGGTGCATTCAGATACCTTTCGGGCAATGGCGGTACCATGCCCGGCACTTTGAAGCTCTGCAAAATCAGAAGGAACTTTGTTAGCAAACAAAGGAAATAAAAACACAGCCGACAAAAAGCACTACGTGCACAAATCTACACCTGCGGTACGGCCAACGTCGAAGAAAATGGAGGAGTTAGCGACTTCCCCGGGATTTCTTCTCCCGCTTTGAACTTCAGCAGCACGCGAAGGGCCCTGTCAAGATCCCCCTCGGACATTTTCTCAGCTGAAACCCTCGTCGGATCACGGCGCCCAGAATAAAGAAACATCGGGTGCGCCCTCGCTTGGAGAGGCTGCACCCGACGCTCAAGAAAAGTCCGGATGATGTCCACGCCGTTCACCTCCTTCTCCGGAATCAGCTGGAGATCCTCCACCAGACGGTAAAGGGCCTCTATCTCTGCCACCTCACCGTCCAAGATTTAGTTTTTCCAAGACCTTTTCCGCTCAATCATTTGGGAGGGGTCAAAGGGAACAAGAACAAAATCTTGCCCGGACACTACGGAGTCGCGGATATAAAACCATCGCCTCCGCCAGTACTGGACAGATTCAGACATGGAAAAGGAAAAGAAGAGCAGATTGGGACTAAGGGAGATGATGAAACCCCCAATGGGATACACACCATCCGAACCAGATTGCCTCTTCACGGAATAGAGCTTCCGGAAGAGGCCAAAGTGCGGCTCAATGCCAAGCCAACACTCGCAAAAAGTGATAAAACACGCAATGTGGAGAAGAGAATTGGGAGACAGGTGATGAAGCTGAATCCCATAGAAGAAGAGCAGTCCACGGAGGAAGTCGTGGACCGGAAAAAAAAACCACGCAAAACGAAGGCGAGAAATATAACCCGATACCTAGATGGCGGACGGGGGATTACCTCATTACCGGGTAGTTTGACGGCCTCCCTATCCTGCGGGATCAGGCCCCGCTCGCGAAGCTTGCGGAGATCGCACTCCCGCGTCTCTGATCGCCGCCAGCCACCATCGGTGACGCGAGTAGCGGCGGTGCCCTTTTTTCCTCCGGCGGCGCTGGTCCCAATCGCAGATGAAGATTTTCTTTGGTTTCCCCATTGCGCTACGGCGGCGCCGGCGGTGAAAACGCAGAAAGAATGACGGAAATGTGGAAGGAAATCCCAACGCGCAGCAAGAATCACTAGAGCACAAGGAGGCAATGAACACAAGAACTGGTGTGGTGAAAACAAACCGCAACTTTCCCCAATGATTATAACAGTGAAGACGACGCACGACAGCCGTCCATCCAGAAGACCTAGCGCCAATGGCAGATCTGACCGTACACGTGTCAACATCACAACGAACCGTCGTTACCACGCCGTCCACTACGCGCGGAAATCGAGGAGACGCCGTAATTATCTCCACGCCGCGCGTGACCGGTCAATTCAAAGTCAGCAAGTGGGACCCACCTTCGTCCAGTCAAGTCATCTCTGGCGTAGCAGACGCTTGAGGTCATTTGATCGCCAGCACTGATGTCATCAAAAGCTATACTAGCACCAACTGCAATTCTTCGGCTCCACATCTAAGTGTAGGGTTCGCGGCATAGAACACAAAAATTTTCCTACGATGTGAACTATATACCAAGATCTATCTACTAGATACAAACAACGGGCAGATGTATATCCGTAGAGAACATACCCTTGAAGACCGACAAAGCCTAACGAGTTCAACTCGTGGTTGATGTAGACGATCTCTTATCGATCTCAAGATCGAGAGTAAGTCCTAGCGCCGCAAATTAGCAGCGCATCCGTGCTCGCACACACGTTCGAGGCACCGAGAAACCTCCGCCTCCTCGCTCCAGCGATGCAGTGGAATCACAACTCTTTCTTGCCGAATAGCCACCGGGAACATGTATCTCGCTAGTCCGAGACCATGGGGGATAAATTCTAGAGGGGGAGAGAGATCCTTCACGAGGAGGTGTGAGAGACAAGTGAGGAGGGGGGCTCCTTTTATAGGAGGAGGGGGGAACCCCAAGGGGGTGGCTGGCGCATGGGGCTGCCCCCTTGCCCTCCCCTCTTCATGTGGGTGGACACTCCACTCACAAATCTCCTTTAAGTTCCCTCCACTCAAAAGTCCACTCAAATTCCCATTAAATTTCCACCAAATTTAATGCAAACTCTCATTAAATAAAACTATTTTATTTTATTCAAAATTTTGTCAATTACTTTAATGACAAACATTCACAAATAACCCCTTGCTAGAATTCTATTTCACATGCATAACCACTTTATGCAATTTCACCCGAAAACCTGTTTCGGTATCTAGTGAAATAAATTCCTGCGCTTGTTCATTCTTTCGGCACGAAACATTTGCTCCAATTGGATGTCGGTGTCTCTTAAGTGTGTCACCCTACGGTTTGTGAATAATGCGGACATGATCGAGACCCCTCTCGGATCAATAATCAGAAGCGGGATCTGGAGACCCATACTGACTCCCACACATTCAACGATGACTTTCTTGTGATCGTCGGAACCTTTTACGCTAGTATCTTAATCTCACGATATATTACATGTCCGAGATTCGATCATCGGTATCTCCATACCTAGTTTGATCTCGTTACCGACATGCACTCTTTTCTCGTTCCTGTGATATAACATTCTAGTGATCAAATCAGTTGCTTGCAAGCTAATCAATGTGATATCACCGATAGGGCCCAGAGTATATCTATCCGTCATCGGGATGAACAAATTCCACTCTCGATCCATGAGCCTCAACATAACACTTTATTAGTTCTGAATCCATCTTTATAATCACCCTATTACGGTGTGATGTTTGATGTTATCAAGAAACTCTTCTGGTGTTAGTGATTGACATGATCTCATGGTCTAAGGATTAGGATCACTTCGTAAGTTGTTATAGCAATATAAACTCAATGACTTTGATCGTAATGCTATACTTTGGATGAATGTTCCTCACACCATTACACTAATGTTGTGATCCCGTTATTAAAAACATCCAATGTCCATGATCAGGAAACCTTGATCATCTTGTTAATCAACGAGCTAGTTTATGAGAGAGGCATAACTAGGAACTTCCTGTTTGTTTATTAAACACACATGTATTAACGTTTCCGTATTAATAAAATTATAGCATGCAAAATAAACATCTATCATATACTTGGAATACACATAATAAACACTTTATTATTGCCTCTCAGGGCATATTCCCTTCAGTCTCCCACTTGCACTAGAGACAATAATCTAGTTACATAGTGATAAATCTAACACCCATTGAGTTCTGGTGTTGATCATGTTTTGCTCTAGGGAGAGTTTTAGTCAACGGATCTGCTATATTGAGATCCGTATGTACTTTACAAATCTTTATATCTCCATCCTTGACATGCTCGCGGATGGAGTGAAACCGGCGCTTAATATGCTTGGAATGCTTGTGAGACCTTGGCTCTTTGGCATTGGCAATGGCACCATTGTTGTCACAATAGATCACCATTGGGTCCAACGTGTTTGCCACCACTCCTAGTTCGGATATGAACTCCTTCATCCAAATTGCTTCCTGAGCCGCTTCTGAAGCAGCAACATATTCGGCCTCCGTTGTTGATCCCGCTACCACAGGTTGTTTGCAGCTCCTCCAACTAACCGCTCCGCCATTCATGAGAAATACGTATCCAGATTGAGACTTAGAGTCATCCGGATCGGTGTCAAAGCTAGCGTCGACATAACACTTAGCGACGAGCTCTTCTTCACCTCCGTATACAAGAAACATATCCTTAGTTCTTCGTAAGTACTTAAGGATATTCTTGACCGCTATCCAGTGTTCCGAACCTGGATCCGATTGGTACCTACAAGTCAAACTAATAGCATGTTCCACATCCGGTCTTGTACATAACATGGCGTACATTATAGAGCCTATGGCTGAAGCATAGGGGACTTTGTCCATTATCTCTCTTTCTTCCGCCGAAGCCGGACTTTGAGTCTTACTCAATGTCTTGCCTTGCAACATAGGTAAGAACCCCTTCTTACTTCCGTCCATTTTAAACTTCTTTAAAATCTTATCAAGGTATGTACTTTGCGATAGCCCTATTAGGCGTCTAGATCTATCTCTATAGATCTTTATGCCTAATATGTATGACGCTTCACCTAGGTCCTTCATTGAAAATTTGCTGTTTAGTTAACTTCTAACACTGTTTAAAAGATCTATATCATTTCCGATCAATAATATGTCATCCACATATAATATCAGAAATTCCACATTGCTCCCACTCACTTTCTTATAAATACAAGCTTCTCCATAAGTTTGGACAAATCCAAACTCTTTGATCACCTCATCAAAGCAGAGATTCCAACTTCGTGATGCTTGCTTCAATCCATAGATGGATCGCTGAAGCTTGCACACCTTGTTAGCATCCTTAAGATCGACAAAACCCTTTAGTTGTATCATATACAACTCTTCTTCAATATTACCATTGAGAAACGCGGTTTTGACATCCATCTGCCATATCTCATAATCAAAATATGCAGCAATTGCTAACATAATCCTAACTGACTTTAGCATCGCTACGGGAGAGAAAGTCTCATCGTAGTCAACTCCTTGAATTTGTCAAAACCCCTTTGCGACAAGTCGAGCTTTATAGACGGTCACATTACCATCAGCATTAGTTTTCCTTTTGAAAATCCATTTGTTCTCCACGGCCTTTCGGTCGTGAGGTAATTCCACCAAGTTCCAAACTTGATTTTTATACATGGATTCCATCTCGGATTTCATGGCTTCTAACCATTTGTTGGAATCCGGGCTCATCATCGCTTCTTCATACGTCGCAGGGTCATCATTTTCATCAACCATGAAATTCATGACAGGATTTCCGTACAGCTCGGGAGCTACACGCGTCCTGTTTGACCTGCGAGGTTCGGTAGTACTCTCTTTCGGAGTTTCATGATCATTATCATTAGTTCCCTCTTCAACAGGTGGAGCCAACTCCGGAACAACTTCCGGCGCTGCGCTACTCGCCATACTTTGAAGAGAAGGTTCCACAACCTCTTCGAGTTCTACCTTCCGACTACTCACACCTTTCGCGAGAAACTCTTTCTCTAGAAAGGATCCATTCTTGGCAACAAAAACCTTGCCCTCGGATCTATGATAGAAGGAATACCCAATAGTTTCTTTAGGGTATCCTATGAAGACGCATTGTTCCGCTTTGGGTTCAAGTTTATCCGGTTGAAGTTTCTTCACACAAACATCGCATCCCCAAACTTTAAGAAATGACAGCTTAGGTTTGTTTCCAAACCACAATTCATACGGTGTCTTTTCAAAGGATTTAGATGGTGCCCGATTTAAAGTGAATGCAGCAGTTTCTAGTGCATAACCCCAAAATGAAAACGGCACGTCCGTCAGAGACATCATAGATCGAACCATATCTAATAAAGTACGATTACGACGTTCCGACACACCATTTCGCTGTGGTGTTCCGGCAGGTGTGAGTTGTGAAACAATTCCACACTCTTTCATGTGAGTGCTAAACTCGTAACTTAGATACTCACCTCCACGGTCGGACTGTAGAAATTTGATCTTTCTATTACGATGATTTTCCACTTCATTCTGAAATTCCTTGAACTTTTCAAAGGTTTCAGACTTGTGTTTCATCAAGTAGATTTAACTGTATCTACTCAAATCATCCGTGAAAGTAACAAAATAACGATATCCACCTCGCGCCGACACACTCATTGGACCACATACATCAGAATGTATGATTTCCAATAAATCTGTCGCCCGTTCCATTGAACCGGAAAACGGCGTTCTAGTCATCTTTCCCATAAGGCATGGCTCACATGTATCAAATGATTCATAATCAAGTGATTCCAAAAGTCCATCCGAATGGAGCTTCTTCATGCGTTTAACGCCAATATGACCTAGACGGCAGTGCCACATAGATGCGGATATATCATCATTAAGTTTAATCCTTTTAGCATCAACATTATGAATATGTGACACATTATCATCGAGATATAATAGAAATAAACCATTCATCATCGGTGCATGACCATAAAAGATTTCATTCATATAAATGGAACAACCATTGTTCTCAGATTTAAATGAATAACCACTTCGCATCAAACACGATCCAGATACAATGTTCATGCTCAGTGCAGGCACCAGATAACATTTATTCAAGTTTATAACTAATCCCGACGGCAAGTGGAGAGGCAGCGTTCCGACGGCGATCACATCAACGCTTGATCCATTGCCGACACGCATCTTGACCTCACCCCTTGCTAGCGGTCGCTTGTTCCGCAGCCCCTGATTCGAGTTACAAATATTAGCAACTGAACCGGTATCAAATACCCAGGTGCTACTGCGAGCACTAGTCAAGTACACATCAATAACATGTATATCATATATAGCTTTGTTTGCCTTGCCGGCCTTCTTGTCTGCCAGATACTTGGGGCAGTTGCGCTTCCAGTGGCCAGTCCCCTTATAATAGTAGCATTCGGAATCAAACTTAGGTCCAACTCGGGGTTTCATTTCAGGCGTGGCAATAGGCTTGCCGCCCTTACTTCCCTTCCGTTTTCCCTTCTTGTATTTCTTGAAACCAGTGTTCCTATTGATCATCAACACTTGATGTTCCTTTTTGATCTCCACTTCTGCAGTTTTAAGCATTGACAGAAGCTCGGGGAGAGACTTCTTCATGCCTTGCATATTATAGTTCATCACGAAGCTCTTATAGCTAGGTGGCAGAGACTGCAGAACACGATGGATGCCTAAGTCAATGGGAATCGATATTCCCAAGGACACAAGCTTATCGGCGTAACCCGACATCTTGGGTACATGCTCACTAACGGAGCTGTGCTCTTCCATCATGCAGCTAAAGAACTTTTCTGAAGCGTTGTAGCTCTCTACAGCAGCATGTGTGTCGAAAATCATTTCCAACTCACACATTGAAATGCATTGCCGTTTTCGAAAGGCTTTCGAAGTTCCGGCTCTAGCCCATACAATATGCCGCAATGAACTAAGTTGTGGTCCTCCTGACGAGTCTAATAGACATTCTTCTCCTCGTCAGGGGCATCATCAAAATGTGGGGGGCCTAACGGCGCTTCTAGCACATATTGCTTTTGTGCAGCAGAGAGGAGAATCCTCAAATTCATGGCCCATTCGGTAAAGTTGCTACCGTTCGTTGCTAGTTTCTCTTTCTCCATGAACACATTGAAATTAAAAGCAGGTGGTGCCATCTACAACAGAATTTGTAAAGTTTAGACTAAGTGTATGATAGATTGAGTTCAACTAATCTAATGAACTCCCACTCAAAAACGACATCCCTCGTGCCTTTTTGGTGATTACATGAACCAAATCCAAGTCCGATCATCACGTGAGTCGGTATAGCTTCAAAGGCGAGCATCAAATGGGCATCATATCAACTATATGACTCATGCTTTAACTTTCGGTCCGTGTTCCAAGGCCATGTCTGTACATGCTAGGCTCTCCAAGTTAGAACCTTAGTATTCGCGTGTGTAACTATTTTACACCCGAAATATGGTCGTGGATCCAAGAACACCCGATCATCACGTGATGTCTTGGAGCGACGAAAACATAATCGGTGCATACTAAAGGAAGAACACATTCTTATCTTGATATTTAAATGAGGGATCATCTTATTATGCTAACAAAGCGCTAAACAAGCAATATAAGATGCTATCAAACATCATATGTTTATTAGTGAAATGATATGGTTCCCGCAGATGATCTCTATCATGTGCATCGTGGTATGATCACTATCATACCTATATGTGTAAATCCAAGGTCTATGGATTTTACACGCTATGTGTGTTGTAAGAGTATCATCTCATACTTCTACTTACAACACTACCATATCATAACACTAGCCCAGCAACAATCTAAACTAGACGCCTCTAATTTATCCATTCCAAGTTTTACGTGGCTTAGGGCTTTCGAGATAGAACCGTTCTTACCTACGAACATGAACCACAACGAGGATAATCAAATTGTTGACAACTCGCTTGCAAAATAGACATTGACTATAGTAGGAGAGACAGACACCCGCTAGCCACTTATGCAAACTAGTTGCATGTCAAGCGTGGAACAGGTCTCATGTGCGAGGACATGTAAAGTTTGTCCGGGCCGCTTCATCCCACTATGCCACCAATATCCAAAATTACAACAAAGGAGCAACAACATGATCATCATCGCCCACATACTCATATGTGTACTACCCGTGTAAAGTATCTACGCATAGATCCGGCTCTGATACCACTGTAGGGTTCGCAACATAGAAAACAAAAATTTTCCTACGATGTGAACTATAAACCAAGATCTATCTACTAGATACAAACAACGGGCGGATGTATATCCGTAGAGAACATACCCTTGAAGACCGACAAAGCTTAACGAGTTCAACTCGTGGTTGATGTAGACGATCTCTTGCCGATCTCAAGATCGAGAGGAAGTCCTAGCACCGCAAATCAGCAGCGCATCCGTGCTCGCACACACGTTCGAGGCACCGAGCAACCTCCGCCTCCTCACTCCAGCGATGCAGCGGAAGCACACCTCTTTCTTGCCAAATAGCCACCGGGAACATGTATCTCGCTAGTCCGAGACCATGGGGGACAAATTCTAGAGGGGGAGTGAGATCCTTCACGAGGAGGTGTGAGAGACAAGTGAGGAGGGGGGCTCCTTTTATAGGAGGAGGGGGGAACCCCAAGGGGGTGGCCGGCGCATGGGGCTGCCCCCTTGCCCTCCCCTCTTCATGTGGGTGGACACTCCACTCACAAATCTCCTTTAAATTCCCTCCACTCAAAAGTCCACTCAAATTCCCATTAAATTTCCACCAAATTTAATGCAAACTCTCATTAAATAAAACTCTTTTATTTTATTCAGCATTTTGTCAATTACTTTAATGACAAACATTCACAAATAACCCCTTTCTAGAATTCTATTTCACATGCATAACCACTTTATGCAATTTCACCCGAAAACCTGTTTCGGTATCTAGTGAAATAAATTACTGCGCTTGTTCATTCTTTCGGCATGAAACATTTGCTCCAATTGGATGTCGGTGTCTCTTAAGTGTGTCACCCTACGGTTCCTGAATAATGCGGACATGATCGAGACCCCTCTCGGATCAATAATCAGAAGCGGGATCTGGAGACCCATACTGACTCCCACACATTCAACGATGACTTTCTTGTGATCGTCGAAACCTTTTACGCTAGTATCTTAATCCCTTTGTTTCACGATATATTACATGTCCGAGATTCGATCATCGGTATCTCCATACCTAGTTTGATCTAGTTACCGACATGCACTCTTTTCTCGTTCCTGTGATATAACATTCTAGTGATCAAATCAGTTGCTTGCAAGCTAATCAATGTGATATCACCGAGAGGGCCCAGAGTATATCTATCCGTCATCGGGATGAACAAATTCTACTGTCGATCCATGAGCCTCAACATAACACTTTATTAGTTCTGAATCCATCTTTATAATCACCCTGTTACGGTTTGACATTTGATGTTATCAAGAAACTCTTCCGGTGTTAGTGATTGACATGATCTCATGGTCTAAGGATTAGGATCACTTCGTAAGTTATTATAGCAACATAAACTCAATTACTTTGATCGTAATGCTATACTTCGGATGAATGTTCATCACACCATTACACTAATGTTGTGATCCCGTTATTAACAACATCCAATGTCCATGATCAGGAAACCTTGATCATCTTGTTAATCAACGAGCTAGTTTATGAGAGAGGCATAACTAGGAACTTTCTGTTTGTTTATTAAACACACATGTATTAACGTTTCCGTATTAATACAATTATAGCATGCAAAATAAATATCTATCATATACTTGGAATACACATAATAAACACTTTATTATTGCCTCTCAGGGCATATTCCCTTCACTAAGAGTACTCACTTGAATCTTAGATTCGACTAAATACTTGGGGGCTACTCCTATCAGGAGCGCTGGCCGCGCACCCGAAGATGAATAAAGACAAAGTTTTTCTTTGAGTCCTACGTCGAGTCTACGACTCCACTACGGACTCGGGGGCTACTCCCATAGGGAGGATGGATTCAAGCATCCGAAAAAATTGTGTCCTACGGACCTGAAGCCAAACAACGGCTGAATTAAAGTCTCTGCTCGAGTCTACGACTCGAACAGACACTCGGGGGCTACTCCCATAGGGAGCGCTGGTCGCGCACCCTATGAAATCTTCGACTGCGATCTTTTGGATCAGCACGTAAAAACTTTTTGGCAACTCTACCCCAACAAAACGATGAGTGAGCGACAATCTCCTTGGCCACCCGAAACGCCTCCGCGGTGACAAATATTCGGATGTTGCGTCTGTGACGCAAAGATAAGACCTACAGATATCATCTAGTGGCCTGGCAACGCACCCGACTGCGCTCTGCTAGTATGAATCCGTGCCAGCAGGTGCGATGAAAAATCCCGACGGACGCGTTGGGTACATCAATTAAAATCACTGGAATTCCACTCCTATAAGTCCTCCGCGGCCTGAGTCGAATTACGCCAGCATATGTTCCAGGTCCGAGTTGAGGGACTCGAACTTGAAGAAGATCGTGTTGTTTCGTCCTAAGACAGTTAACTGACCCTGATCCGTCGGGTGAGTCAGGCACACGCGTCAACAATCCCTACACACATATAATACATAGTTGCACCCAAAGGATGGAAGAGTCCTCAGCCGAATCTACGATTCGACTGATCACTCAGGGGCTACTGACATGGTTATACTCTACGGGTATGTGACTTCAGCATACCTGGTCCAGCCCAAGGAAGGCCCACAGCAGACATATGCTGGCCCATGAAGATTTTCGGGTGGCCAAGGCCCATGACGCCTTCGGATCCTTGGAGAACAAGACTAGCCTAGATAGGAAATTTAAAGGGGTAAAACCCTAGAACTTGTAACCGACTAGGACTATGCCCGGGACCTGCCTAAGTCTATATAAAGGCCAGGAGGGCACGTCCTAGATCTCTCGACTCATACTCTCGTATACACACCTCACGCCAGATCGAATCTGTGCACCCTGTAACCTTCGGTTCCGCCGTAATCAAGAGCAGACAAGCAGGAGTAGGGTTTTCCCTCCGGGGGCCTGAACGTGGGTAAATCTCGTGTCCCCTGGTTTCTTGTATGTTAACCGTTCCACAATCTCCAGCATCCCCATCTTCTCCAAAACCCAAGTCCATAACAATGGGCATTGACGAGATTAAACCTCGTCATCTATTCATCCTTATCATGACAACTTTCATGATCAAGCTAATATAGCTTCGAAAGGTGAATCACGAGTATAATTTTACTTTCCAAATCCTTTTTTGAGAATTAGGATGTCTAGCATCTCCAACCTTTGCAAATTCTCATCCAATATGAGAACATATATTATACTCTATCATGTTGCAACCAAAACATTTGTTTCTGATACTGTAATATCTTTTACACATGATGGTTTCTGAAACAATTCTTTCAGCTCCTAGATAACCTTGATATTTAAAACAACTTTTGAATATCAAGAATCATGGAGGCAAACATGATACTTCAGATACTAACACTGGAATTTTCACTCTTGATTTAATACTAATTATTAAATTTCATGGAGTTTGCTGAAAGTTTGCAATAGGACTTTAAACTTTAGATTGACACTCAAAACAATATGATACCAGTTCGTAAAGTAAATATCCAGAATTCTATAGTTCTATTATGTCAATTACAACTAAGCATAAGGTGGTAAACGAATGATAATGACTACAACAAATTATGCAAATTCACTTTGATTTATTTTATGATAAATTGAGTTTGACTAATCCAAATTAGAAATGAACTCCCACTCAAAAACGACACCCCTCGTGTTTTTTTGGTGATTACATGAACGAAATCCACTATACCAAGTTCGATCATCATGTGAGTCGGTGTAGCTTCAAAAGCGAGCATCTATATGGGCATCATATCAAACATATGACTCATGCTTAACCTTTCGGTCCGTGTTCCGAGACCATGGCTGTACATGGTAGGCTCGCCAAGTAAGAACCTTAGTATTTGCGTGTGTAAATCTGTCTTACACCCGATGTATGATCATGGATTCAAGTGCACCCGATCATCACGTGATGTCTTGAATCGACGAAACATAGTCGGTGCATACTTAAGGGAGAACACATTTTTATCTTGATGTCTAAATGAGGGATCATATTATAATGTGTTGGAATTATGCCCTAGAGGCAATAATAAAGATGTTATTATTATAATTCGTGTTCATGATAATGTTTATATTCCATGCTAGAATTGTATTAAGCGGAAACATTAATACTTGTGTGGTTTGTGAACAACACCGTGTCCCTAGTACGCCTCTATGGACTAGCTCATTGATTAATGATGGTTAAGGTTTCCTAACCATGGACATGAGTTGTCAATTAATAATGAGATCATATCATTGGGAGAATGATGTGATGGACAGACCCAAACTAAGCAAAGCAATTAGATCGTGTCATCGTGTTCGTCTTTGCGAAGCTTTTCATATGTCAAATATTGTATTCCTTAGACCATGAGATAATACAACTCCCTGGTATCGGAAGAAAGCTTTGAGGTCATCAAATGTCATCCTATGAGAGGGTGATCATAAAGGTGTCTCTCAGGTGATCGGAAAGTATCTGTTGGGTTGTATGTATCGAGATGGGATTTGTCCCTCCCAAGTTGGAGAGATATACTTCGGGACCACTCGGTAATCGATATCAACACCGCTTGCAAGCATGTGGTTAAGGAGTTAATCACAAAGTGATATCGGATTACGGAACGAGTAAAGTACTTGTTGTGAACGAGATTGAACTAGGTATGACGGTACCGACGATCAAATATCGGGCAAGTAAAATATCACGAGACGAAGGGAATATATATGGGATTGATTGAATCCTGGCATCGTGGTTCATCCGATATGATCATCGATGAATGTGTGGGAGTCAATATGGGTGCCCAGACCCCGCTGTTGATTATTGATAGAAGATCATGTCTGCATATTCTCGAACCCGCAGGGTCACACACTTAACGTGTCTCGACGCTAGGATAGATTGGATAATTGGTTTATGAGTTTTTGTTCGGAGTCTCGGATGGGATCCGGGACATCACGAGAGGTTCCGGAGTGGTCCGGAGAATAAGATTCATATAAGGCAGTGTAGTTTTTGGAGTTCGGAATTGTTCCGGATTAATCGGTATTGTACCGGAAGCTTCTAGAACCTTCCGGAAGGGGACCAACGTGGCCACACATTCTGGGAGGGGGCATGGGCCTATGAGGGAGTGCCCTGGCCGCATTGGGCCAAGGGCACAAGGCCCCATAGGGCCCAGCCGGCCTAGAGGGTTTAAACTCTGGATAGAGCTTCTAGAAGGGGGGGTTTCCTTGCCCCCCACTCCTTCTCCTTTGGGGCCGCCGGTTTGGGCTTGGGGGAGGGGCTAGGGCTGCGCCCCACCCCTCTATATAAAGAGGGCTGGGGGCGCACCACCCCCCACACCTTCCCCTCCAACCCTAGCTGCCCTGCTGCCCTCCTCTCTCCCTCCCGACTGTTTGTAGGCGAAGCCCTACTGCAGAAATTCTCCACCATATACACCACGCCGTCGTGTTGTAGATCCAATCCATCTCTCCACCATACTTGCTGGTCCGAGGAAGGAGGAGACGTCGAGGTGCTGCACGTGTGCATCTCACGGAGGCACCGCCACTTGTGGTGCTAGATCGGATCGGATCGCGAGGAGGAGAAGCGAGTACGACTACATCACCCATGTTCCGACGAACGTTCCGCTGTGCGAATCTTCAAGGGTATGAAGATCTAATCCAATCTCTCTCGTTGTTTGCATCTCCTAGATTAGATCTTGGCTTTCCCTCTGTTCGCATCCTTAGAAAATTTTGATTTACTATGCCGCGAAACCCTTCATAATGCTACTACAACGCCAAACAAGCAATATAAGATGCAAACAAACATCATATGCTACATTGATATGATATGGTTCTTGCAACCTTGATCACTATCTTGTGCATCGTAGAATGATCTTTATCATTCCTATATGTGTAAGACCAAGCTCTATGGAACTTACACTTTGTCATATTATAATTTTAAATAGTATCAATCCAGCTACAAATTATAACACTACCATATCATAGTACTTGCCCGGCAAAATCAAAAACTAGACGCCTCTAATTTATCTTTTGCTTGTTTTACGTGGATGAGGGCTTTCGGAGATAGAACCATTCTTACCTACGAACATGGAACCACAACGATGATAATAAAATTATTGGAAACTCGTTGTAAATCAGATATTGACTATAGTAGGAGAGACAGACACCCGCAAACCACTTATGCAAAACTAGTTGCATGTCAAGCGTGGAACAGGTCTCATGTGCGAGGACATGTAAAGTTTGTCCGGGCCGCTTCATCCCACTATGCCACCAATATCCAAAATACACATAAGAACCAATGACATGACCATCAGCACCCACATACTCATATGTGTACTACCCATGCAAAGCATGTATGCATAGATCCGGCTCCGATACCACGATAGGGTTTGCAGCATAGAAAACAAAAAAATTCCTACGATGGGAACAACTAAGTACCAAGATCTATCTACTAGATACAATCAACGGGTGTATATATATCCATAGAATAGATAACCTAACATACCAAAAATCTTTAACGAGGTTGTACTCGTGGATGATGTAGTTCAACGCTTGGTGATCTCAAGATCGAGAAGAAGTCCATCCGGTCCAGCAGGTCCAGCACCATCAAGTTCAGCATTGCAAAGTAGTGGTGCATCCGTGATCGCAGACACGTTCGGGTATCTCGACAACCTCCGCTTCCTCGCTCCAGCGAAGCAGCGGAAGCAACAAATTCTTCCAGAAAAAGTCACCGGGAACATGTATATTGCTGATCCGATACCATGGGGAAATTCTAAAGGGGGAGAGAGATCCTTCGCGAGGAGGTGTGAGTATGAGAGAGGGAGAGGGGGTCCTTTTATAGGAGGAGGGGGCACCCCAAGGGGTGTGGCCGGAGCCATGGTGGCTTCCCCCACCCTTCCTCCATTCATGTAGGTGGAGCTCCCACTCACAAAAGACCCTTCATTTCTCCACTCAAAATCCCACTCTAAATTCCCATTAAATTTCCACAAAAATTTAATGAAATATCTCTTTAAATAAAAATCATTTTATTTATTTATTTATAATTATTCAATTACATTTATTAACAAACATTCACATAAAACCCCTTGCTAGTATTCTATTTCATATGCAGAAACAATTTCAGCAATTTCACCCGAAACAATTCCGGGTTCTAGTGAAATAAATTCCTATGTTTTCTTTTTCTTTCTATGGCATATTATTTGCTCCGAATGGTGACGGTATCCCTTAAGTTTGTCACCCTACGGTTCACGAATAATGCAGACATCATCGAGGCCCCAATCCGATCAAAAATCAACAACGGGACCTAGAGATCTGTACTGACTCCCACACATTCAACGATGACTTATGTGATCATGTGAACCTTATAAGCATGTAACTCAATCCCTTTGTCTCGCGATATATTACATGTCCGAGATTCATTCATCGGTATCTCCATACCTAGTTTGATATCGTTACCGAGATGTACTATTTTATTGTTCCCGTGATATGACATTCTAGTGATCAAATCACTTGTTTGCAAGCTAATTAATGTGATATCCCCGAGAGGGCCCAGAGTATATCTCTCCTTCATCGGGATGAAAAAATTCCACTCTTGATCCATGAGCCTCAACATAACACCTTCGTAGCACTAAAACCATCTTTATAGTCACCCTGTTACGGTGTCATGTTTGATGTTATCAAGATACTATTCTAGTGTTAGTGATTGACATGATCTGATGGTCTAAGGATTAGGATTACTTTGTATGATGTTATAGAAATATACACACAATGACTTTGATCATAATGCTATACTTAGGATGAATGTTCATCACGCCATTCTATAAATGTTGTGACCTCGTTATTAACAACATCTAATGTCCATGATCATGAAACCTTTGATCATCTTGTTAATCAATGGGCTAGTTTATAAGAGAGGAATAACTAGGAACCTTCTATTTGTTTATTAAACAAACATGAATTAAGGTTTCCGTATTAATACAATTATAGCATGCAAAATAAACATTTATCATAAACAAGGAATAAGATAATAACCACTTTATTATTGCCTTTCGGGCATATCCCCTTCAACATAAGGCTGTATAGGATAGGTTTATTTTGAGGGTCACCTTCTAAAAGTTGTGGAGTCAGGCATGTTGCTTGGAGAGGCTTTTCCGCCTTCCCGCATCCTTGAGATCCCGCTTGGCCGGTGGCCTAAGTGTCCTCGGGGGGATGTCGGTGTTGTCCGCGCGCTGGGTGCCATCCATCGGGAAGTCAGGAGCCCCTGGACTGAGGTAGTCCTCGGCAGCCTCTTCAGTACTCATGCGTGGTGGTGGCGGCTCCTAGGTTCTCTCGAAGGCTTGGGTGCCGACCACGCCCTGCTCCTCGCGAGGAGGGCGTGGCATGGCTGCTGCCCTCTTGAACATGGCGTTTTCCTGGGCCGCCATATGTCTCCTCCTCGTGGATCCCCCGATGTAATCCAGGTCCTCGGGGTAAGAGGTGGCTGCATCTTTATAGGCATGCTCGAGGGAGCACAGGGCCTCCACTTCATCGCAGCAAACTGTGATGGTCTCGCCGTTGCCCCCGGGCATCTTGATGATGTTGTAGGCATGGTGGGTTGCCGCCATGAACTTGGCCAGCATAGTGTAGCTGAGGATGACATTGTACGGGAGCTCGATGTGAGCCACATCGAACTCGACGAGCTCGGTGTGGTAGTTGTCACGCGTTCCGAACGTGACGGAGAGGAGCACCTGCCCGATGGGTATGGTGGTTTCGTCTGTCACTCCAGAGAATGGAATGGTCGGCATCAGCCTCTCATAAGGCACCTGTACCTGGGTGAACGTCTCGGTGGAGATCATGGTCAAGTCGGCGCCTCCGTCGATGAGAGTCTTCACAACCGCGATGTTTTTAATGGTGGGGGTGTAGATCATGGGAAGAGTGCCCACGGGCCTGGTGGAGACGGGGTGCTCGCGAGCGTCGAAGGTGATTGGGTACTACGACCACTTGAGCTTTGGGAACGAGACGCCCGGCCTGGCGACGGCGACCTCGCGAGTGAGCATATTGAAGATCCGGTTGGATATAGGGGCCTGGGAACCACCAAGGATGCAAGCGACAGCTCCTTATAACACCTAGTGGCCCCTAGGATCCTTGGCACGGCCCTTCTCTGCTTGCGGAGGGTGCTGCTGCACGGCGTTGGCTTGATGGCCCATTTGCGGTGTGTCGTGGCCTCCGGAGTTGTTGTTCCAGAACTCGCCCCCATGGTGGCCACCCCTTGTGCCTCCGCATTCACCGCCGGGTCTTCCCCTTCTCTAGTTGTTACAAATGTCGCAGAGCTTCTTGAGCTCCTAGCAGTCGGTGGGGTTCCCGTTCCTCTTGTGGAAGTGACAGTATGTGTTGTGTCATCCCTCTCTCCTTCACCACGCTCCTCGTGAGGACTCCTCCTGTTCGGCTCGGCGGCAAGGACGATGACGGTCTTGTACTTGGAGTCCTTGTCCTTGCCCTTGGATGAGCTCGACGCCTTGGGGGTGATATCTACTTCAGCAAGGACAAACATCCGCCTTGGCGCACTTTTTAGCCATGACAAAGAGTTCGGCTGTCGTGGTGAGGTTCTCGCCCTGGATGCCGATCTTCTCCCTCATTTTGACGTCCTTGAAGCCTTTGGAGAAAGCGGTGATGATTTTGGAGTCCGATATCTTTGGGATCTTGTTGCGGACTAGGCTGAACCTCTACAGGAACTTGAAGAGGGTCTCTTCAGGTTCCTGGTGTACCTGGCGAAGGTCGAAGTATGTGAGCGGGCACTCTTATCTTCTCTTAAAATTAGCGATGAAGATGGAGCTGATCTTGTCCCATGAGTCGATGGACTTTTCTAGCAGGCTCACCAGACAAGTGCTGGTTGATTCCTTCAGGCACAGGGGAAGCCAGTTCTCCATGATGCGGTCATCGCCTCCTGCAGCCTCGATGCCCGTGGTGTAGAGCTGCAAGAACTCGCACGGGTTGGTTGTTCCGCCGTAGCACGCTGTCGTCTCTAGACGGAACTTGTGCAGCCAGACCACTTGGCGGAGCACCTTTTTGAGGGCAAGGCAGCCATTGGTTTGCACCGCTTGCCGCTGGCAAGGGCCGCACGATTCTGCTGGCCTGCCGTGGCAATTTTCTCTGCGAGATGGTCTTTGTGCCCATGGGGGCACTCTTGGTCGCCGGCGGGGGCGCCTGGTCGGGCTTGGAGGCCGACAGCGAGCCCCCAGCCCCTGTTTCTGGTTCTCACCCTAATCCCCTTGCTCTTGCACGAGAAAGCATGGCGACATGGAGGAGCTCGACGATCCAGTCACCGCACCTCTCCTTGCCTGAGTCGGCCGGTGGGTGATCCAGGAGTTCCTCCACCATGCGCTTGGCTTCCTCAGGCTTAAGGTGCTCGGTGTTGCCGCCGAGGATGCTTGCGCAAGAGCAGGGTGGCGCCGTGCGAAGAGGACAGGGACTCCCGCGATGGTCAGTAGGTAGAGCCCCCATTGTCCTTGGTACATGGGTCCCACTCGGACAGGGTGCATCGCGGATCCATCTCGGTCTGGGCCCTGCTTGCCGCATGGCAGAGCGCGCGCTCAGTGCGGTTCTCGGTGTGAGACGACATGTGGCCGAGGTTGATGAAGATCTTGAAAGCGCACCTCAGCCCCTACCTGGCTCGTGAAATGTCGGAGATTTGTCGCGTGAAGGAACTAGGGTCCAACGATTTCTAGGTTCGTGAGGGGGCTGAACACGCGTTCTCAAGGAGCCTCGACGATGACGGCGACGATGGAGCAAGCACCATAACAAAGAGGTGACACGGGGTTTTTACCAGGGTTCGGGACCCTCATGAGGAGGTCAAGCCCCGACTCCTGCTTTGTTGTATTGCTCGCTCTGCTTTGCGAGGGTACAATGGAGATTGTATGTGTAGGGTTTAGATTGCAGGGGACCGATCCTTTCTAAGGTAGGAGAAGGGTACCTTATATAGGTTGGCGTCGGGCCTCTTCCCTATCCCTCGGGCGGGAAGGGCATCCACGGTGCCGCTCCTCGAGATCCCAGTGCAGAAAACTACTTTAAACTTGGTCAAGCTTGTCGCGCTCCACACTGTCCTCCTGTAAAGCGTCCTTTGTGGGCGTCGCTTGTCTTTATCCGGTGCTCCCTACTTTTCCCCCTTTCACCAAAAGGGAAACTAGGGGAGCTTCCCATCGTGAGATTACATGTACTTTCCGTGCGAAAGGAGAGTGGACAGAGTCTTCTTTACCGAGGCGGTCGGCGCCACAGAAGCACTGTACTTCATGTTGGGGCTGCATTTCGTACTCCGCAGGGTGAAGTTACCGTCCTGCCCTGGACGCGCTCCGAGGTATCCGAGGCTCGGGGCGCGTAACTTGGTGTTGTGGAAAGACCCCTCCGGAGGTGTTACCTCTCGAGGCTCATTCTCTGGCGATGCGGGCGCCTCATGATGTACGCGAGGTTGGTTTCCCTCCAGAGGCGTGCCACCTCTCGAGGACGGAGATTCCCAAGGCGTGGAGCTCGTCAAATGCGGGGAGATGGCACCCCGGTTGCCAGGGCCCTTCCGAGGGATATGGCTAAGTACTTAGTTTTGACGCTCTCAAGAGGTTTGTATACTTTACCCACATGTCTTAGTCAACCCCGGCAAACCCATAACACCTAGTTGTGTAATGGCCGTGAGGAGAACGAGATGAGAACACTTAGAAGCAGTCACCTACGCCATACCTCCGACCATACCCACCTACATATTCTACCTTTCTAGTCACGATGGGTCAGGTTCCCTCAACCTAATAGTCAAGACAGACATTTGACATGTGAGCGTATATGGAAGCTCCCTAAACATGAATTCCTCCAATCTCCTTCAGCCTGGGTGGGTGCACATAAGACATGAGCAAATCATAGATATGGTTCCATGGAAATTACCCCCATAGATATGGACGTGCAACCATAGAAATGATTTCTTATTGGCACTCAGCCTGAAATATATCAATGCTATTCACCTAGGTGCTTCATTAAGTTAGGTTCTATTCATCATAGAAAACATATCCTCTCACTAGCACATACCTTGATATGAACCCATCCACTAAAGGCTAAGCATTGAAGTCCTACGTTGTTTTCTACTCAACTGTCAAGATTGATATGGATATAGTAAGTGGGTTGCACAACATAGCATAATACTATAAATAAGCCTATGCATGCAATCTAAGAAAACAACTAAGTGCATAAGAAAAATAGTAGGACATTTATGACGTTACCTTCCCTTGATTGAAGTTGTTGCATTCACTCTCCTAACAACAAAAATGGTTACACTTGGGCAATCAACATGTTTCATGAATAATACAACAAATAAACAAAGAAAGCAAACGCACAAGTCAAGCGGTATAAAGAAAGGTATGCCAAGCATGCAAAAGGTTTTATTTATATTATTAATATTTATTAAACATTTATTTAATCATGATATAAATTTATAAAGTTTCAGCTCAGAAAATATAACTGTCATATGTTTGTTATTGGCATCATAGACTTATAGAAGAACTAGGTCGCATGCATTTATCTTGGGTGTAACAATGTTTGAATAGCTTATCCTCTAGTCCTATTGGACAAAGGAATCAATATTGAACATTTTGAAAATGGATTCATTTTAAATCATTTCTTTAATTAGAGTTATGTCGAAAATAGCATTAAAAGTAAATAGTTTCATATTTAAATATTTTTTTTCTAATCATACTTTAAAATTTTACCCTTTGATCCTATTGGATAGGGGACTAAAATTTTAGTATTCTGCAAAAGGAATCACACTAAAATTATTTTTAGAAATAACGATATGCAAATAATACCTAAATGGAAGTTCTACAACATTGTTCAAACTATATTTCTCAAATTTGAAAACTACCAGTATTGGTTCCAAGTATTCCAAAGATATATTATTTGATAAATTTGGATTTATAGAATAATTTTTCATAATATAAATACTCAAGTTTAGATTTCAAAATTAGAAAATTGTATCTTTAACTTCAAATTTTATTTTATAATAATTTTCTACACAATTTTCTAAATCCATCCATATGTCCTATGCATTTTTATAAATATTATAAAATTGTCTATGAATTTTATAAGTTTGAAATATTTCTATTATAACTAAAATAAAAACAGAAATCGAGTGGATAAGGTTACACACGTGGCGACATGTGATTGGCTGGCAGCACTTGTGCGGTGCTGACTAGGACGCTAACATAGCACGCTGCCACGGCGCACACTTGGAGGAGGATGAGTAGGCTGTAAAACTTCATTTAACTTGTCTATTTCGAGCCGACGGATTAGGATCTGACGATCAGGAATAGATAGAGGAGGGGAGCTCACGGTGGTGGCAGTTCGATAGGGGGCAAAGACGGTGCTCCAATTGTCCTCGGAGATGTTGCAGTGGACGACGGTGACCGGAGCGTCGCCAAGAGGTCGTTGTTGGAATATTAGGCATAATTTCCATGATTAATTTCAGAATATTAAGCATGACAAAACCAGCTACTAGCTCATGTAACTCGAACATACTAGATGTAATAAACAACAGGATGAACGGAAACAAACAGCAGCTAAACATGTACTCGCAGAACATGATGAATAACCAAACAGGATCACGTAGCACGTACCATTCGGTTGTCGTGGTAGAAACTTTGGGGAAGACTGATCGAAGCAGACGGCGATGAAGACGGCGGTTGGCAGCACCGCCCGACTTGGATGGAAGACGACCGGTGATGAAGAACTCGAGCAATCGCGCGGAGCGCTTCCCAAAAACCTTATTCGCCCTCTCCCGTATAGGATCACAAGGGCGACTGGTTCCGGAGACATGCTCTCCCGTCCGCCGGCAAGCGGGAAGGAGTAGACTATGGTGACGGCGCAAGTAGAGAGGATAGCAAAACCCTAAATTGGTTTTCGGTGGTGTTGTGGCGGTAGACGCGCAGGACTTTATATAGAGCGGCTGAGGAAACCCTAACGGAGGCGAACGTGGGCCCAGTCCACGTTGCGCACATTCGGGTCGGTTACAGTAGCCCACGATCGGGAAGCGCCCGAATTAACTAACCATTTGACACGTCTGTCAAAACCTTAAAATTTTCCTGAGCAACAAAATAAAGCTCGGCTCGGCGAGATTCCCGCAACACGCGGCGCGCGCGCGTCGTGACGGGCGGGCGGGTGGGAGGTGTCATCGTCGGAGGAGTGCGCGCGTGTATCTCTCTTATTTCCACTCACTTACAAAGTGGTGCAACACTCCACCTTATAAGGTGGTGCAACTCTCCTTCAACTTTCCATGTGGGACTAAACTTTATCTTCCACTCCACTCCCATGTGAGCTGCCACAAACATAGGTTCAAACACATATGGGCTTCCACAAATTTGGGCTTTGAGATTTAGGGAAAATCTAAAATACACATGGGCCTAAATGGATTAGCCCCATTATTTCTAAAAATCCCCCACCAGATCTCAAATGCCCATTTGAAGATTTTCCAATCCTTGATACTTGTTCATATACCAGTGTTTCAGCAGAGACTGTTAAGTTGAACTTCCGCCTAGAATCTTGAACTACGTCTATCAACAACTTGAACAATGGACGAACCTTGAATTGCAAGTTTTGTGCCAATAGATTTCACTCAAAATCATAACTAGTACCTGGCTGCCAGTAGCCTACCCCGCGGGTTGAAGCATATGCGTCATACTCACTAGTCTCTTCATGAGTTTACTAGAGATAACCCAAGTCTCATAGACCGCGACGTTTACAGTCGAGCTCATATAGGTGTGATATTTCAAGAATGCCCTGTAGGACGGTATCTTTGCTAATTAAAGCCAACAAAAACACATTAAGACAAGTTTCCAACCTGCCTTAAGATTATGAGAGTTATGCATCTTCACATAGAGAGGGTTCAAAATACTCTCCTCAGTCCACCCACTAGCTTCTTCTTCCTAGGTCCTAATTCACGGGATCTCCGATCACATAGGTTGGGTTACCACTAGGTGCGACTTCCATGGTTCTCAACCCCATCTCCCTCGATGCACTTTCTATCACATTTCATGATAGTCCCTTTGTAAAGGGATCTGCCAAGTTTTTGTCTGTTTGAATATACGTAACAGTTATTACTCCGGAGTTTCTCAATTTCCTGACAGATTTCAAACGTCTCTTCACGTGTATTGATGACTTCGCGTTATCCTTAGAATTGTTCACTTTGACAATAACAGTTTGGTTGTCACAATTCAAAAGGATTGCCGGCACAGGTTTCTCAACCACAGGCAAGTCCATCAAGAGCTCACACAGCCATTTTGACTCAACAGTGGTTGTGTCTAAAGCAGTAAGTTCTGCTTCCATAGTTGACCTCATCAATATGGTTTGTCTACGAGACCTCCATGACACTGCGCCACCTCCAAGGGTAAACACATACCCACTCATGGTGTAGAGTTCATCAACGTCAGAGATCCAATTTGAATCACTATATCCTTCAAGCACAGCACGGTTCCCTGAATAGTGAATCCCATAGCTCATTATACCACATAGATAGCGCATGACCCTTTCAAGTGCATGTCAATGATCAATACCCGGGTTAGACATGAACCTACTCAACTTTCTCATAGCAAAAGAGATATCGGGTCTTGTAGCGCTTCCTAAGTACAAGAGAACCAACAACTTGTGAATATATCAGCTGATCTGTTGGTTCCTTCTTATTCTTTCGTAATGTCAGACTGGTATCATAAGGTGTTGGAGAAGTCTTGTCATCATTAAAGCCAAATCGGCTCAAGACATTCTCAACATAATGTGATTGCGCTAAAGTAATCCCATTCTCGGTCTTAATAAGCTTGATGTTCAGAATCACATCAGCCTCTCCCAGATCTTTCATATCAAAACTCTTTGACAGGAAAGACTTGATTTCATTTATCACTTTCATGTTTGTACCAAAGATCATAATGGCATCCACGTACAAACATAATATAACGCTATCGCCCCCACCATGGCGATAGTAAACACACCTATCCGCCTCATTAATGACAAAGCCAACAGAAAGTAGAATTCAGTCAAACTTCTCATGCCATTGTTTAGGTGCTTGTTTCAGGCCATATAAACATTTTAATAACTTACTCACCTTTGTCTCTTCACCTTTTACCACAAACCCATCCGGCTGATCCATATAGATCTCCTCTTCCAACTATCCATTAAGGAAAGTTGTCTTCACGTCCATTTGATAAACGAGAAGACCATAAGAGGCAGCCAGGGATAGTAGTACTCGAATGGTGGTTAGTCTAGCGACAGGTGAATAGGTGTCAAAGTAATCTTCACCTTCTCTCTGTGTGTAGCCCTTAGCTACAAGACGCGCCTTGTACTTCTCAATAGTACCATCAGGCCTTAGCTTCTTCTTGAACACCCACTTACATCCCACAGGTTTATAACCATAGGGTCGTTCTGATAATTCCCAAGTTCCATTAGAAAGAATCGAGTCCATCTCATTTTGGACAGCTTCTTTCCAATGATCTGCATCAGGGGATGCATATGCCTCAGTAATGGATCTGGGAGTATCATCCACAAGGTACACGATGATATCATTACCAAAGGATTTTGCAACCCTCTGTCTCTTACTCCTCGTGAGAGGTTCATCATCATCCTTCTCAAGGAATTCCTCATGTGGTTGTTCACAATTCTCAATAGATGCACTAGATTCAGGAAGTATTTCAGAAGAAATCCTAACAATGATATGCATATCTTTCATAGGAAAGATGTTCTCAAATAATGTTGCATCACGAGATTCCATTATAGTATCAACATGCATATCAGGTACCTTAGATTTAACCACTAGAAATCTATAGCCTACACTCCATGGAGCATATCCTGGAAAGATACAATCCACTGTCTTGGGTCTGATCTTGCGTTTCTTGGGGATCGGTATGTTGACCTTTGCTAAACACCCCCAAGTGCACAGATACAAAAGTGATGGTTTTCTCCCAACCCACTCCTCATAAGGGGTCTTTTCTTCATTCTTGTTAGGAACTCTATTAAGGACATGACATGACGTCAACAAAGCCTCCTCCCACCATGCCTTTGATAAACCAGCAGTGGCTAACATGGAATTCACCAAGTCAGTCAGCGTATGGTTTTTCCTCTCGGTAACACCGTTTGATTGGGGTGAGTAGGGAGGCGTCCTCTGATGAATAATTCTGTGTTCCTGACAGAATTCGTCAAATATTTGGGGAAAGTACTCACCACCACGATCCGACGTAAGACGCTTGATCTTTCTCTCTAGTTGATTTTCAACTTCGGACTTATAGATTTTAAAGTAGTCTAAAGCCTCATCTTTAGTTAGCAACAAGTAAACATAGCAGAATTTAGTAGCATCATCTATCAATGTCATGAAATATATCTTTTTACCTTTTGTCAACAGACCATTCATCTCGCATAAATCAGAATTTATGAGTTCTATAGGTGCCAAGTTTCTCTCCTCGGCAGCCTTATGAGGCTTTCGAGGTTGCTTTTATTGCACACAACTATGGCAATTAGAACCTTTGGCAATAGTGAAATTTGGAATTAAACTCATACTGGACATCCGAGACATCAAACCAAAATTAATGTGACATAAACGAGAATGCCAAACACTGGTATCATCATTAACACCACCACAAATATGATTCACGGATTTATTACAAAACTCTAATAGTGAAAACCGGAACAAGACTCCGAACTCATAACCTGTAACACCCTCAGAATCGGACCTATGCAAGTTTTAGCGAAACCCGCCAAACCCGCATAGAAACGATTCAAAGGTGCCCACCAGGCACTTTCGTGCGGGTGGAAAACGAAGTAATAACATTACACAACAGTCCTCGATGGGACCCACAGAACAGATATATATAATAGCGACTCCCTGAGTCAAGAATACAGATATAATATACAAAGATCCAAATCACCTTGAAAACGATAGAGCGTCCGACTAAGGACAAGATGCAAATGGGGCTAAGAGCCCTGAAGAATAACCAATGGCGTCCATAACCCTGCCCAGGCCAAGCCGGAAGGGTAACCCTGCTAACGACGTCGATCTCAAAACCTGCTTAAACAAAAGGGGTGCCGACAAAGGGCAAAGGAAAAAGAGGAGCGTCAGTACTGAGGCCAGTACACGGCGAGACTATAATTCGGCGGTCCTCGCCTACATAGGTATGGTGGACTGAGCGGCAGCGGCAGCATGCACTAAACACCCTATAGAGACTCGATACAACCGGCGACTATCAGAGAGGGGTGGGAAAGACCTATTCGGAACCAACCTGATACTACCACCAATCAAACCCATCCTGGCGTTCCCCCCCCCCCCCCCCGACACCGATCGAGGAAGTCAACCGAGGAACTCACACAGTTGGCAATTTTATTTGTTCGGTTAACGTTGCAGCAATTACTAGTCAGGTATAGATAATCATCCTGATAAAATAAGCAGTGGGCACTTTTAGTTAATCCTTCCGTTGTAGTTGCAACAATTACTAATCAGATACAGATAACATGAGATAAACCCAAAACCCAGCAGTTGTTGGTACTTTTATTCAGCCATTCCGTTGTAGTTGCAATACTTACTAGTCAGGTACAATGGTCGCAAGCGACACTCCAAACATGCAATTGTGGGCAGTATTATTTAGCCATTCCATTATAGTGAAGCTGATTACTAGTCATTATATAGTCAAATTTATAGCAATAAACTTTAGTTATGCTTGTCTATGGTCGAGATACTGTGCTCCAAGTCGTCCATATCCGCGGACACGGCTTTCAGAAAGTTTTACCCGGCCGGGGTGCACCAATAGCAACACACACTCGATCAACCTCGGAAAAACCAAATCAAAACCCAACGCGGCCTTCACGACAAAGCAATCACAGGATTCAGAAATATTTCAGGGGGCCACCCCTTGGAGTACACCCGCAACGAAGTAAGCAAGCTCCGAGACGGACTCAAGGTTTGCGACAATGGCTGTAAACGACAGCAGATCCCCAAACGGGGACTGTCGATACCGCGAAAACATTCCGCTTCCAAAACAGTACAGCGTGCTCCTCACACAATCGTAAATAAAGCGGTAAAGCATGGCATAGGTACAGGATAGTAAATAAAACCTCAAACTAGTTGTGGCCCCAAGAAATAAGACGGAATCAAGCTCTGGCTAAGGGGGGTCCCATATACCTCCCGGATGTGGATAGCGCGATAAATCAAGGAACAGGTATCAAGTACTCGGGGTCTTACGGGACACAAGTGGGCGTTCGGAAAACCAAATATTATCTATCACCCACCGATGCCTCTACTTACTTCAATTTTAGTTGTTAAACAGGAATTAAAGTGAACAATAAGTAAAACTAGGATCATCTCCAACATCAGACATGCGGCAAGGCTCCAACAACTGTGGCATTTGACGACACGCAACAGCACTTGAGCAAGCGACTACGACATGCAAGTCCAACTATTTACCAAACAACAGGTAATAGGGTGTGTCCAAGGCAATATAGGGCTGCAAGGGATATCACGGGTACGAAAACTAGAGCATCGCAACACAGATAGCAATAGATCAACATGAGGGAATAAATACTATAAAAGTAAGATAGGTAGAAAGGGGGAGATGCTCGCCTGAAAACATTGTCGAAGGTTCAACCGAAGATCAGGGCGAAGCTCACATCAACTCAACGGCCTTATCCGCGAAGAACCAAAACACTAGAATAAACACCGGATGCAATATTTAATACAACGGCAGAAGATCGGCATGATGCATGTATGATATATGACGGCAAAGGTGCGATGCAATTAGGCCATATTAAGCGGAACCGGGGTCCCGACAATTAATTAGGTGGTTCAAGTTATTTATCTACCCCGCAAATTAAATGTGGTTTTAGCATGGCAAAAGATAACACCGGTTCGCTACACAAATTTAAATGAGGCCAATATGAGACTAGATTTGCCCGCATATGGGCCCCATATTTAATTATTAGGTGAATCGGCATAAGGCCCCAAACCACATGACAAGGATGCATGCATGACAATTCAATATGCAACAATTTATATAGTTGACCATTTATAAAAGTAGGGTTCTCGGATAAGAGGTCACACATTAGGGGTCTCGACGAACTTGGGGTTCCGGGGTTCGGGGTCGGTCTCAGGGTCCAGGGTTCGGCGGATCTTGGTCCGGGGGGGTTTGACGGGATCGGTCTCGACGGGATCGTTCTCGGATAACGGGGTAGTTCTTGTCGCGTCCGGGAAGCCGGACTTGGTTCGGCGCCGGGGGCGCATCGGATCCGCCCTAGTCGGTGTCGATCTTGTCTTCGATGGCGAACTTGAGTGGTTCGGGCATCGGGGTCTTCGGCTCCGTGAAGTAGATCTTGGAGTTCCGCGATGATCTTGTCGGTTCCGTGTCATCGAGTCGGTCTTGCCGTTTCACGGCGGAGATCTTGGTGTCCCGGGTCTTGGCGTCTTCGGATCCGGGAGGAAAACTGGGCGCATCGGGTTCGGGTTCGGTCTTCGGGTTCGGGGGTCTCGACGTTCGTAGATCTTGGTGCTTCGAGGGTTCGACGGGTTCCGGCTCAGCGCGGATCGGTCTTCGGACTCCAAGAGCAGGCCCTTCGACTTCCATGATGGCGTCCTCGATGTTTCGTGCCGAAGGCATCGGGGTTTCCGTGTAGGAGAACTTGGTGAAGAACTTGTCGGCTTCAAGGGCTTGCAGTAGTCTTTACCGTGGACACAACACAAGTTCACGGTAGCGTAGATACACTGAAAACAACATAACAACTGAACCACGCGAGGCGGCCGTGTCCTGGCCTGGCATTAGCCCGAACACCTGGAGCGCGCAGGGGCAACGGGTTGCCCAGAGGCGACGTCCTGCGGACCGGAACAGAGGAGAAGGCTTGATGCAGGGGGGGGCACGGCTCGGACCACGCGAGGAGAGGAAAGACGGCAAGCAGCACGGGATGCTCGCAGGCGGTGGAGCGCGCGCACGGACGGCGAGGAGCTCGGGCTCGACGCGCGGGGTCGAGGCGCCGGGCGGCGTCGGGCAGGCCTGCGCGGCAGCGCCGCTGACGGAGGACGGGGCGAGGCCGACGACGGGAGGGCGGCGCTGGGGACGCTCCGGTGAGCTGGGGCGAGGGAAGGAGGCGTGCGGGCCGCGGGACCGGCCGGAGGCGGCGGGGACGAGCGGCGGGGCCGGGCTTGAGCGGGACGGCGCGGGCTCGGGCTTGGGCGGGAAGGAGGCGCGGCGGGGCGCGCGCTCGGGGCGGCGGACGCGGCAGGCCCGGGGTGGCGCGAAGCGGCGCCGGCGAGGTCGGGTGGGGCGCGGTGGCGGGGAACGCGGGGCCGCCGGTGGCGCAGACGCGGGGTCGCTGGCGAGGAGGTTGGCGGGCCGACGAGCACGGGGTGCAGAGGGGCGAGCGGAGGGCGGCGCCGCGGCAGGGGCGAGGCGGCGCGGGGAGGCGCGGAGGGAGCTCTGCGCGGGCGTGGGCTGGGGGACGCGCGGGAGGCCGGAGCGGAGGGGTAGCGGTGGTGAGGGCGAGCGGTGGCGAGCGGGACGGCGCGGGGTCGAGGCGCCGGCGCGAGGCGGCGGTGGGCGCAGGCGAGCAGGGGCGGGGAGCAGCGCCGGTGGGGGGTTGGAGAGAAGGGGGAGAGGAGGAAGAGGACAGGGGCACGGGCGGCGGTAGGGCCCGCGGGTCGGGTGGGTCCCAGAGGCGACAGGGAAGGCAGGGGGGATGTGGCCAGGGCGAGCGCGCGTGGTGCAGTGTGTGTACTGTGTGGGTGTGTTGGGTGGATTGAGTGAGGAGGGGAGAGGGTGAGGTGGCACATGGTGATAGGAGGAGGGGGTGAGGGTTGGTGAGGTGGCGCATACTGAATGGGTGGGATGAGGTGGAGGGGAGGGCTGGGTAGGTTAGTTGGTAGCTGTAGGATTTGTCTGGTGGACCGATTATTTTTCTAGGGTGGTCGTTCGGGTCAATCGGCCCGTTCGACTGCCCCTATTAAAAATAATTTAATGTTTTATTTAATTTGCAATGAACTTTTGCAAATAGTTTTTAGACAAACAAAGTATCCGGCAGCACCCGGGGTTTTGTGTTTGAACAAAGTCGGGTCGTTTAGAAAACAAAACTGGGTTTTTCCGAAATAGTTTTATACAAGCACATGCAAGATGATGACGATGCTCAAATGCAATGTGGCATGATGACATGAGCATGCGGTCATGATGATGCAATGCACAAAAACAACGCGATTTTCTAGTAGTGGTTTTGCGGGATCCCACAATTCGACACCACTAACAATGGATCTCGCCCTCGAGATCCGCCTCATGGTACCGGAAGGAAGGTCGGCGTTCTGCGTCCTCTCGCTTCGTGTAGATCCTCACATCACCACTAACGAGGTTTCATCCTCCATCTTGAAATGGGCGACACCACCAACAAAGTTTCGTTGTTCCTGATCGTCGAGAGAACACTCCGGAGAACAAAGGACGAAGGTAGAGGTATCAAACGATAAGGCCACCTCTAACTTCCATTAGAAGAGGGAAAAGTTACATTGATCCACCAGTTCGATGTACAGAGCGAACAGTAAGAGTCGGGTAGGGTGATCAGTCCATCCCGTACCCACACTATCAACTCTATACATGAGTAGGAGAATCAGACAACTCAACTCTCGAGATTTAGACGGAAGACCTTCATAGGCGGTATCCGGAACAAAGGGATGATGCCAGCAGGAATCGTATGAAAGACACAATGATTAGGTTCCGCGATGGTTCCATTGGCATGAACAACACATGCTCAAGGTATACTCCAACTTCACCAATGCTCGTCCTTCTCATATGTTTTTCAACGACACGGATATCCAGCAAGGAACACATATGGATCAAGAGCTCAAGAACAAAAGATCGGATGAAGGGCACAACAGAACAGTTGCAGATTGATGATCGTAGCACCTTCGTTACAAAAGGGAGAAAGCGAAACCCTGAAGGTACGACGAAAACCCAACCACGAGAAATCCTGGACTCAAAGAGATAGAAGAGAGCGGATTCAAAACACGTAGAGGTAAGAGAAGAATAGCAAAGGGGTAAGGAGTAAAATCAGACCTAATCAGATCTATCCAACCGATTTTGCAAAAATAGTTTTTGACACTCTACTTCGGCTGTTAGCTAGGTTATCCTACAAGCTGGACTTGTGGGGTATCGCAACTGCTGAGCTCTGATACCACTCAGTAACACCCTCAGAATCGGACCTATGCAAGTTTTAGCGAAACCCGCCAAACCCGCATAGAAACGATTCAAAGGTGCCCACCAGGAACTTTCGTGCGGGTGGAAAACGAAGTAATAACATTACACAACAGTCCTCGATGGGACCCACAGAACAAATATATATAACAGCGACTCCCTGAGTCAAGAATACAGATATAATATACAAAGATCCAAATCACCTTGAAAACGATAGAGCGTCCGACTACGGACAAGATGCAAATGGGGCTAAGAGCCCTGAAGAATAACCAATGGCGTCCATAACCCTGCCCAGGCCAAGCCGGAAGGGTAACCCTGCTAACGACGTCGATCTCAAAACCTGCTTAAACAAAAGGGGTGCCGACAAAGGGCAAAGGAAAAAGAGGAGCGTCAGTACTGAGGCCAGTACACGGCGAGACTAGAATTCGGCGGTCCTCGCCTACATAGGTATGGTGGACTGAGCGGCAGCGGCAGCATGCACTAAACACCCTATAGAGACTCGATACAACTGGCGACTATCAGAGAGGGGTGGGAAAGACCTATTCGGAACCAACCTGATACTACCACCAATCAAACCCATCCTGGCGTTTCCGCCCCCCCCCCCCCCCGACACCGATCGAGGAAGTCAACCGAGGAACTCACACAGTTGGCAATTTTATTTGTTCGGTTAACGTTGCAGCAATTACTAGTCAGGTATAGATAATCATCCTGATAAAATAAGCAGTGGGCACTTTTAGTTAATCCTTCCGTTGTAGTTGCAACAATTACTAATCAGATACAGATAACATGAGATAAACCCAAAACCCAGCAGTTGTTGGTACTTCTATTCAGCCATTCCGTTGTAGTTGCAATACTTACTAGTCAGGTACAATGGTCGCAAGCGACACTCCAAACATGCAATTGTGGGCAGTATTATTTAGCCATTCCATTATAGTGAAGCTGATTACTAGTCATTATATAGTCAAATTTATAGCAATAAACTTTAGTTATGCTTGTCTATGGTCGAGATACTGTGCTCCAAGTCGTCCATATCCGCGGACACGGCTTTCAGAAAGTTTTACCCGGCCGGGGTGCACCAATAGCAACACACACTCGATCAACCTCGGAAAAACCAAATCAAAACCCAACGCGGCCTTCACGACAAAGCAATCACAGGATTCAGAAATATTTCAGGGGGCCACCCCTTGGAGTACACCCGCAACGAAGTAAGCAAGCTCCGAGACGGACTCAAGGTTTGCGACAATGGCTGTAAACGACAGCAGATCCCCAAACGGGGACTGTCGATACCGCGAAAACATTCCGCTTCCAAAACAGTACAGCGTGCTCCTCACACAATCGTAAATAAAGCGGTAAAGCATGGCATAGGTACAGGATAGTAAATAAAACCTCAAACTAGTTGTGGCCCCAAGAAATAAGACGGAATCAAGCTCTGGCTAAGGGGGGTCCCATATACCTCCCGGATGTGGATAGCGCGATAAATCAAGGAACAGGTATCAAGTACTCGGGGTCTTACGGGACACAAGTGGGCGTTCGGAAAACCAAATATTATCTATCACCCACCGATGCCTCTACTTACTTCAATTTTAGTTGTTAAACAGGAATTAAAGTGAACAATAAGTAAAACTAGGATAATCTCCAACATCAGACATGCGGCAAGGCTCCAACAACTGTGGCATTGGACGACACGCAACAGCACTTGAGCAAGCGACTACGACACGCAAGTCCAACTATTTACCAAACAACAGGTAATAGGGTGTGTCCAAGGCAATATAGGGCTGCAAGGGATATCACGGGTACGAAAACTAGAGCATCGCAACACAGATAGCAATAGATCAACAGGAGGGAATAAATACTATAAAAGTAAGATAGGTAGAAAGGGGGAGATGCTCGCCTGAAAACATTGTCGAAGGTTCAACCGAAGATCGGGGCGAAGCTCACATCAACTCAACGGCCTTATCCGCGAAGAACCAAAACACTAGAATAAACACCGGATGCAATATTTAATACAATGGCAGAAGATCGGCATGATGCATGTATGATATATGACGGCAAAGGTGCGATGCAATTAGGCCATATTAAGCGGAACCGGGGTCCCGACAATTAATTAGGTGGTTCAAGTTATTTATCTACCCCGCAAATTAAATGTGGTTTTAGCATGGCAAAAGATAGCACCGGTTCGCTACACAAATTTAAATGAGGCCAATATGAGACTAGATTTGCCCGCATATGGGCCCCATATTTAATTATTAGGTGAATCGGCATAAGGCCCCAAACCACATGACAAGGATGCATGCATGGCAATTCAATATGCAACAATTTATATAGTTGACCATTTATAAAAGTAGGGTTCTCGGATAAGAGGTCACACATTAGGGGTCTCGACGAACTTGGGGTTCCGGGGTTCGGGGTCGGTCTCAGGGTCCAGGGTTCGGCGGATCTTGGTCCGGGGGGGGGGGGGGGGGGGTTGACGGGATCGTTCTCGGATCGTTCTCGGATAACGGGGTAGTTCTTGTCGCGTCCGGGAAGCCGGACTTGGTTCGGCGCCGGGGGCGCATCGGATCCGCCCTAGTCGGTGTCGATCTTGTCGTCGATGGCGAACTTGAGTGGTTCGGGCATCGGGGTCTTCGGCTCCGTGAAGTAGATCTTGGAGTTCCGCGATGATCTTGTCTGTTCCGTGTCATCGAGTCGGTCTTGCCGTTTCACGGCGGAGATCTTGGTGTCCCGGGTCTTGGCGTCTTCGGATCCGGGAGGAAAACTGGGCGCGTCGGGTTCGGGTTCGGTCTTCGGGTTCGGGGGTCTCGACGTTCGTAGATCTTGGTGCTTCGAGGGTTCGACGGGTTCCGGCTCAGCGCGGATCGGTCTTCGGACTCCAAGAGCAGGCCCTTCGACTTCCATGACGGCGTCCTTGATGTTTCATGCCGAAGGCATCGGGGTTTCCGTGTAGGAGAACTTGGTGAAGAACTTGTCGGCTTCAAGGGCTTGCAGTAGTCTTTACCGTGGACACAACACAAGTTCACGGTAGCATACATACACTGAAAACAACATAACAACTGAACCACGCGAGGCGACCGTGTCCTGGCCTGGCATTAGCCCGAACACCTGGAGCGCGCAGGGGCAACGGGTTGCCCAGAGGCGACGTCCTGCGGACCGGAACAGAGGAGAAGGCTTGATGCAGGGGGGCACGGCTCGGACCACGCGAGGAGAGGAAAGACGGCAAGCAGCACGGGATGCTCGCAGGCGGTGGAGCGCGCGCACGGACGGCGAGGAGCTCGGGCTCGACGCGCGGGGTCGAGGCGCCGGGCGGCGTCGGGCAGGCCTGCGCGGCAGCGCCGCTGACGGAGGACGGGGCGAGGCTGACGACAGGAGGGCGGCGCTGGGGACGCTCCGGCGAGCTGGGGCGAGAGAAGGAGGCGTGCGGGCCGCGGGACCGGCCAGAGGCGGCGGGGACGAGCGGCGGGGCCGGGCTTGAGCGGGACGGCGCAGGCTCGGGCTTGGGCGGGAAGGAGGCGCGGCGGGGCGCGCGCTCGGGGCGGCGGACGCGGCAGGCCCGGGGTGGCGCGAAGCGGTGCCGGCGAGGTCGGGTGGGGCGCGGTGGCGGGGAACGCGGGGCCGCCGGTGGCGCAGACGCGGGGTCGCTAGCGAGGAGGTTGGCGGGGCGACGAGCACGGGGTGCAGAGGGGCGAGCGGAGGGCGGCGCCGCGGCAGGGGCGAGGCGGCGCGGGGAGGCGCGTAGGGAGCTCTGCGCGGGCGCGGGCTGGGGGACGCGCGGGAGGCCGGAGCGGAGGGGTAGCGGTGGTGAGGGCGAGCGGTGGCGAGCGGGACGGCGCGGGGTCGAGGCGCCGGCGCGAGGCGGCGGTGGGCGCAGGCGAGCAGGGGCGGGGAGCAGCGCTGGTGGGAGGTTGGAGAGAAGGGGGAGAGGAGGAAGAGGACAGGGGCACGGGCGGCGGTGGGGCCCGCGGGTCGGGTGGGTCCCAGAGGCGACAGGGAAGGCAGGGGGATGTGGCCAGGGCGAGCGCGCGTGGTGCAGTGTGTGTATTGTGTGGGTGTGTTGGGTGGATTGAGTGAGGAGGGGAGAGGGTGAGGTGGCACATGGTGATAGGAGGAGGGGGTGAGGGTTGGTGAGGTGGCGCATACTGAATGGGTGGGATGAGGTGGAGGGGAGGGCTGGGTAGGTTAGTTGGTAGCTGTAGGATTTGTCTGGTGGACCGATTATTTTTCTGGGGTGGTCGTTCGGGTCAATCGGCCCGTTCGACTGCCCCTATTAAAAATAATTTAATATTTTATTTAATTTGCAATGAACTTTTGCAAATAGTTTTTAGACAAACAAAGTATCCGGCAGCACCCGGGGTTTTGTGTTTGAACAAAGTCGGGTCGTTTAGAAAAAAAAACTGGGTTTTTCCGAAATAGTTTTATACAAGCACATGCAAGATGATGACGATGCTCAAATGCAATGTGGCATGATGACATGAGCATGCAGTCATGATGATGCAATGCACAAAAACAACGCGATTTTCTAGTAGTGGTTTTGCGGGATGCCACATAACCTTTACCAATAAATTGTCCATGTTTCAAAACAACGACTTTATTAGACTCTAAGACAACCTTAAACCCATCTCTTCATAGAAGGGAGACACTAACGAGATTGAAATACTGAAAGAACGGTAAATAGATTACCATACCCATCAGTATTGCTAGCGGTCACGACGCTGACAGTCTTGGCCTTTTTCCCTCTGCGGTCTGCGCGTTCTAGAAAGTCCTTTGAAAAGTGGCCAGGCTCTCCACAAGTGTAACAAGACAGTTCACTCTTGTACCTGTTCGTCTTCTTCTTCTGAAGATTGTAGTCTTTACAGGCTTGTTAAAGGAGGGTTTGAAGTTCCCTTTGTTCTTGCCTATGGATTTGCCTTTCTGCACAAAGTTAGAAGTAGCATGACCCTCTCCTTTCTTAGTAGTGTCCTTAGCCTGAGCCTTCTCCTCAACATCAAGGGACGCTATCAGATTTTCAACTGATATCTCATGTCTCTTGTGTTTGAGAGCTGTGGCAATGTTCCTCCATGAAGGGGGAAACTTAGCAATAATGCAAGCCGCCACAAACTTGTCGGGTAAGGTACACTTAAGGAGTTCAATCTCTTTGGCAATGCACTGTATCTCATGAGCTTGATGAACCACATGAAGGTCCTTTGTCATCTTAAAATCATGAAAGCTCTCCATGATGTACAGTTCATTGCCAGCATCTACAGCACCAAACTTTGCGTCCAATGCGTCCCAGAGCTCCTTCCCTTCTTTTATGTGCATAAACACATCACACATACGGTTGGAAATAATGCTCAGAATGCATCCCACAAAGATAGTATTGGCTTCCTCGAACTTCCTCTGATCCTCGTCAGACATAGTTCCTTCGGGTTTGCCTTTACTAATCTGGAACACTTTCATCGTGGTCGGCCAAAGCTCATCCTTGTACTGACACCTCTTAAAGTGCACACTGGTAAACTTATCTGGCCTCAGTGCATCGGTAAAACCAGCCATTGTTAATTCAGGAAATTGCCTACAATAAGGTTTTTGGATTGTTGGAATATTAGGCATAATTTCCATGATTAATTCTATAATATTAAGCATGACAAAACTAGCTACTAGCTCATGTAACTCAAACATACTAGATGTACTAAAAAATAGGATGAAAGGAAACAAATAGCAGCTAAACATGTACTCGCAGAACATGATGAATAACCAAACAGGATCATGTAGCACGTACCGTTCGGTTGTCGTAGTAGAAATTTTGGGGAAGACTGATCGAAGCAGATGGCGACGAATATGGCGGTAGGCAGCACCGCCTGACTTGGATGGAAGACGGCCCGTGATGAAGAACTCAAGCAGTCGCGCGAAGCTCTTCCCAAAAACCTTATTCGCCCTCTCCCGTATAGGATCACAAGGGCGAGTGGTTCTGGAGGCCTGATCTACCGTTCGCCGGTGCATGCCGCCAAGCGGGATGGACTAGACTATGGTGACAGCGCAAGTAGAGAGGATCGAAAAACCCTAGATTGGTTTCCAGTGGTGTTGTGGCGGTAGCCGCGCAGGACTTTATATAGAGCGGCACAGGAAACCCTAACAGAGGCGAACGTGGGCCGAGTCCACATTGCGCATGTTCGGGTCGGTTATAGTAGACCACAATCCGGGAGCAACCTGAATAAGCTAACCGTTTGACACGTTTGTCAAAACCTCACAATTTTCCTGAGCAGCAAAATAAAGCTCGGCTCGGTGAGATTCCCAACCCGCGGTGCTCGCGTCGTGACGAAACGAGTGGGCGGGCGGGCGAGCGGCGACGTCGTCGTCGGAGGAGCGCGTGCGTGTATATCTCTTATTTACACTCACTTACAAAGTGGTTCAACACTCCACCTTATAAGGTGGTGCAACTCTCCTTCAACTTTCCATGTGGGACTAAACTTTAGCTCCCACTCCACTCCCATGTGAGCTGCCACAAACATGGGCCCAAACACATATGGGCTGCCACAAATTTGGGCTTTGAGATTTAGGGAAAATCTGAAATACACATGGGCCTAAATGGATTAGACCCATTATTTCTAAAAATCCCTCACCAGACCTCAAATTCCCATTTGAAGATTTGCCAATCCTTGCTACTTGTTTATATAGTAGTGTTTCAGCAGAGACAGTTAAGTTGAACTTCCGCCTAGAATCTTGAACTACGTCTATCAACAACTTGAACAATGGACGAAATTTGAATTGCAAGTTTGGTGCCAATACATTTCACTCAAAATCATAACTAGTACTTGGCTGCCAATAGCCTACCCCGTGGGTTGGAGCATATGCGTCATACTCCCTGGTCTCTTCATTAGTTTACTAGAGATCACCCAAGTCTCATAGACCGCGACGTTTACAATCGAGCTCATATAGGTGTGTTCTTTAAAGAATGCACTGTAGGACGGCATCTTTGCTAATTAAATCGAACAGAAACACATTAAGACATGTTGCCAACCTGCCTTAAGATTATGAGAGTTATGCATCTTCACATGGAGAGGGTTCAAAATACTCTCCTCAGTCCACCCACTAGCTTGTTCTTCCCAGGTCCTAATTCACGGGATTTACGATCACATAGGTTGGGTTACCACTAGGTGTGACATCCATGGGTCTCAACCCCATCTCCCTCGATGCACTTTCTATCATATTTCATGATAGTCCCTTTCTAAAGGGATCTGCCAGGTTTTTGTCTGTTTCAATATATGTAACAGTTATTACTCCGGAGTTTCTCAATTTCCTGACAGATTTAAACGTCTCTTCACGTGTCTTGATGACTTCGCGTTATCCTTAGAATTGTTCACTTTGACAATAACAGTTTGGTTGTAACAATTCAAAAGGATTGCCGGCACAGGTTTCTCAACCATAGGCAAGTCCATCAAGAGATCACGCAGCCATTCTGACTCAACAGTGGTTGTGTCTAAAGCAGTAAGTTCTGCTTCCATAGTTGACCTCGTCAATATGGTTTGTCTACGAGACCTCCATGAAACTACGCCACCTCCAAGGGTAAACACATACCCACTCGTGGCATAGAGTTCATCAACGTCGGAGATCCAATTTGAATAATTATATCCTTCAAGCACAGGAGGGTTCCCTGAATAGTGAATCTCATAGCTCATTGTACCACATAGATAGCGCATGACCCTTTCAAGTGCATGCCAATGATCAATACCCGGGTTAGACATGAACCTACTCTACTTGCTCACAGCAAAATAGATATCGGGTCTTGTAGCGCTTGCTAAGTACATGAGAGAACCAACAACTTGTGAATATTTCAGCTGATCTATTGGTTCCTTCTTATTCTTTCGTAATGTCAAACTGGGATGATAAGGTGTTGGAGACGTATTGCCATCATTAAATCCAAATCGGCTCAAGACCTTCTCAACATTGTAAGGTTCCCAACCTTTAATAAGGTAGAGATCCCTGTGTTTACAATGCTAGTCCCTGGATCCATAGCTAGCATCCACAGTTAAGATGTAATATCAAGAAAAAAAAGGTCATAATACAACTTTATAACCAGGAATAACATAATTTATTACATCTTACATAGCTCATTTGGCTATCTCATTACAATGCAACATAATACAATATTAGCATGGGGTCTTTCATCTTCAAAGTGCCACAGGCAGACATGTTGGTTGTAGACTTGTAATCCTAATCATTAAACTTCACTAATATCAAACAAACCTGCAACATAACAAGTTACAGCCACAAGGGTCAATACATTTGAATTGTATTGACAAGTAATACTATGGTAGTATAGTGGAGTCTATCATCTATATGCATTTGGCTAAGTGGATCTTAGGCTTGCTTTGCTCAAAATAGATTTTCCTTATCATTTGAAAACACTAAGTTTTTGTTTGACAAAAATTCACCCAAGGCATCTCCCAATAGAAATTGGTGATCCTTCAACCCTTGTTCACCCACAAGATTTTAACTTAGAAATTGGGATGAGGAGATTCTTGATAGCTTCCATGTCTTGATGCCCAAATTGTCCTTTGCCAGGGACATGGCTAAGTACTTAGATTTTTACACTCTGCAGAGGTGGTGCACTTTCCCCACAAGACTTGGTTTCACCAAGACAAGATCTTTCAGAAGCCTTCCCTTAGACCAGAATGGACGCGCTCCAACCTATCAAACCCCTACCACCAACTGTCCATTAGGCTAAGTTATTGCAACCTATATGATCCAGGCAGAGCCCATAATGCCAAGTGGTTGCACTTGAAGCTTCTCAACATTTGACATCTCAAATCTCTTTGTTCCTGGGTGGCCATCCACGAGTGAGATACATAAGGTAAACCATAGAAATGGGCCTTGTGAACCACTCAACACAAACCATTCCTTCCATTCCACCCAGGTGATTCATTCACTTAGTTGTTTTATTAAACAAAACACAAGTCCACAGACTTAGAAATTTTTCCATAGCATGAATATATATTCCACCCTTGTTTTCTAATAGCTAATCTAAGCATTATAGTAGTAGGAACCTTAACTTAGGAAAATTATACTAAGGTTTCATCTACTAGGATTTCCCATGTCATAGTTTATACTTAGCAAATTCCATGCAAGTCCTACTTAGAAATATCACTAATGCATAGTGAAAATAATGGGACAAAAGTATGAAGCATCACTTGCCTTTTTGGTAGAGAGTATAAGTTCACTCCTTGATCTTTGCAATGTTCACTCACTTCAAATCACTACAACTCAATCAAGCAAACAATATTTCAATCCACCATTCAAGCAATTCATCACATAAAATGATAGAAACAAAACAAAACATGCAAGCATGTCAAAGATTGTTTTATTTGAAAAATTGGTTTCTAATGGTTCATAAACATTTGAAAACACCTAATGGTCATTTTATAGAGTGGCAAAATCATTTGTATAAGATTTTACATCATAAACAATTTTTAAATCAAGTCATTATTTTATGTGGTGAAGAAATGCTTTTAATAAAGCAAAATTCTATAGGTTTCACAAAATATGTTTTCAAACCATATAACCTTGTGTTTAGGGTCAGAGAGTTTATTTCCAAAACATTTCTCTAAGGTTTTCTTCCAAAACCATTTTTAATAATTAAACCATATTTTTATTTGACTAGAAATGTTTTAAATCAAAGATTCATTCTTTTATTTCACCAAATACATTTTTGAAACCACCAATTGATTTCTAGGGTCAGTAGGTTCAAAACAAACCATTTTTCAAAGGTTTTATCTCAAAAATAATTTTAGAACAAATTTTATATCCTAAACATGCATACACAAGTTTCTGTAAAAACAAACAATTTAACAGAAACTTCTTACTAAACAAAGTGCATGGTTGGCTAGGGCTTGTCTTGCTGAATCCATTGATATAAAATTTGCAAAATTTGGACGTGTAGATTAAAATTTATAGATTTTACAAAATCTTGTATCTAATAGATCAAATTTGTTTTAAATCAAACCAACAGGGACACGTGGCTAGTTCTTATTCGCCCGTACCGCTTCGGTTGGATCAGCAATTCAGACCGTAGGATTTAACTGACATCGCACGGCGCAGATCGATCGATACCCCTACGGGCTAAGGTTCTATCGCGTCCTTTGGATCAAAATCCAACGGCGCGCAGCACGCTTGCCAACTAGTGGCGGCACTGGCGGCGGCAGGTGGCAGCGCGGGCTCTGGCTACGGTGTCGCGGCGGTTACAGGAAGTGAGGGAGAGAAAAGGAGTGGCTCACCGAGTTCGTCGTGGCGTGGGGAAGCTCAAGGTGCCTTCTTCTTGTCGAGGGGCGCGCTGGAGTTATAGGGATTGCTCGCTGGAGAGGTGTCTGGCGACGGGCACGCGCTGTCGTCGTCGGGGACATCGCTGTAGAGCACGGGAGAGGGAAAATATGATGCTATTAGACGCGTGGGAAAGTAGGGAGCATGGGAGCATCAAAGAGAGAGGGAGGCGTGGTCAGAGACTACCTGTGGAGCTCGTCGGAGTTGGAGCGGACGGCGGCGACGTTCAGACGAAGACAAAGTCGATGATACAGGGCACGCGCGAGTGAGATGATGCTACGGGGAGGTTCGCCAGGGTCTGGGGAGTTTGTTCGGGTGCTCGAAGAGGCGAGGGGCGACGAGGGGCTGCCGGAATCGGCCGGGGAAGTCGTCGGAGACAGTGGTTGTGAAGGGCGAAATTCAGCAGCCTGGGGCGCGCTAGGGTGAGGCGACTGGGGGGAAACAGAGAGGAAACGCAGGCGAGTAAGAGGGCATGTTCGCGGGGTCGTTTAATGGCACGGTTAACGCGAATTAAGCCATGCTTTAATCGCCTGCAACGGCCGGCGAGGTGAGGGGCGGAGTCAGCGGGTGAGGAAGATGAATACGTGGCGGTGGGGTCGTCTAGCAGCGAGAGAGAGAGAAGGAATGCGGGGTCCATCGGTCAGCGACCTTGCGGGTTTAAATGTGGGTGTGAATCATTTTTCTGCGGGGGAGAAGGAGGGGTGGGCTGTTGGGTCTTAGTTGGGCCTGCTGGCTGGGCTGGGTCCTTTTCATATTTTTTTTGTTCAGATTGTTTTTCTTTTTTCCTTTTCTTTTATTCTGTTTGGATTTTGTTTAAACAATTTAAACATTCATTTTAATTCAAACCTTTGCCAAAATTTGTGTAGGTTTAAATACTGATTAGTAATATAATCTGAAGTCAATTTTTGAATAAAACTTTATTCTTTTTGGGGTCTTTTAATTATTCAAAAAGGCCCTTGTTTCAAATCAAATAAGATTTAATACTATTTTCAAACACCATTTAAGTTTCTAAAAACCTTCCAAATCTTTTCAGTAGGTTTTTATTTGTTTAATAGGGTGTCAAATAATTCATCTTGTATTATTTGGAAAGTTTTTGATGTGATTCATAAATCATTTGAATTGGATATTTGTTTTATTTCCAATGGAATTAAATATAGTTTTAGTTCCCTATAGTTTATTTGGAAGATTTCTTTAATCTTAATTAAGTTTAATTAAACAACTTTTATTACACTTGGGTAAATTCCAAAATACTATTTTCTTATGAATTAAATAATTATTCTTATTAGAGATTTGTCTTGATTCAAATAGAATTTGGTTCATGCCATTTTATTTTATTTGGAGAATTCCTTATCCATTACTTTATTTGGGTTTGGATTAAATTCATCCCTTTTGCTTAATGGATTAGGCCAAGATTTAATTTGGTCTTTAAATATTCTTTATTTAATATTTCTTTCTTCATCTTATAAAATCCATATCTTTTTATTTAGAGATCCAAACTTGGTGATTCCAATTTGTAAAATCTTATTTGATATTTATTTATCCTTTTAAATATCTTTAGGATTATTTGCTCACCAATTTGTATGGATTTTAGATAAGTTCTTTATTAGCTTTGGAAATTACTTTTCCTTATCTTATTTAAATTCATAAGATTTTATTTATGGTTCCAAATTAAGTGAAATTAATTTATATGGTTTTTAAATATTTCTATTTGTCTTTCTTGATCATTTGTAATTGTTTGTTGACAAATTTTTATATGGATCAAATCCTTAGGCTTGGAGATAACTTGGAAATGGTTTTATTCCATTAGGGTTTAGGGTTTGGATTTATTTTCCAAGTGTTTAAATTTCAAGACACATTCATTGAGGATGCATTTCTTTTGATTTGGATTTGTTGAATTCAAATTTTAATTAAAGTTTGTTCAAGATGGGATTTTATGTTTCCATTTAAAAACAAAAGTTTCTTTTCACCCTAAATTTCAACAATAATTTATTTTGTTTTTTTTCACATTACAAGATTTGGAAAATCTTGGGATGTGATAGGCTACCACCCTTAAAATAAATCTCGTCCTGAGATTTGGGGAGGCTAGGATTTACAAGTTGGCTCAAAGCATCTAGGGTACTACCACCCTTAAAAAAATTTCAACTAGATTACATCTTGGCTTTCTTGGGGTCTTGTTGAAATCTCTCTGGCCAAACATCTGCATAGTGTCCTTTGTTTCCACACTTGAAACATGTGACAAGGCGGAGATCCTTCATAGGCTTTATCTTGTGCTTCATCTTTTCTGGACAATTGCTTGCAATGTCCTTGGTTACCACAATTGTAACATGTGATAAGATTGAGTTCTTCACGTATCTTCTGTGGACAAGTTGCTACATAATGACCTAGCTCTTTGCAGTTTTTGCACCACACTTGGCTAATTTCCTTATAATTCTTCTTCTCTGGACATTCATTGGCATAGTGTCCCATCTCTTTGCAATGAAAACATTGCACATGGCTTTTGTCCTTCTTTTTCTTGGGTTTCTCCAAAGCTAAGAGTGCTTCTAATTCATGTTCTTCATATGTTATCTCAAAGGTAGGAACAGTTCCTCGTCTCCTTGACCATTTATTACTCCTTGGATAATACATATGTCTCCTCTTTGGTCCTTTAAATTGGGTCATATTGCTGGTAGGTACAAGCTGAGATTTTCCTTTGTCTTCATCCTTCTTGGTAGACTTGGCTCTCTCATGGTAATCTGCAATCAGTTGTTGCACTCCACCTTGTTTCCTTTGTTGAACTATGGAATAGATGGGGCATTGGATAGGGACATGATTATTTCCTTCACATAAGTAACAAGTATCTTGGGTTATGGGGCATAGGTCAATTGGGTGTTTCTCTTCACAATTGGGGCATCGATCTTCATGTTCTTTGGAAGTGTGATCCTTGTCTCCACAAATATTGCAAGCTTGGGTTCCTTCTAGAATAACATCTTTGTCATCCTTGTTGTCACAAACTCCTTTGGAAGAGTTGTTTCCCATGTTGATCATTTGATCTGTCACCTTATGAAAAAATTGGGTTTGGGTTTCCAAAAACCTTTGCATGGTTGGATCTACCACCTCACTGGTGTTGGCTCTAAATTGAGCTGTCACTTGGTTTAGCTGGGTTTGGGTTACTATGAGTTCTCTCATGTTGTCCTCTTGGTTGTTGTTGTCACCATCCTTGATGTTGGAGTTTCTTGGAGAAGTCATCTGTTTGGGTTGGATTGGGATTAGAAATAGGCAAAAGATTTTCTAAGGGAATAATTCTAATCACACACATCACAATTCACACAAGCAAAGTGCAAGCAATCACAAACAAGCACTCCACTCAAAAAATAAGTTTCAAGCATATTTTTAGACAACCAAAAATATTTTTTTTGTTACACCAAATAAGTTGGTGGGTTTGACTTAAACTAAATATGGTGGTCCAACTATATGGTTCACTTGAGATCATTCCATCCTTCTTGGTTGATTCTTCTTGAACAAGATCTTTGTATCCTTGGAAAAATTCTTGGTCACAAAAACTTCAAAGGTGATGATGATTTCCAAGTTGTGATTCCTTAGTCTTCAAGTCTTGAGTAACACTTCTTGTCTCACTTGTAGTCCTTAGTGATATCCAAGGTTGAAGTCCTTGGTAAAAATGTTGAAGATGTTGAAGTCATTAGAGTTGATATCCAAGGTTGAAGATGTTGAAGTCATTAGAGTTGATGAAGTCCTTTGCACATGGTGAAGTCTTTGGCCATGGGGTATGCTTTATCCATCAAGTTGAAATAGAAGAGATGTAGAATCAAAACAAAATTGATTTGAGGAAAGAGTTTACAAGATTGTTTGTAAATAAGTTTTGGAACAAATACAACTCTTATTTTTCTAAGGGGTTTGTCCAATCCTAGGTTTACAAATCCTACAGGCAACACAATGCTCTGATACCATCTGTAAGGTTCCCAACCTTTAATAAGGTAGAGATCCCTGTGTTTACAATGCTAGTCCCTGGATCAATAGCTAGCATCCACAGTTAAGATGTAATATCAAGAAACAAAGGTCATAATACAACTTTATAACCAGGAATAACATAATTTATTACATCTTACATAGCTCATTTGGCTATCTCATTACAATGCAGCAGAATACAATATTAGCATGGGGTCCTTCATCTTCAAAGTTCCATAGGCAGACATGTTGGTTGTAGACTTGTAATCCTAATCATTAAACTTCACTAATATCAAACAAACCTGCAACATAACAAGTTACAGCCACAAGGGTCAATACATTTGAATTGTATTGGCAAGTGATACTATGGTAGTATAGTGGAGTCTATCATCTATATGCATTCGGCTAAGTGGATCTTAGGCTTGATTTGCTCAAAATAGATTTTCCTTATCATTTGAAAACACTAAGTTTTTGTTTGACAAAAATTCACCCAAGGCATCTCCCAATAGAAATTGGTGATCCTTCAACCCTTGTTCACCCACAAGATTTTAACTTAGAAATTGGGATGAGGAGATTCTTGATAGCTTCCATGTGTTGATGCTCAAATTGTCCTTTGCCAGGTACATGGCTAAGTACTTAGATTTTTACACTCTGCAGAGGTGGTGCACTTTCCCCACAAGACTTGGTTTCACCAAGACAAGATCTTTCAGAAGCCTTCCCTTAGACCAGAATGGACGCGCTCCAACCTATCAAACCCCTACCACCAACTGTCCATTTGGCTAAGTTATTTCAACCTATATGATCCAGGCAGAGCCCATAATGCCAAGTGGTTGCACTTGAAGCTTCTCAACATTTGACATCTCAAATCTCTTTGTTCCTGGGTGACCATCCACAAGTGAGATACACAAGGTAAACCATAGAAATGGGCCTTGTGAACCACTCAACACAAACCATTCATTCCATTCCACCCAGGTGATTCATTCACTTAGTTGTTTTATTAAACAAAACCCAAGTCCACAGACTTAGAAATTTTTCCATAGCATGAATATATATTCCACCCTTGTTTTCTAATAGCTAAGCTAAGCATGATAGTAGTAGGAATCTTAACTTAGGAAAATTATACTAAGGTTTCATCTACTAGGATTTCCCATGTCATAGTTTATACTTAGCAAAATTCCATGCAAGTCCTACTTAGAAATATCACTAATGCATAGTGAAAATAATGGGACAAAAGTATGAAGCATCACTTTCCTTATTGGTAGAGAGTATAAGTTCACTCCTTGATCTTTGCAATGTTCACCACTTCAAATCACTACAACTCAGTCAAGCAAACAATATTTCAATCCACCATTCAAGCAATTCATCACATAAAATGATAGAAACAAAACAATACATGCAAGCATGTCAAAGATTGTTTTATTTGAAAAAGTGGTTTCTAATGGTTCATAAACATTTGAAAACACCTAATGGTCATTTTATAGAGTGGAAAAATCATTTTTATAAGATTTTACTTCATAAACCATTTTTAAATCAAGTCATTATTTTATGTGGTGAAGAAATGCTTTTAATAAGGCAAAATTCTATAGGTTTCACAAAATATGTTTTCAAACCATATAACCTTGTGTTTAGGGTCAGAGAGTTTATTTCCAAAACATTTCTCTAAGGTTTTCTTCCAAAACCATTTTTAATAATTAAACCGTATTTTTATTTGATTAGAAATGTTTTAAATCAAAGATTCATTCTTTTATTTCACCAAATACATTTTTGAAACCACCAATTGATTTCTAGGGTCAGTAGGTTCAAAACAAACTATTTTCCAAAGGTTTTATCTCAAAAATCATTTTAGAACAAATTTTATATCCTAAACATGCATACACAAGTTTCTGTAAAAACAAACAATTTAACAGAAGCTTTTTACCAAACAAAGTGCCTGGTTGGCTTGGGCTTGTCTTGCTGAATCCATTGATATAAAATTTGAAAAATTTGGACGTGTAGATTGAAAGTTATAGATTTTAAAAAATCTTGTATCTAATAGATCAAATATGTTTTAAATCAAGCCAACAGGGACACGTGGCTAGTTCTTATTCGCCCGTACCGTTTTGGTTGGATCAGCAATTCAGACCGTAGGATTTAAATGACATCGCATGGCGCAGATCGATTGATACCCCTTCGGGCTAAGGTTCTATCGCGTCCTTTGGATCAAAATCCAACGGCGCGCAGCACGCTTGCCAACTAGTGGCGGCGCTGGCGGCGGCAGGTGGCGGCGCGGGCTCTGGCTACGGCCTCACGGCGGTTACAGGAAGCGAGGGAGATAAAGGAGTGGCTCACCGAGTTTGCCGTGGCGTTGGGAAGCTCAATGTGCCTTCTACTTGTCGAGGGGCGCGCTGGAGTTGCACGGATTGCTCGCCGGAGAGGTGTCTGGCGACGGGCACGCGCTGTCGTCGTCGGGGACGTCGCTGTAGAGCACGGGAGAGGGAAAAGATGATGCTATTAGACGCATGGGAAAGTAGGGAGCATGGGAGCATCAAAGAGAGAGGGCGGCGCGGTCAGGGACTACCTGTGGAGCTCGTCGGAGTTGGAGCGGACGGCGGCGACATTCAGACGAAGACGGAGTCAATGATATAGGGCACGCGCGAGTGAGATGATGCTACGGGGAGGTTTGCCAGGCTCTGGGGAGTTTGTTCGGGTGCTCGAAGAGGCGAGGGGCAACGAGGGGCTGCCGGAATCGGCCGGGGAAGTCGTCGGAGACAGTGGCTGTGAAGGGCGAAATTCAGCAGCCTGGGGGCACGCTAGGGTGAGGCGACTGGGGGGAAACAGAGAGAAAACACAGGCGAGTAAGAGGGCATGGTCGCGGGGTCGTTTAATGGCGCGGTTAACGCGAATTAAGCCAAGCTTTAATCGCCTGCAACGGCCGGCGAGGTGAGGGGCGGAGTCAGCGGGTGAGGAAGATGAATACGTGGCGGTGGGGTCGTCTGGCAGCGAGAGAGAGAGAAGGAATGCGGGGTCCATCGGTCAGCGACCTTGCGGGTTTAAATGTGGGTGCGAATTGTTTTTCTGCGGGGGAGAAGGAGGGGTGGGCTGTTGGGTCTTAGTTGGGCCTGCTGGCTGGGTTGGGTCCTTTTCATATTTTTTTTGTTCAGATTGTTTTTCTTTCTCCTTTTCTTTTATTCTGTTTTGATTTTGTTTAAACAATTTAAACATTCATTCGAATTCAAACCTTTGCCAAAATTTGTGTAGGTTTAAATACTGATTAGTAATATAATCTGAAGTCAATTTTTGAATAAAACTTTATTCTTTTTGGGGTCTTTTAATTATTCAAAAAGGCCCTTGTTTTAAATCAAATAAGATTTAATACTATTTTCAAACACCATTTAAGTTTCTAAAAACCTTCAAAATCTTTTCAGTAGGTTTTTATTTTTTTAATAGGGTGTCAAATAATTCATCTTGAATTATTTGGAAAGTATTTAATGTGATTCATAAATCATTTGAATTGGATATTTGTTTTATTTCCAATGGAATTAAATATAGTTTTAATTCCCTAAAGTTCATTTGGAAGATTTCTTTAATCTTAATTAAGTTGAATTAAACAACTTTTATTCCACTTGGGTAAATTCCAAAATACTATTTTTCTTACGAATTAAATAATTATTCTTATTAGAGATTTGTCTTGATTCAAATAGAATTTGGTTCATGCAATTTTATTTTATTTGGAGAATTCCTTATCCATTATTTTATTTGGGTTTGGATTAAATTCATCACTTTTGCTTAATGGATTAGGCCAAGATTTAATTTGGTCTTTAAATATTCTTTATTTAATATTTCTTTCTTCATCTTATAAAATCCATATCTTTTTATTTAGAGATCCAAACTTGGTGATTCCAATTTGTAAAATCTTATTTGATATTTATTTATCCTTTTAAATAACTTTAGGATTATTTGCTAACCAATTTGTATGGATTTTAGATAAATGCTTTATTAGCTTTGGAAATTACTTTTCCTTATCTTATTTAAATTCATAATATTTTATTTATGGTTCCAAATTAAGTGAAATTAATTTATATGGTTTTTAAATATTTCTATTTGTCTTTCTTGATCATTTGTAATTTTTTGTTGACAAATTTTTATATGGATCAAATCCTTAGGCTTGGAGATAACTTGGAAATGGTTTTATTCCATTAGGATTTAGGGTTTGGATTTATTTTGCAAGTGTTTAAATTTCAAGACACATTCATTGAGGAATGCATTTCTTTTGATTTGGATTTGTTGAATTCAAATTTTAATTAAAGTTTGTTCAATATGGGATTTTATGTTTCCATTTAAAAACAAAAGTTTCTTTTCACCCTAAATTTCAACAATAATTTATTTTGTTTATTTTTTTTCACATTACAAGATTTGGAAAATCTTGGGATGTGACAAACATAATGAGATTGCGTTAAATTAACCCCATTCTCGGTCTTAATAAGCTTGATGTTCAGAATCACATCAGCCTCTCCCAGATCTTTCATATCAAAACTCTTTGACATGAAAACTTGATTTCATTTATCACTTTCATGTTTGTACCAAAGATCAGAATTTCATCCACGTACAAACATAATATAACACTATCGTCCCCACCATGGCGATAGTAAACACAACTATCAGCCTCATTAATGACAAAGCCAACAGAAAGTAGAGTTATGTCAAACTTCTCATGCCATTGTTTAGGTGCTTGTTTCAGGCCATATAAAGATTTTAATAACTTACACACCTTTGTCTCTTCACCTTTTACCACAAACCCATCTGGTTGATCCATATAGATCTCCTCTTCCAATTCTCCATTAAGGAAAGTTGTCTTCACGTCCATTTGATGAACGAGAAGACCATAAGAGGCAGCCAGGAATAGTAGTACTCGAATGGTGGTCAGTCTAGCGATAGGTGAATAGGTGACAAAGTAATTTTCGCCTTCTTTCTGTGTGTAGCCCTTAGCTACAAGACGCGCCTTGTACTTCTCAATAGTACCATCAGGCCTTAGCTTCTTCTTGAACACCCACTTACATCCCACAGGTTTCCAAACATAGGGTCGTTCTGATAATTCCCAAGTTCCATTAGAAAGAATTGAGTCCATCTCATTTTGGCAGCTTCTTTCCAATCATCTGCATCAGGGGATGCATATGCCTCAGTAATGAATCTGGGAGTATCATCCACAAGGTACACGATGAAATCATTACCAAAGGATTTTGCAACCCTCTGTCTCTTACTCCTCATGAGAGGTTCATCATCATCCTTCTCAAGGAATTCCTCATGTGGTTGTTCAAAATTCTCAATAGATGCACTAGATTCAACAAGTATTTTAGAAGAAATCCTACCAATGATATGCATATATTTCATAGGAAAGATATTCTCAAAGAATGTTGCATCATGAGATTCCATTATAGTATCAACATGCATATCAGTTACCTCACATTTAACCACTAGAAATCTATAGCCTACACTCCATGGAGCATATCCTAGAAAGATACAATCCACTGTCTTGGGTCCGAGCTTGCGCTTCTTGGGGATCGGTATGTTGACCTTTGCCAAACACCCCCATGTGCGCAGATACGAAAGTGATGGTTTTCTCCCAACCCACTCCTCATAAGGGGTCTTTTCTTCATTCTTGTTAGGAACTCTATTAAGGATATGACATGACGTTAACAAAGCCTCCCCCCACCATGCCTTTGATAAACCAGCAGTGGCTAATATGGAATTCACCAAGCCAGTCAGCGTGCGGGTTTTCCTCTCGGCAACACTGTTTGATTGGGGTGTGTAGGGAGGTATCCTCTCATGAATAATTCTGTGTTCCTGACAGAATTCGTCAAAAATTTCAGGAAAATACTCACCACCATGATCCGACCTAAGACGCTTGATCTTTCTCTCTAGTTGATTTTCAACTTTGGCCTTATAGATTTTAAAGCAGTCTAAAGCCTCATCTTTAGTTAGCAACAAGTAAATATAACAGAATTTAGTAGCATCATCTATCAATGTCATGAAATATATCTTTTTACCTTTTGTCAACACACCATTCATCTCGCATAGATCAGAATGTATGAGTTCTAGAGGTGCCAAGTTTCTCTCCTCGGCAGCCTTGTAAGGCTTTCGAGGTTGCTTTGATTGCACAGAACTATGACACTTAGAACCTTTGACAATAGTGAAATTTGGAATTAAACTCATACTGGACATCCGAGACATCAAACCAAAATTAATGTGACATAAACGAGAATGCTAAACACTGGTATCATCATTAACACCACCACAAATATGATTCACGGTTTTATTACAAAACTCTAAAAGTGAAAACCGGAACAAGCCTCCGAACTCATAACCTTTACCAATAAATTTTCCATGTTTCGAAACAACGACTTTATTAGACTCTAAGACAACCTTAAACCCATCTCTTCATAGAAGGGAGACACTAACGAGATTCTTGTTCATAGTAGGGACATGTTGCACGTTCCTCAGATGCACAATCTTTCCGGAAATAAACTTCAGATCCACCGTGCCAACACCATGAACATAAGCATGTGATCCATTCCCCATTAGGACGGCTGAATCCCTAGCGACCTGATAAGAAGTGAACATAGAGATGTCAGCACACACATAAACATTAGCACCCGTAGCAAGCCACCAACACGGTGATTGAAACACTGAAAGAACGGTAAATAGATTACCATACCCATCAGTATTGCTAGCGGTCACGAAGCTGATAGTCTTGGACTTTTTCCCTCTACGGTCTGCGTGTTCTGTACAGTCCTTGGAAAAGTGGTCGGGCTCTCCACAAGTGTAACAAGACAGTTCACTCTTGTCCTTGTTCGTCTTCCTCTTCTGAAGGTTGTAGTCTTTACAGGATTGTTAAAGGAGGGTTTGAAGTTCCCTTTGTTCTTGCCTATGGATTTGCCTTTCTGCACAAAGTTAGCAGTAGCATGACCCTCTCCTTTCTCAGTAGTGTCCTTAGTCCGAGCCTTCTCCTCAACATCAAGGGACGCTATCAGATTTTCAACTGATATCTCCTGTCTCTTGTGTTTGAGAGCTGTGGCAATGTTCCTCCAGGAAGGGGGCAACTTAGCAATAATGCAACCTGCCACAAACTTGTCGGGTAAGGTACACTTCAGTAGTTCGAGCTCTTTGGCAATGCACTGTATCTCATGAGCTTGTTGAACCACAGGAAGGTCCTTTGTCATCTTAAAATCATGAAAGCTCTCCATGATGTACAATTCACTGCCAGCATATGCAGCACCAAACTTTGCGTCCAATGCGTCTGAGAGCTCCTTCCCGTCTTTTATGTGCATAAACACATCACACAGACGGTCGGAAAGAATGCTCAGAATGCATCCCACAAAGATAGTATTGGCTTCCTCGAACTTCCTCTGATCCTCGTCATACATAGTTCCTTCAGGTTTGCCTTTACTAATCTGGAACACTTTCATCGTGGTCAGCCAAAGCTCAGCCTTGTACTGCCACCTCTTAAAGTGCACACCGATAAACTTATCCGGCCTTAGTGCATCAGTAAAACCAGCCATTGCTAATTCAAGAAATTGCCTACAATAAGGTTTTTGGATTGTTGGAATATTAGGGATAATTTCCATGATTAATTGTAGAATATTAAGTATGACAAAACCAGCTACTAGCTCATGTAACTCAAACATACTAGATGTACTAAACAACATGATAAAAGGAAACAAACAGCAGCTAAACATGTACTCGTAGAACATGATGAATAACCAAACACGATCGCGTAGCACGTACCGTTCGGTTGTCGTCGTAGAAACTTTAGGGAAGACTGATCGAAGCAGACGGCGACAAAGACGGCGGTAGGCAGCACCGCCCGACTTGGATGGAAGACGACCCTTGATGAAGAACTCGAGCAGTCACGCGGAGCGCTTCCCAAAAACCTTATTCGCCCTCTCCCGTACAGGATCCCAAGGGCGAGTGGTTCCGGAGGCCTGCTCTCTCGTCCGTCGGTGCACGCCGCCAAGCGGGATGGAGTAGACTACGGTGACGCCGCAAGTAGAGAGGATGGAAAAACCCTAGATTGGTTTTCGATGGTGTTGTGGCGGTAGCCGCGCAGGACTTTATATAGAGCGGCTCAAGAAACCTTAACAGATGCGAACGTGGGCCGATTCCACGTTGTGCATGTTTGGGTCAGTTACAGTAGCCCATGATCCGTGAGCGACCCGAATAAGCTAACCGTTTGACACGTCTGTCAAAACCTCACAATTTTCCTGAGCAGCAAAATAAAAGCTCGGTCGACGAGATTCCCGCAACCCGCGATGCTCGTGTCATCAAGAAACGAGCGGGCGGGTGGGCATGCGAGCGGCAACATCGTCGGAGGAGGAGCGCGCGTGTGTATCTCTCTTATTGCCATTCACTTACAAAGTGGTGCAACACTCCACCTTATAAGGTGGTGCAACTCTCCTTCAACTTTTCATGTGGGACTAAACTTTGGCTCCCACTCCACTTCCATGTGAGCTACCACAAACATGGGCCCAAACACATATGGGCTGTCACAAATTTGGGATTTGAGATTTAGGAAAAATCTGAAATACACATGGGCCTAAATGGATTAGCCCCATTATTTCTAACAATCCCCCACCAGATCTCAAATGCCCATTTGAAGATTTGCCAATCCTTTCTACTTTTTTATATACCAGTGTTTCAGCAGAGACTATTAAGTTGAACTTCCGCCTAGAATCTTGAACTACGTCTATCAACAAGTTGAACAATGGACGAACCTTGAATTGCAAGTTTGGTGCCAATAGATTTTACTCAAAATCATAACTAGTACTTGGCTGCCAGTAGCCTACCCCGCGGGTTGGAGCATATGCGTCATACTCCCTGGTCTCTTCATGAGTTTACTAGAGATCACCCAAGTCTCATAGACCGCGACGTTTACAGTCGAGCTCATATAGGTGTGTTCTTTCAATAATGCCCTGTAGGACGACATCTTTGCTAATTAAAGCCAATAGAAACACATTAAGACATGTTGCCAACCTGCCTTACAGATTATGAGAGTTATGCATCTTCACATAGAGAGGGTTCAAAATACTCTCCTCAGTCCACTCACTAGCTTGTTCTTCCCAGGTCCTAATTCACGGGATCTCCGATCACATAGGTTGGGTTACCACTAGGTGTGACATCCATGGATCTCAACCCCATATCCCTCCATGCACTTTCTATGACATTTCGTGATAGTCCCTTTATAAAGGGATCTGCCAGGTTTTTGTCTTTTTGAATATACATAACAGTTATTACTCCGGAGTTTCTCAATTTCCTGACAGATTTCAAACGTCTCTTCACGTGTCTTGATGACTTCGCGTTATCCTTAAAATTGTTCACTTTGACAATAATAATTTGGTTGTCACAATTCAAAAGGATTGCCGGCACAGGTTTATCAACCACAGGCAAGTCCATCAAGAGCTCACGCAGCCATTCTGACTCAATAGTGGTTGTGTCTAAAGCAGTAAGTTCTGCTTTCATAGTTGACCTCGTCAATATGGTTTGTCTACGAGACCTCCATGACACTGCGCCACCTCCAAGGGTAAACACATACCCAATCGTGGCGTAGAGTTCATCAACCTCAGAGATCCAATTTGAATCATTTTATCCTTCAAGCACAGCAGGGTTCCCTGAATAGTGAATCTCATAGCTCATTGTACCACATAGATAACGCATGACCCTTTCAATTGCATGCCAATGATCAATACCCGGGTTAGACATGAACCTACTCAACTTGCTCACAGCAATAGAGATATCGGGTCTTGTAGCGCTTGCTAAGTATATGAGAGACCCAACAACTTGTGAATATTTTAGCTGATATGTTGGTTCCATCTAATTCTTTCGTAATGTCAAACTAGGATCATAAGGTGTTGGAGAAGTATTGCCATCATTAAAGCCAAATCGGCTCAAGACCTTCTCAACATAATGAGATTGTGTTAAATTAATCCCATTTTTGGTCTTAATAAGCTTGATGTTCAGAATCACATCAGCCTCTCCCAGATCTTTCATATCAAAACTCTTTGACAGGAAAGACTTGATTTCATTTATCACTTTCATGTTTGTACCAAAGATCAGAATGTCATCCACTTACAAACATAATATAACGCTATCGCCCCCACCATGGCGATAGTAAACACACCTATCAGCCTCATTAATGACAAAACCAACAGAAAGTAGAGTTCTGTCAAACTTCTCATGCCATTGTTTAGGTGCTTGTTTCGGGCCATATAAAGATTTTAATAACTTACACACCTTTGTCTCTTCACCTTTTACCACAAACCCATCCGGCTGATCCATATAGATCTCCTCTTCCAACTGTCCATTAAGGAAAGTTGTCTTCACGTCTGTAGACCTTCTCTCCCGTCTGCCGGTGCATGCCGGCAAGCGGGATGGAGTAGACTACGGTTACGGCGCAAGTAGAGAGGATGGCAAAACCCTAGATTGGTTTTCGGTGGTGTTATGGCGGTAGCCACGCAGGACTTTATATAGAGCGGCTCAGGAAACCCTAACGGAGGCGAACGTGGGCCGAGTTCATGTTGTGCACGTTCGGGTCGGTTACAGTAGCCCATGATCCGGGAACGACCCATAAGCTAACCGTTTGACACGTTTGTTAAGCGAGCGGGCGGGCGGGCGAGCGTCGTCGGAGGAGGAGCGCGCGCGTGTATCTCTCTTGTTGCCACTCACTTACAAAGTGGTGTAACACTCCACCTTATAAGGTGGTGCAACTCTCCTTTTATTTTCCATGTGGGACTAAACATTAGCTCCCACTCCACTCCCATGTGAGATGCCACAAACATGGGCCCAAACACATATGGGCTGCCACAAATTTGGGCTTTAAGATTAGGGAAAATCTGAAATACACATGGGCCTAAATGGATTAGCCCCATTATTTCTGGCAGTCGTATGTGTTGGCGGAGTCGTATGTGTTGGCGGAGTCGTATTCTTCTTCCTGGAATGGTGTAGAGGAGCGGCTAGAGTAGCACCATCGACGAATTGTTGGCAATCTTTCTCCCATCATCTCAGCTGCGAAACAAAATTTTAACAAAGGTATGGGAGGAAGCGCAAAGAGATGGAAAGAAGGAGGGAGGAGACAGTCGGGTCAGGGGTCGTCAGAGATCACTACTATCGTTCATAATTTGAGGTGAAAGTGGGGAACTCTGGCGATCAAATTTGGCGGCATGGCGGCATCTCAGGATGGGGTTGGTCAATCGAGAGAAGGTATTTGAGGCATTAAAGGGGGCCGTGAAGCATGGGATTTCGTCCTCAGGAATGTGTCGAGCGTGAGGCTCATGGGTGTATACTGCCAAAGATCGTGGGAGTGAGGTGTTGTAGAGGAATTGTTAGGTGTTGGGGACAACTGTGGTAGGGTCCATGTGGTAGTGAGAGGAGAGGTGATGGGCTCGGCTAAGCTGGTTTAGGTAGGCCGGCTTGGTAGCTGTCCTTTCCTTTTTGTTGCTTTAATTATTTTTCTTTTATTGTATTTATGCTTCATATTAGTTCAAACAACATTCCAAGTACTCAAGGAAAATCCACAAAATCCTAATGACATAATGATACCATGAATAATACAATTATATACATATATAAAACAAAACAAGAATAATGAAAATATCCATATTTTTGTAATTTAGGTATTTTAAATCTATCATAAAACATATTTTGTACCCCCCGTGAGGGTTTATCTTGTGCTCTGAATGAATCCACACTAATTTTCTTGAAAGTATTACAAAACTAGATTAAATATTTAAAATTTGGGAGAGCCAATTCAAAATAAATATAATTTAATATATGGATGCTTTACACGTCATTTTGTGAAAAGCATATGACACCTAATGGCACTAGAATAGTAAGTGATTATATTTATATAATTGAGAGAACAACTATTCTTCAATAATGAATTTAGAAAAAGTATTTTCTTGAGCAAAACAAACTTTGTATAAATCTTTTTTGTTAAAAAAATTCCCTTATGGCTTTATGGTTATTCTTTAAATACAAAAAAGTAAGTTTTATATTTTGCTCAAAACAAAACATTTTATAAAGTGGAAAACCAATGTTCAAGAAAGAATGTTTTAAAGCTATTTTCATAAGTAAGATATTTTTCTTAGATCTTGTTTTATGGAATAAGTTCCTTTAGAGAAATCTATTTGAGCGAATGGTTCTGGATTTTCATAAAACCAATTCAAGTAATTTTGGGTTTTCACAAAACAAAGATAATTGTAAGTTCTTTTCTAATATGGATTAAACCAAGTTTTATTTTCAAACAATATTTCTATTATTTTATTAAAGCTTTAAAGTTTGGTTTTCCTTTGTTTTTTTTTGAGTTAGGAAAATCAAACAAAAAATCTATTAAATAGACATTCCAAAATTTGGAAAGCTTTGGGATGTTACACCAATAGAACCCAACAAACGGAAGCACAATTTTGATTCGACAACCAGCATACTTAATGAGCAACATGGACGGATCGTGGATAACCAGAAATTTGTACCAAAATCTCAACCCTGCCTCTAGAATAAAAAAAAATCAACTTTTAGGGAAGTTACATGATCATCAAGTGAATAGATACAGTCTAAAACACGAATAATTCATTGTGCAATATGCATAAATCTCTAGATATTATAGATCGAAAAGCATCTATGTATAAACTTGGCTCTAATAACACTGTTGCGTTACATGAAGGAAAACAAAAAAAATCTGCTTACGCAGACACCCGAGAACTATCTATGGAGATGCAATTGAAAGATTGAGGATATGATATAGCTCTTTAATCTGCCAGCATCACCAATGCTGCCTACACTGTTTGGTACACGAAGGACCAGGCCAGTTCGACCTCGGTTGAATTCTCGTTACTGTCTCCCAGGATGTGCTGCCGCATATTATGGCTGCAGTCTCGGCGGGCAAAGACTGGGGAATGTTGGAGTATATGTTTTCCTCCCGCTGTCGTGCTCATGGATCATGCAACATCAGCCTAGGGAATGTTGGTCAACACATGGATCATGCAACCCGTGGTGCGAACGCCAGACGTGACACCAGCCGCCTCCTTGGATGCAGCCTCTTATAGTGCGTCTCCCGCAGCTCACCTCCGCATCGCACGGCCGTCCGACGAATCGGCTTCATCTGCTCCACATGCCCCCGCCCCTAACGGCCCATGTTCACCACCAACGCAACCGCGGTCGTCCTGAGAGATCGTGACGACTGAAGATGCGCCACCACTACAGACGACGTTCTTACATGCGATCGACAGAATGGACAAAAATAACCCAAACTTAAAAGAATTTCACAAAATGAATCCTCGGCGAAAGAAATTCACGTCACTAACCCTTTTGGTAGCACCCAACAGATAGGTTTAGGATTGTGCGTGCAATACCATTCAAGGGAGGTTACGATTGGCACATATCTAGTTGTGTATCAACTCACATGTGCCGAGGCCTGGTGGTGGATGACAAGGATGCGAAGCACGAGCACCGACAACTCACCTCCGAGTTTCTCTCTTATAGGCTTTCCAATGACATCGCGTCATTTCCAACAATGCTCATGAAGATGGTTATGGAGCTTGTGAAATCCCTCTTTCACTACGAGGTGAAGTACAGTAAGGCATGGAAGGCTAAGCAAGCAGCATTTAATATGTTGTACGGTGATTGTGAGGAATCTTATAACCGAATCCCTAGATTGTTGGGAGCGATGGCCAATGCTAACGCGGGCATGGTTCATGTGGTTGAACCTTATGAGAACAAGACAAGGATAGTAAACGGAAAAACCGTTCAAGTTTTTGGCCGTGCATTTTGGGGTTTCGAGCAATGTGTCCGGGCTTTTGAAAATTGAAGGCTGGTTATCTCCGTTGATGGCACCTTTATGACCGGACAATTTAAGAAAACTATCTTGATTTCAATAGCAAATGATGCCAACAACCTATTGATTCCTTTGGCGTTTGCTTTAATGGAGGTGGAAAGCAATGATAACTGGGAGTGGTTCTTCCATCTTTTAAGAACCAAGATATTACCCCTTAAAATGGAAATATGTGTCATCTCGGATCATCATCATGGAATTCTCAATGCGGTGATGATTGATATTCCCGACCATGTTCCGTTGCACCATGGATGGTGCATGAAACACTTTTGTGCAAACTTATATAGGGCATGCAAGAGAAAAGGATTTGTCTGATGATCTACAAGATTGTTGCCTCGCTTTCACGGAACGTCGTTTCTCAAACTTGTACAACAAATTCCTCTTCAACAAAGAGCTCAATGCGGGTGGTCGAGAGATTCTTGATATGAACATTGTAGATAGGACAAAGTGGGCATGAGCTTTCGATGATGGTGGCCGGAAGTATGGCCAAATGAAAAGCAACATGACAGAATGCTTCAATAAGTTGTTCAAAGGTGTTCGTGCATTGCCCGTCATGGCAATAGTTCGATATACATTTGACATGATGGATGAGTATTTTTTGAAATACTCACATGAAACGGACTGGCAGATTGCAAGGGACAACAAGAACAAGTATAAATACAAGTACCCACCTAAGGTTGACGATTGGATGCAATTTCAGTCAAAGAAAGCGAATGCCCAAGTTGTCATGGAATTTGATAATGACGAGCTAATTTACCAAGTTATGGAGCCCGAAAGTATAACGGCTGATGTTGTCCAACACAGTGGCCGAGCATTCTAGGTCTCGCTCAAGACTTGTGAGTGCACATGCGGAAGGCCATCGTTTCTTCATCTTGCATGCTCGCACTTGCTTGTGGCGTCTCGCAGGCGACATTTGGACTATATTAATCCGCCCATGGTAAGAGAGTCCGAGTTCTCTATTGAGACTACTAAGAAGACATGGTCTCCTAGATTTCACCCATACCTGGACCAATCACAATGATTAGAGTACCATAGAATTCAACTATGGCTCGATCCGAAATAGAAGGTGATTAAACATGAAAGACGCAAGATAAAGTGCTTTAGGAGCGACATGGATGGATGGGGCCGTGGTGATGGTCGAGAAATGGGCAATGACCCTCTCTCACATATATATGAGGCGACTAGACTAAAGTTTTGAACAACATTTCAATACGTTTATATGACCGAGCCTTCTTAATTTTTCCATGTTTCAGTCAAACTTGCCTTCATCTTTGTGCTTCGTCTGGCCAAATCTAAGTAAGGTGACCAAATTCATTCCTTATCTATGGTGGTCATATTTGGTTTCAGTGCAGTCTTTGCGTAAGCCTGCTAGATTATAGCCCAGGGTAAGGCTGCCAAAAGAATTCCTTATATCAACGCTGACCGATTTTGATCTTACATCTAGGTGGCTAGATTTTGGACTTGCGCATAAGGCATTTCTCATTTCTTCCTTCCTCGCCCAAGTCAGCTTGCCATCTAGCTTCTCCTACATCCGTCTCTTAGAACCAGGAATGTCCATCTAGCTCCTTAGTCTACGGCAGGTCCTCCTCGCTTAGCCGGTAAAGCGGCTCAAAATGAGTGCTATCAGTATCATTGCCATATGTCGTGAGAAATGGGATGTTTGAACTGGATTTGCAGTAGTGTTTAAATTTCTTAGTGTTGTTCTCAACTTTCCGATGTCTTCCATGTCTAACAGGTAGTGAAGCATTTGTGATGCAAATGGCAAGATGTGATGCAATATATTTTGGCGGAGTGAAGAATTTTGAGAAGGAAGTCATATAGACATACAAGGAATTTATACAGATCCTAAGGTATCGTCACGAAATAACTAACGAAGATTGTATGGACTCCCTTGTTGACAAGGTGGGTGAAGTGGATACACTGCAAACTCATTCAATTAGCGAACTTCAATTTTTTTGGTATCTATTACAACACACAATATGGCTAAAAGCAGCTGGTACTTCCTATAACTTGTGGAAACGTGCTAGGTGTTACATAAAGGCTCGCTTTGATTCACATCAGACGACTACGGCTTGGTCGCAAGAAGAAGTGAAACAAATCCGTCTTAATATCGAACGAATTTCGGAAAACCTTATTCCGCAAGAAGAAGTGAAAATAATTTGCAACATATATTAATCTTTTGGATAGCATGCTGGCGCCAACCCTTATTTTCAGACAACCGCTTTTGCAATACTCTGATTTTCTCCATTAATATTGTCATAACACAACATAACTACTCCCTTCGTTTGGGATTATAGGTCACACACATGGTTAACTAGGTTGCCAATTTAATCAATAAAATATAAATAGAATAACACAAAAATTATACCATTAAAAACTTTAGATGTTGTATTTTCTAATGGTATAATTTTTGTGCTATATAACTTGTATTTTATTAGTCAAATTAACAATCTAGGTTTATGCGTAGTACCTATAGTCCAAACAGAGGGAGTACAACCTAAAACCTGGATCAAGACTGAAATTGGTATAACAAGTAAAGGCCACCAATCGTTTAGGCTTCCTAGATAAAGTTTTTATGAAAAATAGAGGCGGCACCTTCACAAATATCAAGCTTCCCATGAAGGGTTTTCTTCTACCTCTTCTTTCCAAACAATTTATTATGATCTGGCAGCTATACTGCAACATACCATGAAACAAATCTGGAACTACGGATAAAATCTACCATCTATGATCGTTGGGGCATATCTAACCAATGTACAAAAATCGGTTAGAGGAGTACAAGATGCCGTTTTATTCCTCTAACCGGGCCTAACCAAACACCAAAAGACTTTAGTAGACAAAAAATTTTAATCAACTGTGTCGCGGAGGAGTAAATATAAGAGTCGGCGGCCACTTCCGAGAAAAAGATTCCCTCTCCTCCGTATGTTCACACTGCCTCCACCTCGACCTCTCCTCCACCACCGACGGCCATCGACACCCCCAACCACCATCACAGCCACCCCCACACCCCCAGATGGCCGGATCTTCTCGCCGGCCATCTCCATCGCCCATACCAAACGCTCGTCACCAACACAACACCCCGTGGCAGCCCCGTGTCGCTCCCTCTCCCCACCACCATTCCCCTCTCTATTTGGCGCTACCGAAGAATCGGTGGCAGCCCCGCTGGTCTTCCGGCATCCTCGACCTGTCGGTTCCGGCCATGTCGGTCTACCACGACGTGCGGCAGCGATCGTGGGGCTCGTGGGTGGCAGAAATCATCGACAGAACACCGATCGGAAGGTGTGGATTGGGAGCTTCCAATCCACGAAGCAGGTGGCGTTCGAGTATGACATGAAGAACGTCAAGCTCCACGGCTCCGACTGCGGCGAGCTCAACTTCCCCCTTAGGGTGGGAATACCGGTACCGGACCTAGAGTCGGCCGGTCTTTGTTTCATCTCCGAATGCGAACGGTGGGAGTACCGGGAGGCCCGTGAGCGCCTGAAGGAAGTGCGCCTCAACACGATGATGGAGGCAGCGCTCCGCAGCGGCTGGAGGCATTCGCCAAGGCCAAGCAGAAGGCCGACGCTAGCAGCTCTGCGGACCGTCGATGGTGGTGACGGTGATCAACGTCGACAACGACTCCTTCGACTGGAAGGAGAATTAGGTTAGGTTTTGGTGAAATCCGGTCGAATTTGGTGAAATTTGACCGACTTTTGGGTGTAATATGTACAAATGAATGTAAACAAAATAGTATGTTTTAAACTCCTAAATTCAGCCAAATTTGATCGAATTTGCGTTGATCACGGGATTTGGTGATCGGTTAAAAACCGTTTCGGTTAGAGGAGTATTTTTACTCGTCTAAGTTTTCTACTTTGGTTATAGATGCCCTTAGTTCCAGAATTATGGATGAATGACGAAAAGTGATGTATGAACATCTCGCCTAGGAAATGTTGGAAAATAGATGACGAAAGAGATGAGGTAGAAGAGAACTAAGGAAGAGACAAAAGGTACAATTGATAAACTGAATTGGACCTATCTAAATGATACCAACATAGTTTCACTAGGCCTTTCGTCCAGGCCATTAGTTCCGCCTGTGGCTCGGGCCGGGACTAATGGCCCGCACCGGACGGCCCGAGCCACCCCAAACCGTAGGTCCCGGCCCGTTAGACACCATTAGTCCCGGTGTAAGATACAAACCGAGACTAAAGGGTCTGAGGCATGTCGCTCGCTGCGGGAACCCCCTTTAGTCCCGGTTTATATCTCAAACCGGGACTACTTGTATTGCCTGATGTCTACGCACTTATATTCTTGTAGACAGTTGTTGGGCCTCCAAGTGCAGAGGTTTGTAGAAAAGCAGCAAGTTTTTCTTAAGTGAATTACCCAAGATTTATCGAACTCAGGGAGGAAGTGGTCAAAGGTATTCCCTCTCAAGCAATCCTGCAATCAAGATATAAGAAGTCTCTTGTGTCCCCAACACACCCAATACACTTGTCAGGTGTATAGGTGATACGTCCAAAACGTATCTACTTTTCTGAACACTTTTGCTATTGTTTCTCCTCTAAACATGTATGATTTGGATATAACTAACACGGGCTGACACTGTTTTCAGCAGAATTACCTTGGTGTATTGTTTTTATGTAGAAAATCAACTATCAGGAAAAATCCCGGAAAATATGCCAAAAATTATATTTCACCAGAAGACCCATGGAGCCAGAATACGAGACGGAGAAGGGGCCTGGGGGGCCCACACCCCTGCCGAGCGCGGGCCCACCTCTGGCCGTGCCTAGGGGGTGCAGCCACCCCAGGCACCCCCTCGGCCTCCCTCTACGCCTATAAGTTGCCTTTCGACCTAAAAATAGAGTGGGGTTCGAGAGTTTTTCAGAAAGAGTTCCGCTTCGCCGCCGCCACCAGAAACCAAGATTCAGATCCAGAAACTTTGTTCTGGCACCCTGCCGTGACAGGAATTTGGAGAGGATCATTGCCATCGTCATCACCAACGCCTCTCCATCAATCATCGATGTTTCCCTCATCCATGAGTGAGTAATCCCCCGATGTAGGCTTGGGGATGGTAGGGATTGGATGAGTTCTATCATGCAATCGAATAAGATTGTTAGGGCATAGTGCCTAGTATCTCTATTAGTGCAATTTGACTTTGTTGCAACTTGTTGTTCTTAATGTTTGTTACTAGGGCCCGAGTGCCATGATCTCATATCTAAACTTATTATTGAATCTTTATGATAATATTGTTTGTGATCTTATCTGCAAGTTGTGTACACATATCATTGTCCGGATCCAAAGGCCCCAAAGTGACAATAATTGGGACAATCGGAGGGTATGGCTGGGGTGTGAGGATCACATGTGTTCACGGAGTGTTAATGCTTTGCTCCGGTGCTTTATTAAAAGAAGCACCTTAATTGCCAGTAGTTCCCTAGAGGCCCCGCGATGGGCTGGCTGGACAGAAGATGTTGTGCAAGTTCTCATTGCGAGCATGTATTACTATATTTGGAGAACATGCCTAGGATTGTTTAGTACTTAGATGCTTGTTATTATTTATCTACAATGTCCTAGATCTTAAAGTTACATGTTTAGACTCGTCCATACAATGCCCGTCCATCCATCCCTATGCCTACCGCACTCGAATCCCGCTGTTACCGTTACTGTTACTATTGCTCATGTTTCACTTTTGCTGTTGCTACTACAAACTGTTGCTACTGATAAACTTCTGTGAGCAAAAACTATTTCCAGGTGCAGTTGAATTAACAACTTAGTTGTTAATGCTTGCAAGTATTCTTTGGCTCCCCTTGTGTCGAATCAATAAATTGTGTAATACTACCAGCGAAAACTGTTGCGATCCCCTACACTTGTGGGTCATCAAGACTATTTTCTGGCGCCGTTTCCGGGGATCATAGCTTTATTTGTAAGTTCACTTGGATCTATTATTGTTCACTACTACTCCTTTCATGATGGGTAAGTCTCGTGATGGAAAGTTCCCTATTTTACCATCAACTACAAGAAGAGGTACAATCCTAAACACCTATGTTTCTCTTGATTCACCGTCTGTTATAAGTAAGCTTGTCACACCACCACCACATACTCATGCTACACACACTGCTACTACTGCTGAGTCTGAAACTGCTTTTGATGCTCATGATGTTACTTATACTGTGCTTGATGTGAGTGGTTCATTAGGTCCTTTCATAGATGCTACTATGGCTGGTCTAGGAAATATTAAAACTCCTAGTGAATACACTGTTACACCTGTTAGCTCACCTGAGTCTAGAGAGGGTTATGATATTAATGATGGTTACATTGAGTTTACTGATGAATTTGTTGAAGAGTTCCGAGACACACATGGTACTAGTGCTATTAAGAGTCTCCTTGCTAGGCGCACCATTATGCCTAAACCGTCCTCTGATCCTAAGTTTGCCACCTCTCCCATAGATATTAAAGATGAAGATTATGATTTCTCTCTTGATTTGTCCTATTTAGATATTGTTGAGAAAGAACCTTTCCGTGGGACTGAAAATGAGAGTGATGTGGCTCATATGAATGATCTTTCTACTATTAGTTCTTTATTCTCTGATGATTTTAAGATGCACAAGTATTTTGTTACTAAGATCTTTCCTTTTTCACTAAAAGGAGAAGCTAGGGCTTGGTTTAATAGATTACCTCCTGGTTCCATCGATAGCCCTAATTGCTTGATTGCTTCTTTCTTTCAGAAATATTATCCTTCTAGTGCTAGAAATGATGCTTTGTAGAGAACATTTGATTTTAAACAGGGAGAAGAAGAGAAATTACATGAGCCATGGACAAGGTTCTATGCCTTGATTCGTGCACATCCTGGATGTCCATTGCCTAAGAATGAGTTTCTTGATATTTATTGTAATGGACTAACTGATGATTGTAGGACATACCTAGATAGCTTTGCTGATTGTGTTTTCAGGAAAAGAACTCCTACAGATGTTAAAGAATTAATGGCTAAGATAAGCAAGAATTATGATGATTGGACTTAAATTGAGTTAAATACACCTGAGCCTATTACTCCTGAACCAGTTGTGCCTGAACCAGATCCAACACCAACACCAAAGAAGAGGGGAGTTATTACATTAAATGATGAAGTGATGAAGGGAGCTAAGAAGTGTCTAAAGGAGAAAGGTATTAGAGCTGAAGATGTGAAGAATCTACCTCCTATAGAAGAATTATGTAAGCCAATTCCCCACTCATCTACTATTGAGGTACACTTTCTCCAACACTTTGATGAAGGAGATATTCCTCATGGTAAGCCTCCTGATCAATGTTTAGAGGAACTTGACATTTTTATTGTTAAACAAGGTAATTTTAATAAAAAAGTTCAAAATCATTTATTGGAAAACTCTAGAGCTATCAATGAGTTGAAAGATATTGTGGAAAGAACTTCTAATGGTATTAAAATGCTTTGTAAACACTTTCAAATGGGTCAAACCCAACTTGATCAACTTGCTAAGGTACAAAAGGATATGCTAGTTAAAGCATCAGAAGATAAACATGCTTATGGAATTAGAACTAGGAGTGGTATAACTACTCAAGATCCTTTATATCCTGAAGGACACCCTAAAAGAATTGAGAAGGATTCTCAACAAGGTGAGAATAGTGGTAGTCCTCGTAATAGAAATAAAAAGAAACACAAAATAGTTGAGGAACCGCTTGAATCTGCTATAGATCCTAATAGTATATATGTCTTTGATGCTGAAACTGAGAGTGGTAATGATAAAAATGATGCTCCTGATAAGGAGGAAGGTGAGGAAGAACCTGAGAAGCACACTAAGAATACTAGGTACACTAAGGAAGATTTTATTGCTAAGAAACATGGTAGTGAGAGAGAACCTTGGGTACAGAAACCTATGCCTTTTCCAGGTAAGAAACACAAGTCAAAGGAGGAAGAACACTACAACAAGTTTTGTGAGTGGATGAAACCTTTATTTTTGCAAATTCCTTTGACTAATGCTATTAAATTGCCTCGTTATTCAAAGTATATGAAGGATATTGTATCTAATAAAAGGAAGATTCCTAATGAGGATATTTCTACTTTGCTTGCTAATTATTCCTTCAATGGTAAGGTTCCAAAGAAGCTTGGTGATCCAGGTATACCAACTATTCCTTGCTCTATTAAGAATAATTATGTTAGAACTGTTTTATGTGATTTGGGAGCTGGAGTTAGTTTTATGCCTTTTTCTCTATACAAGAGACTCCAGCTAGAAAAAATGATACCAAATGATATATCTTTGGAAATGGCTGATAAGTCAAATACTATTCCTGTTGGTATATGTGAGGATGGTCCTATTCAAGTGACTCATAATTTCTTGGTTTTAACTGATTTTGTTGTGCTTGAGATGCCTGAAGATGATAATATGTCTATTATTCTTGGGAGACCTTTTCTTAATATTGCAGGTGCTGTCATTAATTGCAATCAAGGAAAAGTAACATTTAATATTGATGACAAAGTGCATACTGTTTATTTCCCCAAGAAGGTTGCTAGAAGCTATTGCCTGAATTCCATTGAAAATATTGAGAGAATCAAGGTTGGAGAAATATATTGTCCCATTCCGAAAATTTTGAAACTATTATGGTTGGGACCATTGCTATCAAGTATGAGGTAACATAATCACCTTGTGGAATGCAAAGTTTTGTTTCATATAAGATTGTTTTGGTTACAAGACTTGATCAACCTTGTTAACAAAAGGATTTTAATGAACAAAACAATGTTTTCACAGTGGTTATACTTGCTCAGTTTATTTTTCTCCTTTCCAATCCTTGCTCTTCGTCGTGCCTAACTTAAAGGCATTAAAGAAAAGTACTTGTTGGGAGATATCCCAAGAGTTACTTGAGTCTTGGAAGTTATTACTTCAGTAATGACCTCTCCTTATCCTTTTTGTTTGCTTTTTGTACCAGGAATGACCTCTAATGAGAGGGAAGTAAGATTTTAGGAGTTGTTGTTCCGAAACAGATTTTTATCCTCCACCATAAAAATTCATGAGGATTCTCTGTAAGTCGGATTGATCTGACAATTTATGAATACATCCTCCAGTATGTTAGCTAAGTTTCTTTAGTTCAATACTTTTTTATTTGAGCAACAGAAGATTTTCGAAAAAAATCGGTTTCTACCTGCTGGTCTGTTTTGACAGATTTCTGCCATTATTTGCAGTTTCTTCTTATTGATTCCTTTTCGAGTTCTCTTTTGGGGAATTGAGCTTTTTGAAGGATTTGCTATAGTGGCTTGTGTTTTTAGTGAAAAGTTTTGCTGTTCTAAAGCTAAGCCTAAGGGTCTATTATCTTTTGAATACACAAATGTTGCTAATGACGATTGTGTGAAGTTTTGTATGAAGGAAAAAAATCCAGGTGTAGAGACAGGATGATGTAATGAGATGAAGAATGGACAAAAGCTCAATCTTGGGGGGATCCACCCCGTGTCACCCCAAGAAATATTCAGGAGGTACGAGCGTCAAAGCTTGGGGGTGCCCAAGGCATCCTCTTCTTCATCAATAAAAATCTCAGGTCTTTCTAGACACTTTGTTTTTATTATTTCATCCACAGTTGTGTTGTTCTTGGAACGTCTTAGTTTTTGTTTTTGGTTTTCTTTTGCTTTGTTTGCTTTGTTTAAAAAAATCGAAAACACCAAAAATATTTGTTGTTCTTCTTTGGTTTTTTGAGTTCTTTGCAGGGTTCAGCCATCCTCAGTGGATTTTGGTTTCATGTTATTATTCAAGTCACACAAGTGAAGGGCAATAATGAAGATTAAGACAAATCGAGGTGTGGTAAGAGACTAGGAACAAACTCTATTTGTTTTTGTTTTTGTACATATACTCATCATTGTGAGCATGCTTAGTCTGTTCATTGTAAGGAGTGTGTTACTGATGGATGCTTAGTAGTTCTTGCTTGTCTATGATTAGCTCCAGCTTGCTAATAGTTTGTAGCATGTCATATGAATGTTTGCTTGCATTGTTTTATTCATATTTTGGTATGATATTGTGGTATCCTCCTCTGGAAGCTTCATGCGAATCGACTTGGCACATGCTCACGCATGCATATGACTAATCAATAGTCAGTAAGCCTCAATGATTTATTTTGCCTCAGAGTTCTTGTATCACCTTCATGACATAATTAGTCATGTTTTGTTGCAAGCATGATTATGACAATTACTGCTCTCTCGGTTGTCGCTCCCTCTCTATTGCTAGCCTTCACTTGTAGTGCTTATGAGCTCTACCTGTGTTTCCAACTCACCAAAACAAATATTGCCAACTGTGTCCACCATACCTACCTAATAGCATTGTTTGCTATTTCAGTGCATATTCAATATGCCTTGTTTTCTTCCAAATAAAATGTTTGTCTGTTTTGAGAAAGTTAGTTAGTAAAGCTCTCACGAACTTGATGGCACACTTTATTCCTTGCACTTAATAATCCTGAACCATTGTGACTTGTCCATTAAAGTTATATGCTTGCAAATTATATGCTGGGAGTCAGCAGAACCGTGCTATCACGGGGAACGCTTTCAACATTTTTTGGAAATCCTATCAGTTGATACCTTGCTCTTTTGTTTACGGATGTCGATGATGGGAAATAAAAGGGGAGATTGTGAGTTCATGGAGTCTATACAATGTGTTAGAGAAACGCCTAGGCCACTAGCCTAGGCCATGCCTAATCATGGTGGGAACTTGCAGCATCACCATAATGAGCATTCTGTGAAGCGTCCTCATAAAAGCTATGCACATAGTACATAAAAAGATTGCTGAGATGCTCATTGTCTGCTTGCCTTGTCATTTTGATCACGGGATAACTCCTGTATCATGTGCAAGGGGTACCCCGTTGGCGGTTCTCTATGATATGCATGTATTTACAATGACAAGAACTTACAGGTAACCAAAGTTGAGTAGCATGCGGAGTGGCCCTCATACTCAAGGGACTTGGGATTTCCAGTTTATGGTCTGTCAAGCATATAACTCATACTGGACCTCACTTTCACCTTAACCACATGACGATGCCTATGATAGGGGCAATGAGAGCTCAAAGCTAATGAGTACCTTCCTTTCAGCATTAGGAAGCCTTTCAAATTCAAAACCGTTTTCACTCCCTTGTTGAGTCACCATTTATTCTTTGAGCACCTTCTTGAGGGCATACTTGTCATTCTTGTGTTTGTTCCAAAACTTGGTTAATTATGTCTGATATCTTTACTTCTAGTCTTCACTTGAACTTCACAGGTGCCTTAGAATTTTTATTCTGCTCTATAAACAAAGGCAAGCGAGATACTACTCTATCATACCTTACTATGAGCATTGCAATGTTGCTTATGTTTATGTTTCATGCTACTTATTATTGTTGAGTTGGTTTCTCTTCGTAGCTTGCAATGACTATTGAGTAGACTTAGTTGCATACTTCTTATTATGAATGGTTTAAGCATCTACTTCTATGCTGAGAATATATACATCATATGAAGCAAATATGTTCATGAATTTTATTTTATCGCACTCAGTTTTATCGCACTTAGCAAATCTGTTCGTGAATATATATACATCATATGAATCAAATCTGAGAATATATACATCATATGAAGAAAATCTGAGAATATAGAGGACAAGCAATAAGCTAAGCTTGGCGGAGTTGATACGTCCAAAACGTATCTACTTTCCCGAACACTTTTGCTATTATTTCTCCTCTAAACTTGTGTGATTTGGATACAACTAACACGGACTGACGCTGTTTTCAGCAGAATTACCTTAGTGTCTTGTTTTTGTGCAGAATATCAACTATTAGGAAAAATCCCGGAACATATGCCAAAAATTATATTTTACCAGAAGACCCACGGAACCAGAATACGAGACGGAGAAGGGGCCTGGGGGGCCCACCCCCTGCCAGGCGCGGGCCCACCTCTGGCCGCGCCTAGGGGGTGCAGCCACCACAGGCACCCCCTCGGCCTCCCTCTGTGACTATAAGTTGCCTCTCGACCTAAAAACAGAGTGGGGTTCGAGAGTTTTCCAGAAAGAGTTCCGCTCCGCCGCCGCCACCAGAAACCTTCGGATCTAGAAACTCTGTTCTGGCACCCTGCCGGGACGGGGAATTTGGAGAAGGTCATCGCCATTGTCATCAACAAAGCCTCTCCATCAACCATCGATGTTTCCTTCATCCATGAGTGAGTAATCCCCCGTTGTAGGCTTGGGGATGCTAGGGATTGGATGAGTTCTATCATGTAATCGAATAAGATTGTTAGGGCATAGTGCCTAGTATCTCTATTAGTGCTATTTGACTTTGTTGCAACTTGTTGTGCTGAATGCTTGTCACTAGGGCCCGAGTGCCATGATCTCAGATCTGAACTTACTATTGAATCTTTATGATAGTATTGTTTGTGATCTTATCTGCAAGTTGTGTACACATATCATTTTTCGGATCCAGAGGCCTCGAAGTGACAATAATTGGGACAACCAGAGGGGATGGCTGTGGTGTGAGGATCACATGTGTTCACGGAGTGTTAATGCTTTGCTCCAGTGCTCTATTGAAAGGAGCACCTTAATTGCCAGTAGTTCCTTAGAGGCCCCGCTGCCACGGGCTGGCTGGATAGAAGATGTTGTGCAAGTTCTCATTGCGAGCACATATGGCTATATTTGGAGCACATGCCTAGGATTGTTTAGTACTTAGATGCTTGTTATTATTTATCTGCAATTCCCTAGATATTGAATTTGCATGTTTAGACACGTCCATGCAACGCCCGTCCATCCATTCCTATGCCTACCCCACTCGAATCCCACTGTTACCGTTACTGTTACTATTGCTCCTGTTTCACTGTTGCTGTTGCTACTACAAACTGTTTCCACTGATAAACTTATGTGAACAAGAACTATTTCCAAGTGCAGCTGAATTGACAACTCAGTTGTTAAGGCTTGCAAGTATTATTTGGCTCCCCTTGTGTCGAATCAATAAATGAGGTAATACTACCCGCGAAGACTGTTGCGATCCCCTACACTTGTAGGTCATCAATAGGTGCACTAGTTCGGCGAAGAGATAGTAAAATACAAGTGGTAACGGTGCCAGAAAATATCTTGACGGTGAGGTAAAGACTAAAGCAAGAAAACATGCAACAGATCTAGATGCAAATGGTGTCTCAATGTTTATAAACAAGGCCTAGGGATCATACTTTCACTAGTGAACACTCTCTCATATAAATATCCTCTCTTCATGATACTACTCTTAACTACTCTTCGGTTGGACACTCTAATCATCAGTAGGGCTATAACAGCACTCCTCATAGTCTGCCTTCCCTAATCTAGATAACCTCACACTGTCACCTTGAGGGCTAGATGGTTCCAACAAACTCCACAATTTCATAGAGACATCCAACTCCAAATATAACTCATAACAAATATTCAATCTAGCCAAAGTGCCACACACGGTATGCACGTTGTCACTTTCACACACATGGGGAAAAGCATAGATCTATTAAAGCACAAAAAGTATTTATGTAGACTCAAACCTAAGTGCCACAATGGCGTGCACGCTGTCACTTTCACACACATGGGGAGATCAGAGATCTAATGAAGCACCTGAGTAGCAAGGTAGATCCACTTGATTACAAAGCTCATGACCACAACAAGATCATGCATAGAGAGAGACATGAACACATAGCTATCGGTAGAGCCCTTAGCCTCGAGGAAGAACTACTCCCTCCTTATCATGGGAATCAGCAATGGTGACGAAGATGGCGATGGAGATCGATGGAGATGGCTCTAGGGGCACTTCCCCATCCCGGCAGGGTGCCGGAATAGAGAATTTCTGTCCCCCGAATCTCCCTTTCGGTGGCGGCGGTGCTACGGAGGTTTTTCTGGAAGTATGATGGATTATTTAGGGTTTTTCATTAGGGGATTCTTATAGGCGAAGAGGCAAGGCGGGGAGGCGACCGGAGGGGCCACACCCTGCCCAGGCGTGGGTCCACCCTAGCCCGCGCCTAGGGGGTGTGGTGGCCCTCTGGCACCTCTTCGTCTCCCCTTCTGGCTTCGTGACGCCCACGGTAAAATATTGGCTTTGGCTTTTGTCCCGTCCAATTCCGAGAATATTGATTTCCTGCCTTTATGGAACCAAAAACAGAAGAAAACAGGCAACTGGCACTGTGGCAACTTGTTAATAGGTTAGTTCCGGAAAAGATATAAAAACACCTCAAAGTGTAGACAAAGCAACGCAAAGTAGATAGTAAACAAGCATGGAGCATCAAAAATTATAGATACGTTTCCAACGTATCAAGCATCTCCAAGCTTAACTCCTACTCGTCCTCTAGTAGGTAAGTGATAAAAAGAATAATTTTTTAGGTGACATGCACCATCACAATCAAGATCAAACCATTTGCAAGCATTGAAATATGGGATCAAAGAACTCTAAACATCAGCATGAAAGGTGGAGTTCTAACAATAGGACATAGTAACTAAGAATGCAACATGAAAGGCTACAAACAAAGATCATGAATAACATGCATTGAAAAACGTTTCTTTGTTTCACATAAAGAAAACATAGCATAGTGGTGTTCAGCTTGTCCCTCATAGAGTAGCAAATAGATGCATAGGACACCTTCAAAGTTCACAAGGGTGACTAGATACAAATAGCACAAGAACAAGTAATATCAACAATATGCATCAATCAATAAGTTCTGGGACAATGCACACAGAATGGAAACTATGCTCTCTTAATGGTGCCTAAAGGTAGAAGGTGGAGACTCAAATAATTGTGGAAGAAAGGCCCTTCACAAAGGGAAGCAGGGATTTCAAGTTTCAAAAATAGCTTCCAAAAATTATGGTACTTGTTAGCTTTCATCCCCCATTGCCCCAATCACAAGCATCTTGAAGTGGTTAAGGTTAAAGTGCACCAACTATGGAGTATATGCTTGAGACAGTATAAGTTGGCAACCTCAAGTCACGATGGTCACACCTCATGCTACTCAACTTCAGTCACCTGTAAGTTCTTGTCATTGTAAGTACATGCATATCATAGAGAACCGCCAACGAGGTACCCCTTGCACATGGTATAGGAGCTATCCCATAACCAAAATGACAAGGCAAGCAGACAATGAGATTCTCAACGATCTTTTTATTTACTATATGCATAGCTTTTTATTTAGGATGCTTCATAGATAGATCACTATGGTGATGCTGCAAGTTTCCACCATGATTAGGCATGGCTTAGTGATACATCAAAAACGTATCTACTTTCTCGAACACTTTTCTATTGTTTCTTCTCTAAACTAGTGTGATTTGGATACAACTAACACAGACTAACGCTGTTTTTCGCAGAATTACCTTGGTGTCTTGTTTTTGTGCAGAAAATGAACTATCAGGAAAAATCCCGGAACATATGCCAAAAACTATTTCTCACCAGAAGATCCACGGAGCCATAAGGGGAGACAGAGAGGAGGCCTCGGGGGCCCAGACCCACCCCAGGAGCGGGCCCACCTTTCCCCGCGCCTGGGGGAGGTCTGGCCACCCTAGGCAGCTCCTCAGCCTCCCTCTGCGCCTATAAGTTGCCTTCTGACCTAAAAACTTAGGGGGGTTTCGAGAGTTTTCCAGAAAGAGTTCCGCTCCGCCGCCGCCACCAGAAACCAAGATTCGGATCCAGAAACTCCGTTCTGGCACCCTGCCGGGACAGGGAATTTGGAGAGGATCATCGCCATCGTCATCACCAACGCATCTCCATCAACCACCGATGTTTCCCTCATCCATGAGTGAGTAATCCCCCGTTGTAGGCTTGGGGATGGTAGGGATTGGATGAGTTCTATCATGTAACTGAATAAGATCTGTTAGGGCATAGTGCCTAGTATATCTATTAGTGCTATTTGACTTTGTTGTAACTTGTTGTGCTTAATGCTTGTCACTAGGGCCCGAGTGCCATGATCTTAGATCCGAACTTATTATTGAATCATTATGATAGTATTGTTTCTGATCTTATCTGCAAGTTGTGTACACATATAATTGTCTGGATCCAAAGGCCCCAAAGTGACAATAATTGGGACAACCGGAAGGGATGGCTGTGGTGTGAGGATCACATGTGTTCACGGAGTGTTAATGCTTTGCTCCGGTGCTCTATTAAAAGGAGCACCTTAATTTCCAGTAGTTCCCTAGAGGCCCCGCTGCCACGGGCTGGCTGGATAGAAGATGTTGTGCAAGTTCTCATTGCGAGCACGCATGACTATATTTGGAGCACATGCCTAGGATTGTTTAGTACTTGGATGCTTGTTATTATTTATCTATAATTCCCTAGTTCTTGAAGTTACATTTTTAGACTTGTCCATGCAACGCCCGTCCATCCATCCCTATGCCTACCGCACTTGAATCCTACTATTACCGTTACTGTTACTATTGCTCATGTTTCAATGTTGCTGTTGTTGTTGCTGTTGCTATTGATGTTGTTGTTGCTGTTGCTGTTGCTGTTACTGATGCTGTTGCTTTGCTGTTGCTAATACAAACTGTTTCTACTGATAAACTTCTGTGAGCAAGAACTATTTCCAGGTGCAGCTGAACTGACAACTCAATTGTTAAGGCTTGCAAGTATTCTTTGGCTCCCCTTGTGTCGAATCAATAAATTGGGTAATACTACCCGCGAAGACAGTTGTGAGCCCCTATACTTGTGGGTCATCAAGACTATTTATTGGCGCCGTTGCTGGGGAGAATAGCTTTATTTGTATGTTCACTTGGATCTATTATTGTCACATCCCAAGATTTTCCAAAACTTGTAATGTGAAAATAAATGAATAAAATAAAACTTTGTTGATTTTCAGAACCAGAAGAAACTTTTTGAATTCAATTAGAACTTCAAACCAATTTAAATTAAATAAATCCTAAAGGGATTTAAAAAGAAAAACAATTTAAATAAAGGAAAACAAAATATTTTGGAAATAATATTTTGGATCTTTATTAAAAATAGAGGGATTTGGTTTTCAAAAGAAAAGGTGGATTCAAAAATAAAGAATATTTTATAAAACCAAATTAAAACCTTGGCCAAACATTTGAACTAAAACATTTTTGTTTTTGGATAGAAATAGCAAAGTTTTATTTAAATAAAATAATAAGGATTTAATATCCAAATTTTATAAAAGTAAAGGCTTTTACCATTTTAAATAAACACTAAAACTTATTTATTTTAAATAAGTTTTCCAAGTATTTTATATTCCCAAATAAAACCTACTGAAATATTTTGGTTTTATATTAGAATTCAAAATAAAGTTTCTAATAAAACAAATCATATTTGATTTAATAACTAAGGCCCACTTTATTTAATTATTAATGGACCCTATAACAAAAATGTTATTTTAATTTAAAACAAGGTTTCAAATATCCCTTATTTTCAAATACAACCTATTGATTTGGTTTTGAAAATAATTGAATCTCAAATGGAGATTTTATTAATAAAATCCAACCTTATTTGATTAATAAATCATGATCCATGTTATTAATTAATAATGGACCTACAAATAAAATTATTATCTTGACTTTTGAATTTGGTTCAGGTTACTAAACAGAACTAAAATCAGAGTTACAAAATTGGGTGAAGATTTGAATTGTTTTGATTGCTTGGAATTGTTGGAAATTTAAGATAGAATATAGAAATAGAAAAAGAAAAAGAATCAGAAACAGAAAAAAATAAGATTTAAGCCGACCCAACCTAGCAGCCCAACAGGCCCAGGAACCAGCCCAGTTTCCTCACCCCGCAAGAAAACGTTTCGCACCTCGTATCTGACCCGCGCCGAGACTGTCCAATGGACCTCACTCTCATTTCTTTTCCCACCGACCGGTGGACCCCACCTCTACTGCTCATCGTCCACACCCGCGCGACCCTGTCACCCCAAACCTCGCTGGCGTTGCTGCCTTTGAATGCCGCGTTCAATTCACAGTAATGCCGTGCGTTAATCTCGCCGTGACTGCACGATATTAAGCGCCTGCATCTTCCCCTCCCTTTCCCTCTGTCGCCATTCCCTCTCTGCCCCGAGGCTGCCCCAATTTGACTCGACACACTCTCAGCTCCGACCACCGTCTCCGACCGATTCCGGCCAAGCCACATCACCCCGAGCCTCCCTGAGCACGCTGGCAACTTCCCCACTCCCAGACGCTTCTCCCCGTGCCCTTCATTCAACCGCGGGCGCCCCGGAGCGTCGGCTTTGACAAGCTCCGACAGCGCCGCCGTCTGTTTCTTCTCCGACGACATTTTCCAGGTGAACCAGACCGCCCCTTCACTTCTCGTTCACGCACACAGCGTTGTCTTGATCCTGCGCATCTGACCGCGCCTTCGTTTTGCCTTAGGGCGATCTACAGCAACGTCCTTGACCTCAACCAGAGCCACCCGCCGCCAGAACGAACTCCGGCGAGAGATTCCACCTGACCCCGTACGCCCCTTGCCACATCGACCACACGTCGAGCACCACCTCGTCCTCGCGAACACGGTAAGCGCCACCTCCATCTTCCTTGCTTCCTAGAACCACCGCGAGCACTTTGTCTGGCCGTCGCCGCCGTCTACCGCCGCGCAGCGCCGCCCATCTATGACCGAACAATAGCAACCGTAGGATCTTAATCCAACTCCTACGATAGGTCACTTAAGCCGCGAAGAGGTACGCGCCCTGTGCCGTGCGATCAAACTAGATCCTGCGGTCCACGTTGCCGATCCAACCGAACCGGTACCACCCAATGAGACTGCGACGCGTGGCCTGTATTAGATCTAAAATCAGTTTTGAATCAGATTTATTTGCAAATTTCAAACCCTTATAACTTTGGATCCACACGTCCAAAAATTACAAATTTTATGTCGTTGGATTCAGGAGAATAAGACCTAGCCAACCATTCCCTTAGTTTAGCAAATAGTATTTGTTAGTCTGCTTGTTTTTGCAGATTCTTTTGTGAGCTTGTTTAGATTATAAAAATTGTTTAAACTTGATTTTAGGGTTAAAACTTTTGCAAAATGGTTTGTTGTAACCTTACTGACCTTAGGAACCAACCCATGGTTTGAAAATGAAATTGGAAAATTTTAGAATGGATTAATTGAATTAGTCTATTTCTAGCTAAGTAAAAGTAATGGTTTTATTATGAAAAAGGATTTTGGAATAAAACTTTGGGAAAATATTTTGATTCAAATCTACTGACCCAAAACAACAAATCTTGAGAGTTAGAAACTTTTGGTGAAGACTTAAAGGTTTTAGATTTGATAAAAGTAATTTCCACCACATAAAATGATAAATGGATTTAAAAATGGTTTTTGGATAAAACCCTCTAACTAATGACTTTGCCATTTTGGTAAATGACCAATTTGGACCTTACAAAGTTTATAAACCTAGTGGAGACCAACCTTGCAATAGAACCATCCTTTGCATACTTATGCATGACTTAGATTCCATTTGCTTTGTGAGTGTGAAATTGTTTGTTTAACTTTGGTTTGGAATGTTAGTTGATTTTGTGTTTGCTTGATTGACTTATAGTGAAGATAGTAAAGTGTGAGACTAGCAAGATCAAGGAGTGAACCACCATTCCCTACCAAAAAGGCAAGTTACACTATCATACAAAAGTCCTACTATTTTCATTATACTTAGTGGATTATGAAAACATGCATGAACAAGGATATCTTTATACTTATGCTATGCTAAATCCTAATAGGATTCCCTATACACTCCTTAGTGAAAATATTGTAGTTGTACATGCTTAGCCATGCTTTATTTTGAAAAGAGATACATGTTGAGATTTTACAAAGGTTGGGAAAAGGACTTGTGTTTTACATAATAAAACAAGGACTCAATGAACCACCTAGGTGGTGGATACTTTAAGTTTTGGAGAAGGTGGCAACAAAAGGAACCATGTCTATGGGAATCACTTTGTGTTGTGCTCCAAAATAAAACCACCTAGGAAACTTAGAGATTGAACATGTTTCTCCAATTGTGGCTTTCGTGTGCAACCACATGCTATTATGGCTCTGGCTTAGTCAATTACATTGGGAAGACCCATGCACTGTCTTCAGTTAACTGGACATGGGGATCTGGAATGCTTCATGGGTGCTGAAGGCAAGCTAGCAATGGTGTATGGGAGGACCCTTTGGAAAGACTTCGTCACACTCTCAATCTTCCAGTACTCCATCTTGATGAGCACTAATCCAGTAGGCCACTGGTGGCAAAAGGATGGGATTGTGACATGTGGGTAAAGTGTACTCCTTCTGCAGAAGTTAATAAAATCTAAGTACTTAGCCGTGTCCCCGGTTATGGACAATACTGAGCAACTAAAGTTTGAACTATGGGAGATCTCGACATTCCAACTTCTAATATAAAAACTTGATGCACTTGGGGGTACCAAGGAAGTCAAAGAGATTTTGTTAAGCTTGATGCACTTGGGGTTACCAAGGTGCTCAAGAGCATGATGTACTTGGGGTTACCAAGGAACTCATGAGATTTCATAAAACTTGTTGCACTTGGGGTTACCAAGTAGCTCAAGGGATTTTTGACAAGGACTTGAACACCTGAGTTTCTACCAAGGAGTTCAAGGAACTTGGAAAAAGGATTTGACAAAGGACCAAAACCATTTTTGAAAAGATAGGATAAATGTTGCTTTATGCAAAAGAACCTTAAAACTCTACTTAGCCAAATATGCATGTATTGATAGGATCCACTCATATTATACATAGTAGTGAAGCTTGCCAATACAATTCAAATGTATTGACCCTTGTGGCTGTAACTTGTAATGTTGCAGGTTTGATTGTTTTTAGTGAAGATTGTTTGATTAGGATTACAAAGTCTACAACCAACATCTGCATGTGGCACTTTGAAGATGAAGGACCCCATGACTATAGTTATTCCGCTGCAATGTAATGTAATAGCCAAATGAGCTATGTAAGATGTAATAAAAATTATGTTATTCCTGGTTATAAAGTTATGTTATGACCTTTGTATCTTGATATTACATCTTAACCATGGATGCTAGCTATTGATCCAGGGACTAGCATTGTAAAACACAGGAGGAATCTACCTTATTAGGTTGAGACCTCTACAGATGGTATCAGAGCATTGTGTTGCCTGTAGGACTTGTAAACCCTAGGATTAGACAAAAACCCTTTGAATAATAGGAGTTATATTTCTATCCAAAACTTATTTACAAAAATACTTGTAAACTCTTTCCTTAACCATTTTGGTTTAACTCTACACCTCATCTACTTCAACTTGATGGAAAAACCTACCCATGGCCAAAGACTACACCGGGGGCAAAGGACTTCCTCAACATCTTCAACTCTAATGACTTCAACATCTTCAGCATGTTCACCAAGGACTTCCAACTTGGATACCACTAAGGACTACAAGTGAGACAAGGAAATCCTACTCAAGATTTAGAGACTAAGGGAATGCAAAAGTTAGAAAGATCCTACATCATTTGAAGTTTGGTGACCAAGAGTTTTTCTCAAGGAAACCATGATCTCATACAAGAATAATCATGAAGGAAGAAAAATCACAAGTGAACCATATAGATGGACCACCAGATTATGGTTAAATCAAAACACACCAACCTGTGTGGTGTAACAAAAATATTTTTGTTGACTAAGTATGTGCTTGAACCTTGTTTGAGTGAAATGTTTGGTTTGTGTTTGCATGCACACTGTTTGTGTGAATTGTGATGTGTGTGAGTAGAAATATTTCCTTAGAAATATCTTGCCTATTCTAATCTCCCTTCAACCCAAACAGATGAATACCCCAAAAGACTCCAAGGTTGATGACATCAACACCAACCAAACTGACAGCATGAAAGAGCTCATAGCAACCCAACACCAGTTAAACCAGCTAACAACTCAGTTCATAGCCAGCAATAGTGATAAAGATCCAGCACTGCAAAGGTTTTTGGAGGAACAATCCCAACTGATGCTTAAGGTGACTATTCAAATGATCAGCATGGAAGAAAGCTATCCCAAAGGAGTTTATGATAACAAAGATGACAAGAATGGTGTTCTAGATGGAGCCCCAGCTTGCATTATTTGTGGAGACAAGGATCACACTTCCAAAGAGCATGAAGGTCAATGCCCTAACTGTGAAGGGAATCATCCTGTTGGACAATGCCCCACATCTCAAGCTACTTGTTACCTTTGTGAAGGAAACGACCATGTCCCTATCCAATGCCCCATCTACTCCATGGTAAACAAAGGAAACAAGAAGGATCCAAGTCTACCAAAGGAAAAGGACCATTCATACCTCTAAACAAGACAACCCAATTCAAAGGATCAAAGAAACCCAAGAAACCAAGACCAGACATGAACCTTGTGCAATGTCGTAAATGTAAGGAAATGGGACACTACTCCAGTGAGTGCCCAGAGAACAAGAAGAATAAAGAGATTGACCAAGTGTGGTGCAACAACTGCAAAGAGTTAGGCCACTATGTAGCAACTTGTCCACAAGAGCCACGTAAAGAACTCAAGGACATCCATTCTTTTAACTGCAAGGATCCAGGACATTATGCAAGCAACTGTCCAGAAAGGATGAAGAACAAGTTGAACAAGCCTATGGAAAAACTCAACCTTGGCCCATGAGTCAAGTATGGAAACCAAGGACACATGCAAAGTTGCTCAGAGAAGTTTTCCCAGGATCCCAAGAAGGACAATATGTAATTTTTGTTTGAGAATTTTTAAGGGTGGTAGTACCCTAGTTGTTTTGAACCTTCTTGTAACCCTAGCCTCCCCAAATCTCGGGACGAGATTTATTTTAAGGGTGGTAGCCTGTCACATCCCAAGATTTTCCAAAACTTGTAATGTGAAAATAAATGAATAAAATAAAACTTTGTTGATTTTCAGAACCAGAAGAAACTTTTTGAATTCAATTAGAACTTCAAACCAATTTAAATTAAATAAATCCTAAAGGGATTTAAAAAGAAAAACAATTTAAATAAAGGAAAACAAAATATTTTGGAAATAACATTTTGGATCTTTATTAAAAATAGAGGGATTTGGTTTTCAAAAGAAAAGGTGGATTCAAAAATAAAGAATATTTTATAAAACCAAATTAAAACCTTGGCCATACATTTGAACTAAAACATTTTTGTTTTTGGATAAAAATAGCAAAGGTTTATTTAAATAAAATAATAAGGATTTAATATCCAAATTTTATAAAAGTAAAGGATTTTACCATTTTAAATAAACACTAAAACTTATTTATTTTAAATAAGTTTTCCAAGTATTTTATATTCCCAAATAAAACCTACTGAAATATTTTGGTTTTATATTAGAATTCAAAATAAAGTTTCTAATAAAACAAATCATATTTCATTTAATAACTAAGGCCCACTTTATTTAATTATTAATGGACCCTATAACAAAAATATTATTTTAATTTAAAACAAGGTTTCAAATATCCCTTATTTTCAAATACAACCTATTGATTTGGTTTTGAAAATAATTGAATCTCAAATGGAGATTTTATTAATAAAATCCAACCTTATTTGATTAATAAATCATGATCCATGTTATTAATTAATAATGGACCTACAAATAAAATTATTATCTTGACTTTAGAATTTGGTTCAGGTAACTAAACAGAACTAAAATCAGAGTTACAAAATTGGGTGAAGATTTGAATTGTTTTGATTGCTTGGAATTGTTGGAAATTTAAGATAGAATATAGAAATAAAAAAAGAAAAAGAATCAGAAATAGAAAAAATAAGATTTAAGCCGACCCAACCAAGCAGCCCAACAGGCCCAGGAACCAGCCCAGTTTCCTCACCCCACAAGAAAACATTTCGCACCTCGTATCTGACCCGCGCCGAGACTGACCAATGGACCTCACTCTCATTTCTTTTCCCACTGACCGGTGGAACCCACCTCTACTGCTCATCGTCCACACCCGCGCGACCCTGTCACCCCAAACCTCGCTGCCATTGCTGCCTTTGAATGCCGCGTTCAATTCACAGTAATGCCGTGCGTTAATCTCGCCGTGACTGCACGATATTAAGCGCCTGCATCTTCCCCTCCCTTTCCCTCTGTCGCCATTCCCTCTCTGCCCCGAGGCTGCCCCAATTTGACTCGACACACTCCTAGCTCTGACCACCGTCTCCGACCGATTCCGGCCAAGCCACATCATCCCGAGCCTCCCTGAGCACGCTGGCAACTTCCCCACTCCCAGACGCTTCTCCCCGTGCCCTTCATTCAACCGCAGGCACCCCGGAGCGTCGGCTTTGACAAGCTCCGACAGCGCCGCCGTCTGTTTCTTCTCCGACGATATTTTCCAGGTGAACCAGACCGCCCCTTCACTTCTCGTTCACGCACACAGCATTGTCTTGATCCTGCGAATCTGACCGCACCTTCGTTTTGCCTTAGGGCGATCTGCAGCAACGTCCTCGACCTCAACCAGAGCCACCCGCCGCCAGAACGAACTCCGGCGAGACATTCCACCTGACCCCGTACGCCCCTTGCCACATCGACCACACGTCGAGCACCACCTCGTCCTCGCGAACACGGTAAGCGCCACCTCCATCTTCCTTGCTTCCTAGAACCACCGCGAGCACTTTGTCTGGCTGTCACCGTCGTCTACCGCCGCGCAGCGCCGCCCATCTGTGACCGAACAATAGCAACCGTAGGATCTTAATCCAACACCTACGATAGGTCACTTAAGCCGCGAAGAGGTACGCGCCCTGTGCCGTGCGATCAAACTAGATCCTGCGGTCCACGTTGCCGATCCAACCGAACCGGTACCACCCAATGAGACTGCGACGCGTGGCCTGTATTAGATCTAAAATCAGTTTTGAATCAGATTTATTTACAAATTTCAAACCCTGATAACTTTGGATCCACACGTCCAAAAATTACAAATTTTATGTCGTTGGATTCAGGAGAACAAGACCTAGCCAACCATGCCCTGAGTTTAGCAAATAGTATTTGTTAGTTTGCTTGTTTTTGTAGATTCTTTTGTGAGCTTGTTTAGAGTATAAAAATTGTTTAAACTTGATTTTAGGGTTAAAACTTTTGCAAAATGGTTTGCTGTAACCTTACTGACCTTAGGAACCAACCCATGGTTTGAAAATGAAATTGGAAAAATTTAGAATGGAGTAATTGAATTAGTCTATTTCTAGCTAAGTAAAAGTAATGGTTTTATTATGAAAAAGGATTTTGGAATAAAACTTTGGGAAAATATTTTGATTCAAAGCTACTGACCCAAAACAACAAATCTTGAGAGTTAGAAACTTTTGGTGAAGACTTAAAGGTTTTAGATTTGATAAAACTAATTTCCACCACATAAAATGATAAATGGATTTTAAAATGGTTTTTGGACAAAACCCTCTAACTAATGACTTTGCCATGTTGGTAAATGACCAATTTGGACCTTACAAAGTTTATAAACCTAGTGGAGACCAACCTTGCAATAGAACCACCCTTTGCATACTTATGCATGACTTAGATTCCATTTGCTTTATGAGTGTGAAATTGTTTGTTTGACTTTGGTTTGGAATGTTAGTTGATTTTGTGTTTGCTTGATTGACTTATAGTGAAGATAGTAAAGTGTGAGACTAGCAAGATCAAGGAGTGAACCACCATTCCCTACCAAAAAGGCAAGTTACACTATCATACAAAAGTCCTACTATTTTCATTATACTTAGTGGATTATGAAAACATGCATGAACAAGGATATCTTTATACTTATGCTATGCTAAATCCTAATAGGATTCCCTATACACTCCTTACTGAAAATATTGTAGTTGTACATGCTTAGCCATGCTTTATTTTGAAAAGAGATACATGTTGAGATTTTACAAAGGTTGGGAAAAGGACTTGTGTTTTACATAATAAAACAAGGACTCAATGAACCACCTAGGTGGTGGATACTTTAAGTTTTGGAGAAGGTGGCAACAAAAGGAACCATGTCTATGGGAATCACTTTGTGTTGTTCTCCAAAAGAAAACCACCTAGGAAACTTAGAGATTGAACATGTTTCTCCAATTGTGGCTTTCGTGTGCAACCACATGCTATTATGGCTCTGGCTTAGTCAATTACATTGGGAAGACCCATGCACTGTCTTCAGTTAACTGGACATGGGGATCTGGAATGCTTCATGGGTGCTGAAGGCAAGCTAGCAATGATGTATGGGAGGACCCTTTGGAAAGACTTCGTCACACTCTCAATCTGCCAGTACTCCATCTTGGTGAGCACTAATCCAGTAGGCCACTGGTGGCAAAAGGATGGGATTGTGACATGTGGGTAAAGTGTAATCCTTCTGCAGAAGTTAATAAAATCTAAGTACTTAGCCGTGTCCCCGGTTATGGACAATACTGAGCAACTAAAGTTTGAACTATGGGAGATCTCGACATTCCAACTTCTAATATAAAAACTTGATGCACTTGGGGGGTACCAAGGAAGTCAAAGAGATTTTGTTAAGCTTGATGCACTTGGGGTTACCAAGGTGCTCAAGAGCATGATGTACTTGGGGTTACCAAGGAACTCATGAGATTTCATAAAACTTGTTGCACTTGGGGTTACCAAGTAGCTCAAGGGATTTTTGACAAGGACTTGAACACTTGAGTTTCTACCAAGGAGTTCAAGGAACTTGGAAAAAGGATTTGACAAAGGACCAAAACCATTTTTGAAAAGATAGGATAAATGTTGCTTTATGCAAAAGAACCTTAAAACTCTACTTAGCCAAATATGCATGTATTGATAGGATCCACTCATATTATACATAGTAGTGAAGCTTGCCAATACAATTCAAATGTATTGACCCTTGTGGCTGTAACTTGTAATGTTGCAGGTTTGAATGTTTTTAGTGAAGATTGTTTGATTAGGATTACAAAGTCTACAACCAACATCTGCCTGTGGCACTTTGAAGATGAAGGACCCCATGACTATAGTTATTCCGCTGCAATGTAATGTAATAGCCAAATGATCTATGTAAGATGTAATAAAAATTATGTTATTCCTGGTTATAAAGTTATGTTATGACCTTTGTATCTTGATATTACATCTTAACTGTGGATGCTAGCTATTGATCCAGGGACTAGCATTGTAAAATACAGGAGGAATCTACCTTATTAGGTTGAGACCTCTACAATTATAGTTCACTGCTACTCCTTTCATCATGGGGAAGTCTCGTGATGGAAAGTTCCCTATTTTACCATCCACTACAAGAAGAGGTACAGTCCTAAACACCTCTGCTGCTCTTGATTCACCATCTGTTATAAGTAAGCTTGTCACACCACCACCACATGCTCATGCTCCACACACTACAACTACTGCTAGATCTGAAACTGCTTTTGATACTCATGATGTTAATTCTATTGTTCTTGATGTGAGTGGTTCATTAGGTACTTTTCTAGATGCTACTATGGCTAGTCTAGGAAATACCAAAACTCCTAGTGAATACACTGTTACACCTGCTAGCTCACCTGAGTCTAGTGATAGTTATGATATTAATGATGGTTACATAGAGCTCGCTGATGAATTTGTTGAAGAGTGCGGAAACACACATGGTGCTAGTGCTATTAAGAGTCTCCTTGCTAGACGTACTATTATGCCTAAGAAGTCCTATGATCCTAAGTTTGCCACCTCTCCCATAGATATTAAAGATAAAGATTATGATTTCTCTCTTGATTTATCTTATTTAGATATTGTTGAGAAAGAACTTTTTTGTGGTACAAAAAATGAGAGTGATGTGGCTCATATGAATGAGCTTTCTACTATGAGTGCTTTGTTCTGTGATGATTTTAAAATGTGCAAGTACTTTGTTGCTAAGATCTTCCCTTTTTCATTAAAAGGAGAAGCTAGGGCTTGGTTTACTAGATTACCTCCCGGTTCCATTGATAGCCCTGATTTCTTGATTGCTTCTTTCTTCCATAAATATTCTCCTCCTAGTGCTAGACATGCTGCTTTGCAGAGAATTTTTGATTTTAAACAGGGGGAAGAAGAGAAATTTCCTGAGTCATGGAAAAGATTTTGTTATTTGATTCATGCATATCCTGGATGTCCATTACCTTAGAATGAGCTTCTTGATATTTATTATAATGGACTAACTGATGATTCTAGGACCTACCTAGATAGCTTTGCTGATTGTGTTTTCAGGAAAAGGACTCCTACAGATGCTGAAGAATTAATGAACAAGATAAGCAAGAATTATGATGATTGGACTTCAACTGAGATGAATACACCTGAGCCTATTACTCCTGAACCAGTTGTTCATGAACCAGTTCCAACACCAACAACAAATAAGAGGGGAGTTATTTCATTAAATGATGAAGTGATGAAGGAAGCTAAAACGTGTCTAAAGGAGAAAGGTATTAGAGATGAAGATGTGAAGAATCTACCTCCAATAGAAGAATTATGCAAGCCAATTCCCCACTCATGTACTATTGAGGTACACTCTCTCCAACACTTTGATGAAGGTGATATTCCTTATGGTAAGCCTCCTGATCAATGTTTAGAGGAAGTTGACACTTTTATTCTTAAACAAGGGTATTTTAATAAACAAGTTCAGAATCATTTGTTGGAAAACTCTAGGGCTATCCATGAGTTGAATGATATTGTGGAAAGAACTTCTAATGATATTAAAATTCTTTGTAAACACTTTCAAATGGTTCAAACTCAACTTGATCAACTTGCTAGGGTACAAAAGGATATGCTAGTTAATGCTTCAGGAGATAAACATGCTAATGGTATTAGAACTAGGAGTGGTATAGCTACTCAAGATCCTTTATATCCTGAAGGACACCCTAAAATAATAGAGCAGGATTTCCAACAAGGTGGAGATAGTGGTAGTCCTTGTAAGAAAAAGAAAAATAAAAAGAAACATAAGAAAGTTGAGGAACCACTTGAACCTGTTGTAGATCCTAATAGTACATCTGTCTCTGATGCTGAAACTGAGAGTGGTAATATTGATGAGTCTCCTAATAAGGAGGAGGTTGAGGAAGAACCTGAGAAGCACACTAAGAACACTAGGTACACAAAGGAAGATTTTATTGCTAATAAACATGGTAAATATAGAGAACCTTGTGTGCAGAAACCTATGCCTTTTACTGGTAAGAAACACAAGTAAAAGGAGGAAGAACACTATAAAAAGTTTTGTGAGTGGATGAAACCTTTATTTTTGCAAATTCCTTTGACTGATGCTATTAAATTGCCTCCTTATTCAAAGTATATGAAGGATATTGTCTCTAATAAAAGGAAGATTCCTAATGAGGTGATTTCTACTCTACTTGCTAATTACTCCTTCAATGGTAAGGTTCCAAAGAAACTTGGTGATCCAGGTATACCAACTATTCCTTGTGAAGGGAATATGCCCTGAGAGGCAATAATAAAGTGTTTATTATGTGTATTCCAAGTATATGATAGATGTTTATTTTGCATGCTATAATTGTATTAATACGGAAACGTTAATACATGTGTGTTTAATAAACAAACAGAAAGTTCCTAGTTATGCCTCTCTCATAAACTAGCTCGTTGATTAACAAGATGATCAAGGTTTCCTAATCATGGACATTGGATGTTGTTAATAACGGGATCACAACATTAGTGTAATGGTGTGATAAACATTCATCCGAAGTATAGCATTACGATCAAAGTCATTGAGTTTATATTGCTATAACAACTTACGAAGTGATCCTAATCCTTAGACCATGAGATCATGGCAATCACTAACACCGGAAGAGTTTCTTGATAACATCAAACGTCACACCGTAACAGGGTGATTATAAAGATGGATTCAGAACTAATAAAGTGTTATGTTGAGGCTCATGGATCGAGAGTGGAATTTGTTCATCCCGATGACGGATAGATATACTCTGGGCCCTCTCGGTGATATCACATTGATTAGCTTGCAAGCAAGTGATTTGATCACTAGAATGTTATATCACAGGAACGAGAAAAGAGTGCATGTCGGTAACGAGATCAAAGTAGGTATGGAGATACCGATGATCCAATCTCGGACATGTAATATATCATGAAACAAAGGGATTAAGATACTAGCGTAAAAGGTTCCGACGATCACAAGAAAGTCATCGTTGAATGTGTGGGAGTCAGTATGGGTCTCCAGATCCCGCTTCTGATTATTGATCCGACAGGGGTCTCGATCATGTCCGCATTATTCACGAACCGTAGGGTGACACACTTAAGAGACACCGACATCCAATTGGAGCAAATGTTTCATGCCGAAAGAATGAACAAGCGCAGGAATTTATTTCACTAGATACCGAAACAGGTTTTTGGGTGAAATTGCATAAAGTGGTTATGCATGTGAAATAGAATTCTAGCAAGGGGTTATTTGTGAATGTTTGTCATTAAAGTAATTGACAAAATTCTGAATAAAATAAAAGAGTTTTATTTAATGAGAGTTTGCATTAAATTTGGTGGAAATTTAATGGGAATTTGAGTGGACTTTTGAGTGGAGGGATTTTAAAGGGCATTTTGTGAGTGGAGTGTCCACCCACATGAATGAAGGAGGGGAGGGGGCAGCCCCCATGGCCGGCGGCCACCCCCTTGGGTGCCCCCCTCCTCACTTGTCTCTCACACCTCCTCGTGAAGGATCTCTCTCCCCCTCTAGAATTTATTCCCCATGGTCTCGGACTAGCGAGATACATGTTCCCGGTGGCTATTCGGCAAGAAAGAGTTGTGCTTCCGCTGCATCACTGGAGCGAGGAGGCGGAGGTTGCTCGGTGCCTCGAACGTGTGTGCGAGCACGGATGCGCTGCTGATTTGCGGCGCTAGGACTTCCTCTCGATCTTGAGATCGGCAAGAGATCGTCTACATCAACCACGAGTTGAACTCGTTAAGCTTTGTCGGTCTTCAAGGGTATGTTCTCTACGGATATACATCCACCCGTTGTTTGTATCTAGTAGATAGATCTTGGTATATAGTTCACATCGTAGGAAAATTTTTGTTTTCTATGCTGCGAACCCTACAGTGGTATCAGAGCCGGATCTATGCGTAGATACTTTACACGGGTAGTACACATATGAGTATGTGGGTGATGATGATCATGTTGTTGCTCCTTTGTTGTAATTTTGGATATTGGTGGCATAGTGGGATGAAGCGGCCCGGACAAACTTTACATGTCCTCGCACATGAGACCTGTTCCACGCTTGACATGCAACTAGTTTGCATAAGTGGCTAGCGGGTGTCTGTCTCTCCTACTATAGTCAATATCTATTTTGCAAGCGAGTTGTCAACAATTTGATTATCCTCGTTGTGGTTCATGTTCGTAGGTAAGAACGGTTCTATCTCGAAAGCCCTAAGCCACGTAAAACTTGCAATGGATAAATTAGAGGCTTCTAGTTTAGATTGTTGTTGGGCTAGTGTTATGATATGGTAGTGTTGTAAGTAGAAGTATGAGATGATACTCTTACAACACACATAGCGTGTAAAATCCATAGACCTTGGATTTACACATATAGGTATGATAGTGATCATACCACGATGCACATGATAGAGATCATCTGCGGGAACCATATAATTTCACTAATAAACATATGATGTTTGATAGCATCTTATATTGCTTGTTTAGCGCTTTGTTAGCATAATAAGATGATCCCTCATTTAAATATCAAGATAAGAATGTGTTCTTCCTTTAGTATGCACCGATTATGTTTTCGTCGCTCCAAGACATCACGTGATGATCGGGTGTTCTTGGATCCAGGACCATATTTCGGGTGTAAAACAGTTACACACGCGAATACTAAGGTTCTAACTTGGTGAGCCTAGCATGTACAGACATGGCCTCGGAACACGGACCGAAAGGTTAAGCATGGGTCATATAGTTGATATGATGCCCATTTGATGCTCGCCTTTGAAGCTATACCGACTCACGTCATGATCGGACTTGGTGTAGTTGATTTGGTTCATGTAATCACCAAAAAGGCACGAGGGATGTCGTTTTTGAGTGGTAGTTCATTAGATTAGTTGAACTCAATCTATCATACACTTAGTCTAAACTTTACAAATTCTGTTGTAGATGGCACCACCTGCTTTTAATTTCAATGTGTTCATGGAGAAACAGAAACTAGCAACGAACGGTAGCAACTTTACCGAATGGGCCATGAATTTGAGGATTCTCCTCTCTGCTGCACAAAAGCAATATGTGCTAGAAGCGCCGTTAGGCCCCCCACCTTTTGATGATGCCCCTGACGAGGAGAAGAATGTCTATCAGACTCGTCAGGAGGACCACAACTTAGTTCATTGCGGCATATTGTATGGGCTAGAGCCGGAACTTCGAAAGCGTTTCGAAAACGGCAATGCATTTGATACAATGGGTGAGTTGAAAATGATTTTCGACACACATGCTGCAGTAGAGAGCTACAACGCTTCAGAAAAGTTCTTTAGCTGCATGATGGAAGAGCACAGCTCCGTTAGTGAGCATGTACTCAAGTTGTCGGGTTACGCCGATAAGCTTGTGTCCTTGGGAATATCGATTCCCATTGACTTAGGCATCCATCGTGTTCTGCAGTCTCTGCCACCTAGCTATAAGAGCTTCGTGATGAACTATAATATGCAAGGCATGAAGAAGTCTCTCCCCGAGCTTCTGTCAATACTTAAAACTGCAGAAGTAGAGATCAAAAAGGAACATCAAGTGTTGATGATCAATAGGAACACTGGTTTCAAGAAAGACAAGAAGGGAAAACTGAAGGGAAGTAAGGGCGGCAAGCCTGTTGCCGCGCCTGAAAAGAAACCCCGAGTTGGACCTAAGTCTGATTCCGAGAGCTACTATTGTAAGGGTACTGGCCACTGGAAGCGCAACTGCCCCAAGTATCTGGTAGACAAGAAGGCCGGCAAGGCAAACAAAGGTATATATGATATACATGTTATTGATGTGTACTTAACTAGTGCTCGTAGTAGCACCTGGGTATTTGATACCGGTTCAGTTGCTAATATTTGTAACTCGAATCAGGGGCTGCGGAACAAGCGACCGCTAGCAAGGGGTGAGGTCAAGATGCGTGTCGGCAATGGATCAAGCGTTGATGTGATCACCGTCGGAACGCTGCCTCTCCACTTACCGTCAGGATTAGTTATAAACTTGAATAAATGTTATCTGGTGCCTGCAGTGAGCATGAACATTGTATCTGGATCGTGTTTGATGCGAAGTGGTTATTCATTTAAATCCGAGAACAATGGTTGTTCCATTTATATGAATGAAATCTTTTATGGTCATGCACCGATGATGAATGGTTTATTTCTATTAGATCTCGATGATAGTGTTACACATATTCATAATGTTGATGCTAAAAGGATTAAACTTAATGATGATATATCCGCATATATGTGGCACTGCCGTCTAGGTAATATTGGCGTTAAACGCATGAAGAAGCTCCATTCGGATGGACTTTTGGAATCACTTGATTATGAATCATTTGATACATGTGAGCCATGCCTTATGGGCAAGATGACTAGAACGCCGTTTTCCGGTTCAATGGAACGGGCGACAGATTTATTGGAAATCATACATTCTGATGTATGTGGTCCAATGAGTGTGTCGGCGCGAGGTGGATATCGTTATTTTGTTACTTTCACGGATGATTTGAGTAGATACGGTTATATCTACTTGATGAAACACAAGTCTGAAACCTTTGAAAAGTTCAAGGAATTTCAGAATGAAGTGGAAAATCATCGTAATAGAAAGATCAAATTTCTACGGTCCGACCGTGGAGGTGAGTATCTAACTTACGAGTTTAGCACTCACATGAAAGAGTGTGGAATTGTTTCACAACTCACACCTGCCGGAACACCACAGCGAAATGGTGTGTCGGAACGTCGTAATCGTACTTTATTAGATATGGTTCGATCTATGATGTCTCTAACGGACTTGCCGTTGTCATTTTGGGGTTATGCACTAGAAACTGCTGCATTCACTTTAAATCGGGCACCATCTAAATCCGTTGAAAAGACACCGTATGAATTGTGGTTTGGAAACAAACCTAAGCTATCATTTCTTAAAGTTTGGGGATGCGATGTTTATGTGAAGAAACTTCAACCGGATAAACTCGAACCCAAAGCGGAAAAATGCGTCTTCATAGGATACCCTAAAGAAACTATTGGGTATTCCTTCAATCACAGATCCGAGGGCAAGGTTTTTGTTGCCAAGAATGGATCCTTTCTAGAGAAAGAGTTTCTCGCGAAAGGTGTGAGTAGTCGGAAGGTAGAACTCGAAGAGGTTGTGGAACCTTCTCTTCAAAGTATGGCGAGTAGCGTAGCGCCGGAAGTTGTTCCGGAGTTGGCTCCACCTGTTGAAGAGGGAACTAATGATAATGATCATGAAACTCCGAAAGAGAGTACTACCGAACCTCGCAGGTCAAACAGGACGCGTGCAGCTCCCGAGATGTACGGAAATCCTGTCATGAATTTCATGGTTGATGAAAATGATGACCCTGAGACGTATGTTAGAAGCCATGAAATCCGAGATGGAATCCATGTATGAAAATCAAGTTTGGAACTTGGTGGAATTACCTCACGACCGAAAGGCTGTGGAGAACAAATGGATTTTCAAAAGGAAAACTGATGCTGATGGTAATGTGACCGTCTATAAAGCTCGACTTGTCGCAAAGGGGTTTCGACAAATTCAAGGAGTTGACTACGATGAGACTTTCTCTCTCGTAGCGATGCTAAAGTCAGTTAGTGTGGCGCCCCGCAAAATCACTACTAGAAAATCACGTTGTTTTTGTGCATTGCATCATCATGACCGCATGCTCATTTCATCATGCCACATTGCATTTGGGCATCGTCATGTCATCTTGCATTTGTTTGCATAAAACTATTTTCGAAAAATCTGTTTTTGTTTTCTAAACGCCCCGTCTTTATTCAAACACAAAACCTGGGTCTCCAAAATATTCTGTTTTGTCTACCCGCGGTTTGCAAAAGCCCCGTTTTAAATAAATAAAAAATTTAAATTGTTTTTAGGAGGCAGCCCGCCAGGCCCGAAAGCCCGGCCGGCCACCTCCAAACCCTAGTCTAAAAATATCTAGTCCTAATCCTACCTACACCTAATCCTACCCAGCCCCCTCCACATCACCCCGGCCAACCCCGTCCCGCCACCTCACCACTTCCCCAACTCCCTCCACTCCCATGCCGCCACATCAGCCTCCTGGCCCACCTCCTCACCACACCCGCCTGGACCACCCACTCCCCCCATCGATCTTTCTGCGCCCGACCCGGTCCAACAGATCATGCACGGTACACACTCCCCAACACGCTTCTCATCGCATCCCCGTAGCCCACCCAACGGCCAACTCACGTCGATCCCACGCGAGCTCCCCGCGAGCCCGGCCCCACCCCGTGAACCGCTCCTCTCTCCCCCACGATTTTCTCCCATGTACGTCTCTCCTCGCCCCGCTCCTCGCTCATCCCGCGTCGACTGCCTCCCTGCAGATCGACAACCGCCGCCGCCTAGACTCCTTCCTTCGCAGCACCGGCCGTCTCCGGCTCCTCTCCTCGCTGGCCTCCCTCATCCGCGTCCGGCCGCGCTCCCCTCCTCCCGCATCTGAGCGCCAGCGGCCATGCTCGCTCGCGTCCCTGCCAGAGCTGGCCGCCCCGAGCGCCGTAGTCCTCGGTCGTCCCTGCCTCACCTCCGCCTCGAGCCGCCCCCTCCATCAGAGCTTCTCTCCGGGGCCCCTTCCTCTGTCGCCGCTTGGGCTCCCGCGCCATGGGGGTCTCGCCATCGTCCTTGGTGCCGCCGTCGCACCGGTCGACACCGTCGCCCTCGCCTTCCTGCTTCGCTGCCCTGACCTCATCGCTAGGCCGCACGTGGTCGTCATCCCCGCAGGCCCTGCCTCCTGCCCAGCGTATTTCGCGACCTGAGGTAGCCTCTGCCTTGACGCCACCGTCCCGGCAGCGCGACGCCTCGCGTCGTCGTTCGCCTCCCCCTCTGTCGCGTCTTTGGCAGGCCCCATCTCCATGATCTTCGGCTCCCCGACGCCCAAGATCCTTCGGCCGCCGCCGGCCTTCGCTCGTCGGCCTCTGCCCTCCTCCCCTCGTCAGCGGCCAACATGTCGAGCCTCCCGCTGCTCGTCGCGAGCTCATGCCTGCGTGCACACCTTCCGTGCACCCCAATCCCTGCAGTACCATCGCAAAGTCAACTGAGCCGTGTTGTTTTCCTTGTCCAGTGGCTTCCTACAACATCTTGGGCTGCCCTTGTTGTCACCAATCGGTGGTGTATGGCCTCACCAACGTATATGTCCTTGGCCACCGCCAAGTGTTTGATAAAACTCTCGCAAGAGTATTCCGACATCAGTGATCATGTTCTGCTCTCGATGTCTACTACAACTACTTCGGTTTTTGCAACTCCGGTAACATGATGATCGACAACAACCTGGACGTGTTCGACAAGCCGTCAACCCTAGACCGAGTTCTCCACTGACCGCGTAGCCGGAACCCCGAGTACGACGACATGAAACCGGAAGGTGGTTTTGCCGAATGTCAGAGCCTCCTACACGGAACGACAAGATCTCCTTCCCGGATCTGAAACCCCATCCTGGAGTCCGAAGACCCGAACCCCGAGACCCTCGGAACCAAGTTCGCCAAACCCCGATGTGTGAACCTTCCCGAGCCTCTATTTTTATAAATTGCTATGTGTATACTTGTTGCATATAATCATTCATACTCGCATACATATTGTGGGTGTTTGGGGGTATTTTGACGGTTCACCTAAATTAAATATGGAGACCATATGCGGGCGTTTCTAGCCTTATATTGTCTTTAATTAAATTTATGTAGCGTACCGGTGATATATTTTGCCATGTTAAGAAAACACTTAAATTGCGGGGTAGCTAAACAACATAAACCTATTAATTAATTGTCGGGACCCCGGTTCCGCTTAATATTGCCTAGTCGCATCGCATTCTCGCCATGTCATACATCATACATGCATCATGCCCGATCTTCTGTCGTAGTATTAAATAGTGCATCCGGTGTTTATTCTAGTGTTTTGCTTCTTCGCGGATAAGGCCGTTGAGTTGATGTGAGCTTCGCCCCGACCTTTGGATGAACCTTCAGCAATGTTTTCAGGCGAGCACCTCCCCCTTTCTACCTATCTTACTTTTATAGTATTTATTCCCCCCTGTTGATCTATTGCTATCTGTGTTGCGATGCTCTAGTTTTCGTACCCGTGATATCCCTTGCAGCCTTATATTGCCTTGGACACATCCTATTACCGGTTGTTTGGTAGATAGTTGGACTTGCGCGTCGTAGTCGCTTGCTCAAGTGTTGTTGCGTGTCGTCCAGTACCACAGTTGTTGGAGTATTGCCGCATGTTTAATGTTGGAGATGATCATGGCTTTAAATACTATTTAATAACTAAAATTGAAAGTAGGTAAATGCAGAGGCACAGGTGGGCAATAGATGTTATTTGGGTGTTAACCGTCCACTTGTGTCCCGTAGGACCCCGAGTTCTTGACACCTGTTCCGAGATCGAGCGCGCTAACCACAGGTGGGGTGTATGGGCACCCCCATCGATTAGTACCTGAATTCAAAGTATTGTACCGGGGGCCACAAGTAGTTTGGGGCTTTATTACTATCCTGTACTTATGCCATGCTTTACTGCTTTATTTACGATTGTGCGAGGAGCACCTGTAATGTTTAGGATCGTGACACGTTTTCGCTGTATCGACAAGCCCAGTCACACTTTCGGGTTCCCAGTCGTTTACAGCCGTCTACACAAACCCTGAGTCCGTCTCGGAGACCGGCCGACTTTGTTGCGGGTAGCTTAGTGGGGTGGCCCCCATGTACTTGCTTTGGGTCTGGGAAACGTCATGACTTAGGCCCCGCCGACATACCGATGGGTGTATGTTAACTGATCTGGCAAAAAGGGTCGAAGTGCGTGTGGATACTTTGGTGCACCCCTGCAGGGTTAAATCTTTTCGAAAAGCCGTGTCCGCGGTTATGGACGACTTGGAGCATAGTTCTCGATCATAGACCACTATAACTAAAGTTTACTGTTATATTTTGACTTGTATCCGATATGACTAGTAATCAGCTTCACTACAACGGAATGGCTAAATAAAAGTACCAACAACTGCTGGGTTTGGGATATCTCATGCTAATTGTATCTGACTAGTAAGTGTTGAAACTACAACGGAAATGTTAACTAAAAGTGCCCACTGCTTATTCTATCAAGATGACTATCTATACCTGACTAGTAATTGCTGCAACGATAACTGAATAAATAAAACTGCCAACGGTGTGAGTTCCTCGGTTGACTTCCTCGTTTGGTCTCGAGGGGGAAACACCAGGATGGGTATGTTTGGTGGTAGTATCAGGTTGGATCCGAATAGGTCTTTCTTATCCCTCTTTGATAGCCGACAGTTATCTCGAGTCTCTATAGGTTGTTTAGTGCATGCTGCGCTGCCGCTTCAGTCCACCATACCTATGTAGGCGAGGACCGCCGAATTCTAGTCTCACCGTGTACTGGCCTCAGTACTGACCGCTCTCTCTTTTTCCTTTGCCCTTTGTCGGCACCCCTTTTGTTTAAGCAGGTTTTGAGATCGACGTCGTTAGCAGGGTTACCCTTCCGGCTTGGCCTGGGCAGGGTTATGGACGCCTTTGGTTATTCTTCAGGGCTCTTAGCTCAATTTGCATCTTGTCCGTACTCGGACGCTGTATCGTTTTCAAGGTGATTTGGATATTTGTACTGTATATCTGTATTCTTGACTCATTGAGTCGCCGTTGTATATATCTGTTCTATGGGTTCCATCATGGACTATTGTGTAATGATATTACTTCGTTTTCCACCCGCACGAAAGTGCCTGGTGGGCACCTTTGAATCGTTTCTATGCGGGTTTGGTGGGTTTCGCTAAAACTTGCATAGGGCCGATTCTGAGGGTGTTACAGAGTGGTATCAGAGCTCAGCAGTTACGATACCCCACAAGTCCAGCCTGTAGGATAACCTAGCTAACGGCCGAAGTAGAGTGTCAAAACTATTTTTGAAAAATCGGTTGGATAGTTCTGATTAGGTCTGATTTTACTCCTTACCCCTCTGCTGCTCTCCTCTCACCTCTGCGTGATTTGAATCCGCTCTCTTCTCTCTCTTCGAGTCCAGGATTTCTCGTGGTTGGGTTCCATCGTACCTTCAGGGTTTCGCTTCCTCCTTTGGTAACGGTGTTGCTACATCTGGTCTTCATGCTATCCGAGGAATCCTTCGTCTGGTGGACTTCTCTTTGTTCCTTCTCGTGCCTTCCGGTGTTTTCCGACGCGACGACATCATCTACGCCAGATCCGATGCAGAGTCTGCATCACTCCTTTGTTTCTGAACCTCGATTGTCGAGATCTTCAGTCTGATTCCGAGAATGGTTGCACGCTTTTCTACTGATTGTGCGGAGTAATAGTTTGGGTGCGTGATGGATTGGCCCCCATGCCGACTACCCTTTCTATTCGCTCTTGTACATTGAAGTGGGATAGGCCGCATCTTTTCTCTCCTTCTATCGAAGTTAGAGGTGGATTGATTGGTTGATACCTCTACCTTCGCCTTTGTTTCCCGAAGTGTTCTCTCGACGATCACGGACAACGACCTCTTGTTAGTGGTGTCGCGAGGATTTACACGATGCGAGAAGATTCAGATCGCCGCCCTTCTACCCGGTACCATGAGGCGGATCTCGAGGGCAAGATCCATCGTTAGTGGTGTCGAATTGTGGCGCGCCGCAAAATCACTACTAGAAAATCGCGTTGTTTTTGTGCATTGCATCATCATGACCGCATGCTCATGTCATCATGCCACATTGCATTTGGGCATCGTCATGTCATCTTGCATTTGTTTGCATAAAACTATTTTCGAAAAATCTGTTTTTCTTTTCTAAACGCCCCGTCTTTATTCAAACACAAAACCTGGGTCACCGGAATATTCTGTTTTGTCTACCCGTGGTTTGCAAAAGCCCCGTTTTAAATAAATAAAAAATTTAAATTGTTTTTAGGAGGCAGCCCGCCAGGCCCGAAAGCCCGGCCGGCCACCTCCAAACCCTAGTCTAAAAATATCTAGTCCTAATCCTACCTACACCTAATCCTACCCAGCCCCCTCCACATCACCCCGGCCAACCCCGTCCCGCCACCTCACCACTTCCCCAACTCCCTCCACTCCCATGCCGCCACATCAGCCTCCTGGCCCACCTCCTCACCACACCCGCCTGGACCACCCACTCCCCCCATCGATCTTTCTGTGCCCGACCCGGTCCAACACATCATGCACGGTACACACTCCCCAACACGCTTCTCATCGCATCCCCATAGCCCACCCAACGGCCAACTCGCGTCGATCCCACGCGAGCTCCCCGCGAGCCCGGCCCCACCCCGTGAACCGCTCCTCTCTCCCCCACGATTTTCTCCCCTGTACGTCTCTCCTCGCCCCGCTCCTCGCTCATCCCGCGTCGACTGCCTCCCTGCAGATCGACAACCGCCGCCGCCTATACTCCTTCCTTCGCAGCACCGGCCGTCTCCGGGTCCTCTCCTCGCTGGCCTCCCTCATCCGCGTCCGGCCGCGCTCCCCTCCTCCCGCATATGAGCGCCAGCGGCCATGCTCGCTCACGTCCCTGCCAGAGCTGGCCGCCCCGAGCGCCGTAGTCCTCGGTCGTCCCTGCCTCACCTCCGCCTCGAGCCGCCCCCTCCATCAGAGCTTCTCTCCGGGGCCCCTTCCTCTGTCGCTGCTTGGGCTCCCGCGCCATGGGGGTCTCACCATTGTCCTTGGTGCCGCCGTCGCACCGGTCGACACCGTCGCCCTCGCCTTCCTGCTTCGCTGCCCTGACCTCATCGCCAGGCCGCATGTGGTCGTCATCCCCGCAGGCCCTGCCTCCTGCCCAGCGTATTTCGCGACCTGAGGCAGCCTCTGCCTTGCCGCCACCGTCCCGGCAGCGCGACGCCTCGCGTCGTCGTTCGCCTCCCCCTCTGTCGCGTCTTTGGCAGGCCCCATCTCCATGATCTTCGGCGCCCCGACGCCCAAGCTCCTTCGGCCGCCGCCGGCCTTCGCTCGTCGGCCTCTGCCCTCCTCCCCTCGTCAGCGGCCAACATGTCGAGCCTCCCGCTGCTCGTCGCGAGCTCCTGCCTGCGTGCACACCTTCCGTGCACCCCAATCCCTGCAGTACCATCGCAAAGTCAACTGAGCCGTGTTGTTTTCCTTGTCCAGTGGCATCCTACAACATCTTGGGCTGCCCTTGTTGTCACCAATCGGTGGTGTATGGCCTCACCAACGTATATGTCCTTGGCCACCGCCAAGTGTTTGATAAAACTCTCGCAAGAGTATTCCGACATCAGTGATCCTGTTCTGCTCTCGATGTCTACTACAACTACTTCGGTTTTTGCAACTCTGGTAACATGATGATCGACAACAACCTGGACGTGTTCGACAAGCCGTCAACCCTAGACCGAGTTCTCCACTGACCGCGAAGCCGGAACCCCGAGTACGACGACATGAAATTGGAAGGTGGTTTTGCCGAATGTCAGAGCCTCCTACACGGAACGACAAGATCTCCTTCCCGGATCCGAAACCCCATCCTGGAGTCCGAAGACCCGAACCCCGAGACCCTCGGAACCATGTTCGCCAAACCCCGATGTGTGAACCTTCCCGAGCCTCTATTTTTATAAATTGCTATGTATATACTTGTTGCATATAATCATTCATACTCGCATACATATTGTGGGTGTTTGGGGGTATTTTGACGGTTCACCTAAATTAAATATGGAGACCATATGCGGGCGTTTCTAGCCTTATATTGTCTTTATTTAAATTTATGTAGCGAACCGGTGATATATTTTGCCATGTTAAGACAACATTTAAATTGCGGGGTAGCTAAACAACATAAACCTATTAATTAATTGTCGGGACCCCGGTTCCGCTTAATATTGCCTAGTCGCATCGCATTCTCGCCATGTCATACATCATACATGCATCATGCCCGATCTTCTGTCGTAGTATTAAATAGTGCATCCGGTGTTTATTCTAGTGTTTTGCTTCTTCGCGGATAAGGCCGTTGAGTTGATGTGAGCTTCGCCCCGACCTTTGGATGAACCTTCGGCAATGTTTTCAGGCGAGCACCTCCCCCTTTCTACCTATCTTACTTTTATAGTATTTATTCCACCCTATTGATCTATTGCTATCTGTGTTGCGATGCTCTAGTTTTCGTACCCGTGATATCCCTTGCAGCCTTATATTGCCTTGGACACATCCTATTACCGGTTGTTTGGTAGATAGTTGGACTTGCGCGTCGTAGTCGCTTGCTCAAGTGTTGTTGTGTGTCGTCCAGTACCATAGTTGTTGGAGTATTGCCGCATGTTTAATGTTGGAGATGATCATGGCTTTAAATACTGTTTAATAACTAAAATTGAAAGTAGGTAAATGCAGAGGTACAGGTGGGCAATAGATGTTATTTGGGTGTTAACCGTCCACTTGTGTCCCGTAGGACCCCGACTTCTTGACACCTGTTCCGAGATCGAGCGCACTAACCACAGGTGGGGTGTATGGGCACCCCCATCGATTAGTACCTGAATTCAAAGTATTGTACCGGGGGCCACAAGTAGTTTGGGGCTTTATTACTATCCTGTACTTATGCCATGCTTTACTGCTTTATTTATGATTGTGCGAGGAGCACCTGTACTATTTAAGATCGTGACACGTTTTCGCTGTATCGACAAGCCCAGTCACACTTTCGGGTTCCCAGTCGTTTACAGCCGTCTACACAAACCCTGAGTCCGTCTCGGAGACCGGCCGACTTCGTTGCGGGTAGCTTAGTGGGGTGGCCCCCATGTACTTGCTTTGGGTCTGGGAAACGTCATGACTTAGGCCCCGCCGACATACCGATGGGTATATGTTAACTGATCTGGCAAAAAGGGTCGAAGTGCGTGTGGATACTTTGGTGCACCCCTGCAGGGTTAAATCTTTTCGAAAAGCCGTGTCCGCGGTTATGGACGACTTGGAGCACAGTTCTCGATCATAGACCACTATAACTAAAGTTTACTGTTATATTTTGACTTGTATCCGATATGACTAGTAATCAGCTTCACTACAACGGAATGGCTAAATAAAAGTACCAACAACTGCTGGGTTTGGGATATCTCATGCTAATTGTATCTGACTAGTAAGTGTTGAAATTACAACGGAATGGTTAACTAAAAGTGCCCACTGCTTATTCTATCAGGATGACTATCTATACCTGACTAGTAATTGCCGCAACGATAACTGAATAAATAAAACTGCCAACGGTGTGAGTTCCTCGGTTGACTTCCTCGTTTGGTCTCGAGGGGGAAACACCAGGATGGGTATGTTTGGTGGTAGTATCAGGTTGGATCCGAATAGGTCTTTCTTATCCCTCTATGATAGCCGGCAGTTATCTCGAGTCTCTATAGGTTGTTTAGTGCATGCTGCACTGCCGCTTCAGTCCACCATACCTATGTAGGCGAGGACCGCCGAATTCTAGTCTCGCCGTGTACTGGCCTCAGTACTGACCGCTCTCTCTTTTTCCTTTGCCCTTTGTCGGCACCCCTTTTGTTTAAGCAGGTTTTGAGATCGACGTCGTTAGCAGGGTTACCCTTCCGGCTTGGCCTGGGCAGGGTTATGGACGCCTTTGGTTATTCTTCAGGGCTCTTAGCTCAATTTGCATCTTGTCCGTACTCGGACGCTGTATCGTTTTCAAGGTGATTTGTATCTTTGTATTGTATATCTGTATTCTTGACTCATTGAGTCGCCGTTGTATATATCTGTTCTGTGGGTTCCATCGTGGACTATTGTGTAATGATATTACTTCGTTTTCCACCCGCACGAAAGTTCCTGGTGGGCACCTTTGAATCGTTTCTATGCGGGTTTGGAGGGTTTCGCTAAAACTTGCATAGGGCCGATTCTGAGGGTGTTACAGTTAGGATTATGTTAGCAATTGCTGCATATTTCGATTATGAGATATGGCAGATCGATGTCAAAACCGCGTTTCTCAATGGTAATATTGAAGAAGAGTTGTATATGATACAACCAAAGGGTTTTGTCGATCCTAAGGATGCTAACAAGGTGTGCAAGCTTCAGCGATCCATCTATGGATTGAAGCAAGCATCACGAAGTTGGAATCTCCGCTTTGATGAGGTGATCAAAGAGTTTGGATTTGTCCAAACTTATGGAGAAGCTTTTATTTACAAGAAAGTGAGTGGGAGCAATGTGGCATTTCTGATATTATATGTGGATGACATATTATTGATCAGAAATTATATAGATCTTTTAAACAGTGTTAAAAGTTATCTAAACAGCAAATTTTCAATGAAGGACCTAGGTGAAGCGTCATACATATTAGGCATAAAGATTTATAGAGATAGATCTAGACGCCTAATAGGGCTATCGCAAAGTACATACCTTGATAAGATTTTAAAGAAGTTTAAAATGGACGGAAGTAAGAAGGGGTTCTTACCTATGTTGCAAGGCAAGACATTGAGTAAGACTCAAAGTCCGGCTTCGGCGGAAGAAAGAGAGATAATGGACAAAGTCCCCTATGCTTCAGCCATAGGCTCTATAATGTACGTCATGCTATGTACAAGACCGGATGTGGCACATGCTATTAGTTTGACTAGTAGGTACCAATCGGATCCAGGTTCGGAACACTGGATAGCGGTCAAGAATATCCTTAAGTACTTACGAAGAACTAAGGATATGTTTCTTGTATACGGAGGTGAAGAAGAGCTCGTCGCTAAGTGTTATGTCGACGCTAGCTTTGACACCGATCCGGATGACTCTAAGTCTCAATCCGGATACGTATTTCTCATGAATGGCGGAGCGGTTAGTTGGAGGAGCTCCAAACAACCTGTGGTAGCGGGATCAACAACGGAGGCCGAATATGTTGCTGCTTCAGAAGCGGCTCAGGAAGCAGTTTGGATGAAGGAGTTCATATCCGAACTAGGAGTGGTGGCAAACGCGTTGGACCCAATGGTGATCTATTGTGACAACAATGGTGCCATTGCCAATGCCAAAGAGCCAAGGTCTCACAAGCATTCCAAGCATATTAAGCGCCGGTTTCACTCCATCCGCGAGCATGTCAAGGATGGAGATATAAAGATTTGTAAAGTACATACGGATCTCAATGTAGCAGATCCGTTGACTAAAACTCTCCCTAGAGCAAAACATGATCAACACCAGAACTCAATGGGTGTTAGATTTATCACTATGTAACTAGATTATTGTCTCTAGTGCAAGTGGGAGACTGAAGGGAATATGCCCTGAGAGGCAATAATAAAGTGTTTATTATGTGTATTCCAAGTATATGATAGATGTTTATTTTGCATGCTATAATTGTATTAATACGGAAACGTTAATACATGTGTGTTTAATAAACAAACATAAAGTTCCTAGTTATGCCTCTCTCATAAACTAGCTCGTTGATTAACAAGATGATCAAGGTTTCCTGATCATGGACATTAGATGTTGTTAATAACGGGATCACAACATTAGTGTAATGGTGTGATGAACATTCATCTGAAGTATAGCATTACGATCAAAGTCATTGAGTTTATATTGCTATAACAACTTACGAAGTGATCCTAATCCTTAGACCATGAGATCATGTCAATCATTAACACCGGAAGAGTTTCTTGATAACATCAAACGTCACACCGTAATAGGGTGATTATAAAGATGGATTCAGAACTAATAAAGTGTTATGTTGAGGCTCATGGATCGAGAGTGGAATTTGTTCATCCCGATGACGGATAGATATAATCTGGGCCCTCTCGGTGATATCACATTGATTAGCTTGCAAGCAAGTGATTTGATCACTAGAATGTTATATCACAGGAACGAGAAAAGAGTGCATGTCGGTAACGAGATCAAACTAGGTATGGAGATACCGATGATCAAATCTCGGACATGTAATATATCATGAAACAAAGGGATTAAGATACTAGCGTAAAAGGTTCCGACGATCACAAGAAAGTCATCGTTGAATGTGTGGGAGTCAGTATGGGTCTCCAGATCCCGCTTCTGATTATTGATCCGAGAGGGGTCTCGATCATGTCCGCATTATTCACGAACCATAGGGTGACACACTTAAGAGACACCGACATCCAATTGGAGCAAATGTTTCATGCCGAAAGAATGAACAAGTGCAGGAATTTATTTCAGTAGATACCGAAACAGGTTTTCGGGTGAAATTGCATAAAGTGGTTATGCATGTGAAATAGAATTCTAGCAAGGGGTTATTTATGAATGTTTGTCATTAAAGTAATTGGCAAAATTCTGAATAAAATAAAAGAGTTTTATTTAATGAGTGTTTGCATTAAATTTGGTGGAAATTTAATGGGAATTTGAGTGGACTTTTGAGTGGAGGGATTTTAAAGGGCATTTTGTGAGTGGAGTGTCCACCCACATGAATGAAGGAGGGGAGGGGGCAGCCCCCATGGCCGGCGGCCACCCCCTTGGGTGCCCCCCTCCCCCTATAAAAGGAGCCCCCCTCCTCACTTGTCTCTCACACCTCCTCATGAAGGATATCTCTCCCCCTCTAGAATTTATTCCCCATGGTCTCGGACTAGCGAGATACATGTTCCCGGTGGCTATTCGGCAAGAAAGAGTTGTGCTTCCGCTGCATCGCTGGAGCGAAGAGGCGGAGGTTGATCGGTGCCTCGAACGTGTGTGCGAGCACGGATGCGCTGCTGATTTGCGGCGCTAGGACTTCCTCTCGATCTTGAGATCGCAAGAGATCGTCTACATCAACCACGAGTTGAACTCGTTAAGCTTTGTCGGTCTTCAAGGGTATGTTCTCTACGGATATACATCCGCCCGTTGTTTGTATCTAGTAGATAGATCTTGGTATATAGTTCACATCGTAGGAAATTTTTTGTTTTCTATGCTGAGAACCCTACACCTTGCTCCATTAAGAATAATTATATTAGAACTGCTTTATGTGATTTGGGAGCTGGAGTTAGTGTTATGCCTTTTTCTCTCTATAAGAGACTCCAGCTAGAAAAGTTGATACCAACTGATATATCTTTGAAAATGGCTGATAAGTCAACTACTATTCCTGTTCGTATATGTGAGGATGTTCTTGTTCAAGTTGCTCATAATTGCATGATTTTAACTGATTTTGTTGTGCTTGAAATGCCTGAAGATGATAATATGTCTATTATTCTTGGGAGACCTTTTCTTAATACTGTAGGTGCTGTCATTAATTATAATCAAGGAAAAGTAACATTCAATATTGATGACAAAGAGCATACTGTTTATTTCCCCAAGAAGGTTGCTAGAAGCTATTGCCTCAATGCCATTGAAAATATTGAGAGCATCAAGGTTGGAGAAATATATTTTCCCATTCCACAAGAAAATTTTGAAACTATTATGATTGGGACTATTGCTATCAAGATTGAGGTAACATAATCATTTAGTGAAATGCAAAGTTTTGTTTCATATAAGATTGTTTTGGTAACAAGACTTGATCAACCTTGTTAATAAAGGGATTTTAATGAACAAAATAATGCTTTCATAGTGGTTATACTTGCTCACTTTTATTTTTCTCCTTTCCAATTTTTGCTCTTTGCCGTGCCTAACTTAAAGGCGTTAAAGAAAAGTACTTGTTGGGAGATAACCCAAGAGTTTCCTTGAGTCTTTGAAGTTATTACTTCAGTAATGACCTTTCCTTATCCTTTTTGTTTGCTTTTTGTGCCAAGAATGACCTCTAATGAGAGGGAAGTAAGATTTGGGGAGTTGCTGTCCCGAAACAGATTTCTATCCTCCACCAAAAACAATCGTGAGGAGTCTTTGTAACTCGGATTGAGCTAAAAATTTACGAATAAATCCCCTAGTATGTTAGCTAACTTTCGTTAGTTCAACACTTTTTGATTTGGCAACAGAAGATGTTCGAATAAATCGGTTTCTACCTGCTGGTCTGTTTTGACACATTTCTGCCATTATTTGCATTTGCTTCTTATTGATTCCTTTTTGAGTTATCTTTAGGAGAATTGAGCTTTTAGAAGGAGTTGCTATAGTATCTTGTGTTTTTAATGAAAAGTCTTGTTGTTCCAAAGCTTTGCCAGAGGTCTAATATCTTTTGAATAAACTAATGTTGCTAATGAAGATTGTGTGAAGTTTTGTATGAAAGAAAGATTTCAGGTGTAGAGAGTGAATGATTTAATGAGACGAAGAATGGACAAAATCTCAAGCTTGGGGGGGGGGCACCCCGTGTCACCCCAAGAAATATTTAAGAGGTACAAGCATCAAAGCTTGGGGGTTCCCAAGGCATCCCCTTCTTTATCAATAAAAATCTCAGGTCTTTCTAGACACTTCGTTTTTATTGTTTCATGCACAGTTGTGTTGTTCTTGGAGCGTCTTAGTTTTTTCTTTGTTTACTTGTTTCTAAAAAATCCAAAACATCAAAAATATTTGGTGTTGTGAGTTCTTTGCAGGGTTTAGCCGTCCTTAGTGGATTGTGGTTTCATGTTAATTATTCAAGTCACACAAGTGAAGGGCAATCATGAAGATTAAGACAACTCAAGGTGTGGTAAGAGGCTGGTAACGAACTCTATTAGTTTAAATTTTTGTACATATACTCATCATTGTGAGCATGCTTAGCCTGTTTGTGTAAAGTGTATGTCATTATGGATGCTTAGCAGTTCTTGCTTGTCTATGATTAGCTCCATCTTGCTAATAGTTTGTAGCATGTCATATGAATGTTTTCTTACATTGTTTTATTCATACTTTGGTATGATATTGTGGCATCCTCCTCTGACTATTCATGTGAATCGACTTGGCACATGCTCACGCATGCATATGACTAATCAATAGTCAGTAAGCCTCGATGATTTATTTTGCCTCAGATTTCTTGTATCACTTTCATGCCATAGTTAGTCATGTTTTGTTGCAAGCATGATTATGATTGATATTGCTCTCTCGTTTGTCGCTCCCTCTCTATTGCTAGCCTTCACTTGCACTGAGTATGTGCTCTGTCTGTGCTTCCAACTCCCCAAAACCAATATTGCCAGGTGTGTCCACCATACCTACCTATTAGCATCATTTGCTATTTTAGTGCATATTCCATATGCCGTGTTTTCTTCCAAAATAAAATGTTTGTCTGTTTTGAGAAAGTTAGTTAGTAAAGCTCTCACGAACTTGATGGCACACTTTATTCCTTGCGCTTAATAATCCTGAACCATTGTAACTAGTCCATGAAATTTATATGCTTGCTAATTATATACTAGGAGTCAGCAAAACCGTGCTGTCACAGGGAACGCTTTCAACACTTTTTTGGATATCGCATCCAGTTGATTCCTTGCTCTTTTGTTTACGAATGTCGACGATGTGAAATAAAAGGGGAAGTTGTTAGTTCATGGAGTTTATACATTGTGTTAGAGAAACTCCTGGGCCACTAGCCTAAGCCATGCTTAATCATGGTGGAAACTTGCAACATCACTATAATTAGCATCTATGAAGCTTCCTTAATAAAAAGCTATGCATATGGTAAATAAAAATATTGCTGAGATGCTCATTGTCTGCTTGCCTTATCATTTTGGTTATGGGAAAACTCCTGTACCATGTGCAAGGGGTACGCCGTTGGCGGTTCTCGATGATATGCATGTATTTACAATGACAAGAACTTTCAGGTGACCAAAGTTCAGTAGCATGCAGAGCGACCCTCGTACTCAGGGGACTTGGGATTTCCAGTCTATGGTTTGTCAAGCATATGATTCAGAGTGGACCTCACTTTCACCTTAACCACATGAAGATGCCTATGATAGAGGCAATGAGAGCTCAAAGCTAATGAGTACCTTCCTTTCAGCATTGGGAAGCCTTTAAAACCTTCACAAAACCGTTTTCACAATTTTGTTGAGTCACCACTTATTCTATGAGCACCTTCTTGAGAGCATAGTTGTTATTCTTGTGTTTGTTCCAAAACTTGGTTAATTATGTCATGACTTTGATGCTTGTATCTCTGATATCTTTACTTCTACTCTTCATGTGAACTTCAGAGGTGCCTTGGCATTTATATTGTGCCCTTCAAACAAAGGAAAGCGAGATACCACTCTATCATACCTTATTATGAGCATTGCAATGTTACTTATGTTTATGTTTCGTGCTACTTATTATTATTGATTTGGTTTCTCATCATAGCTTGCAATAACTATTGAGTAGACTTAGTTCCATACTCCTTATTATGAATTGTCTAAGAATCTACTCCTGTGATGAGAATATTTACATCATATGAAGCAAAGCGTTCGTGAAATTTCTTTTATCGCACTCAGTTTTCAACTGAATTGCTTGAGGATAAGCAATAAGCTAAGATTTGGGGGGGGGGGTTTATATGTACAAAACGTATCTACTTTCTCGAACACTTTGCTATTGTTTCTTCTATAAACTTGTGTGATTTGGATACAACTAACACGTACTAACGCTGTTTTCAGCAGAATTACCTTGGTTTCTTGTTTTTGTGTATAAAATGAACTATCAGGAAAAATCCCAAAAAATATGCCAAAAACTATTTCTCACCAGAAGATCCACGGAGCCAGATGGGGAGACAGAGAGGAGGCCTGGGGGGGCCCAGACCCACCCTAGGCGCGGGCCCACCTGACCCCGCGCCTGGGGGAGGTCTGGCCACCCCAGGCAGCTCCTCGGCCTCCCTCCGTGCCTATAAGTTGCCTTCTGACCTAAAAACTGAGGGGGTTCGATAGTTTTCCCAAAAGAGTTCCGCTCCGCCGCCACCACCAGAAACCAAGATTCGGATCCAGAAACTCCGTTCTGGCACCCTGCCGGGACATGTAATTTGGAGAGGATCATCGCCATCGTCATCACCAACGCATCTCCATCAACCACCGATGTTTCCCTCATCCATGAGTGAGTAATCCCCCGTTGTAGGCTTGGGGATGGTAGGGATTGGATGATTTCTATCATGTTATCGAAGAAGATATGTTAGGGCATAGTGCCTACTATCTATATTAGTGCTATTTGACTTTGTTACAACTTGTTGTGCTTAATGCTTGTCACTAGGGCCCGAGTGCCATGATCTCAGATCTGAACTTATTATTGAATCATTATGATAGTATTGTTTGTGATCTTATCTGCAAGTTGTGTACACATATCATTGTCTGGATCCAAAGGCCCCAAAGTGACAATAATTAGGACAACCGGAGGGGATGGCTGTGGTGTGAGGATCACATGTGTTCACGGAGTGTTAATGCTTTGCTCCGGTGCTCTATTAAAAGGAGCACATTAATTGCCTGTAGTTCCCTAGAGGCCCCGCTGCCATGGGCTGGTTGGACAGAAGATGTTGTGCAAGTTCTCATTGCGAGCACGTATGACTATATTTGGAGCACATGCCTAGGATTGTTTACTACTTGGATGCTTGTTATTATTTATCTAGAATGCCCTAGTTCTTGAAGTTACATGTTTAGACTTTTCCATGTAACGCCCGTCCATCCATCCCTATGCCTACCGCACTCGAATCCTACAGTTACAGTTACTATTACTATTGCTCATATTTCACTGTTGTTGTTGCTGTTACTGCTGCTGTTGCTACTGATAAACTTCTATGAGCAAGAACTATTTCCAGGTGCAGTTGAACTGACAACTCAGTTGTTAAGTCTTGCAAGTATTCTTTGGCTCCCCTTGTGTCGAATCAATAAATTGGGTAATACTACCCGCGAAGACTGTTACGATCCCCTATACTTGTGGGTCATCACTTAGGCTAGCGGCCCAGGCGTTTCTCTAACACAAAATACATAACTCCATGGACTTACAATATCCCTCTTTATTTCACACCGGTGACATCCATGTACAGAAGAGCATGATATCAATTGTGTACAAAGTACAAGTGAAATGTCGAAAACGTTCCCCATGACATCATGGTTCTGCTAATTCCAACGTATAAGTGCAAGCATATATGACATAGATGACACAATGGTTCAAGTTTATTAGGGGTAAGGAATATAAAGTGTGCCATCAAGTTCGTGAGAGCTTTAATCACTAAGTTTTCACATAACAAAATACTTTTTAATTGGAAGATAGCTGAAAACAAGAATATACTTGGAATGGTGTAACACACCATCCATAGGAGTTTATAGTGGACACTTTGGAATAACTTGGTTTCTTGGGAGTTGTAAGCATGAGTAGAGCTTACTCATACAAGTGGAGGCTAGCAAAAGACTGGGAGCAACCAACTAAGAGAGCAATAATGGCCATAATCATGCAGAGCGACAAAACATTACTAATCAAAGCATAGAGTGGTACTACAAGTCAAGGACTAAATTATCATAGAGGCTATGGTGACTTTTTCATAGTCATATCATGTTGTGATCATGTACTAAGTCAATCCAAACAAAACATCAAAGGAGAATACCACAATACTATGTTTTTGTATGCTAAAACAACGCATGATTTATTCAAGGCACATTAAGAAATCCTAATTGTTTGGAACAAGCCATGCTACAGCAATAATCACTAATCATAAGGTCAAAACAAGATCTAGCATGACATGATAAAGTCTAAGCCACGGTTAAAGAAAGCTCCTATTGTACTACTCAAGTAAGAACTTTCCTACTCTTTTCCAACACCAATCGACTTATTTGAAACAACTCACAAATATACTACTCAATAAAGACCAATGATCTTGTCTCACAAATCCAAAAATAAGAACTAAAAATTTCTAAGCTAAAAGCACAAGAAAACTAAGGCTAAACACCGTCCTAGCAAAAGAGAACACTCAGAGAACAATAAGAGTGAAAACTAGAGTGTTCTAGGCAATGAAAACAGAGTGTGTCTTCCTCCAAAAGAAGTGTGTTGTAATCAACCAACTTATTCAATCAAACTAAGAAAATGAAAACCAAAAACGAAAACTAATATGCTCCAAGAACAACACAATAGTGCATGAAAAAATAAAAATGAAGTGTCTAGAAAGACCTCAGATTTTTATTGATGAAGAAGGGGATGCCTTGGGCATCCCCAAGCTTTGAAGCTTGTACCTCTTGAATATTTATTGGGGTGACACGGGGTTTCATCCCCAAGCTTGAGATTCTGTCCATTATTCATCTCATTATATCACTCTTCCTCTACACCTGAAAAGTTACCTTCATACAAAACTTCACAAAATCTTCATTAGCAACATTAGTGTATTCAAAAGATAATAGACCTTTGGGTTTAGTTTCAAAATAGAAAAACTTTCACTAAAGACACAATATACTGTAGAAACTCCTTGAAAAATCTCAATTTCCCAAAAAGAACCCAAAAAGGAATCAATAAGAAGCAAATGCAAATAATGGCAGAAATCTGTCAAAAGAGAACAAAAGGTAGAAACCTATTTTTTCGAAGACCTTCTGTTGCTCAAATCAAAAAGTGTTGAACTAACAAAAGTTAGCTAACATAATAGGGGATGTATTTGTAAATTTTCAGCTCAATCTGACTTACAAAGACCCCTCACGAATGTTTATGGTGGAGGACAGAAATCTGTTTTGGGACAGCAACTCCCCAAATCTTACTTCCCTCTCATTAGAGGTCATTCTTGGCACAAAAAAAACAAAAAGGATAAGGAGAGGTCATTAAAGAAGTAATAACTTCCAAGACTCAAGAAAACTCTTGGGTTATCTCCCAACAAGTACTTTTCTTTAACGCCTTTAAGTTAGGATTGATAGTTTGAGAAGATGCTCACATAAGAAATATGAATTGAAGTAAAAAAGAGCATCAAGTACCAAATTCAAAACACATTTAAGTCTAACCCACTTCCTATGCATAGGAATATTATAAAGAAACAAGTCATGAAAGCACAAAGCACCAAGCATAGGAAAGAAAAACAAGTGCAACTTCAAGACTTTCAACATAAAGAGGGGAAAATTAATATTTTTGAGATGCATAAGACCATATTTCCCTCTCTCTCATAATAACTTTCAGTAGCATCATGAATAAAATTAACAATATAACTATCACATAACACATTCTTATCATGAGCCACGTGCGTAAAATAATTATTACTCTCCACATAAGCATAGTCATTCTTATTAATTATAGTGGGGGCAAATTCAATAAAATAGCTATCACTATTATTATCATTGCCATAATCATCAAATATAGAGGCATATTGTAATCACAATTAACTTTCTCCTCAATAGCAGGTGGACTAAAAATATCATATTCATCATTGTAATCATCATATATTGGAGGTTTGGTATCATTATAAGCAATAGAATAGCTATCTTCCAAAGCTGGGGAACTGAAAAGATCATCTTCATAAAAACTAGCTTCCCCAAGCTGAGACGTTTCCATAGCATTAGCAATAATGGTGTCAAAAAATTCATACTAATAACATTGCTACTAGCATGCAAATAAAGCTCCATAGGTTTTTTAATTTTCTCTTCAAACACTTCATGTCCTAACTCAAGATAAAAACTATAAAGCTCTCTAATTTTTTTTTTGTTTTCCATTAAGCCTAACTAGTGAAATCAAGAAACAAAAAGACAAAATTGCAGAATCTAAAGGAAATAACTTCGTGCACTCACACCGTTGTCGTGGTATTGCCGACGAGTACACCATGGAGGGGTCCTCACAGTGTGTGTTTAGAGACGTGGGATAACGCGGACGGTTGACGGGTACGAGGTAACACAGATTACCCAGGTTCAGATCCCACAACGGTGGCAGAATCCTACTCCTGCTATAAATCACTATAAGGGCAATACGCCGAGTTACAGAGATAGGTTCGCTGTGCGAGGTTGTGTGTGTCGATCTATGATCGTATGAGATTGTCTGCCCTAAAGGCTCCCATAGGCCTGACTTATATAGTCGCCAGGTCCTAGGGTTACAGGGAAAAGTCCTAGCTGGACAGGTTACAGAGTCCTACACCGTCTATCATAGTCTTGTGTATCTTGCACTCCAAGGCTCCAGGTACGTTGGTAACTCCACCGTAGCCTTCCTTTATCCGGCATGGGCCTCCCTTCTGGATCCACCTAACTGGGCCGCCCAGCAGGCCATAGGCCATGCTACCGACTATGGGCCACCCGGGTTAGCCGGATAAGAGACATGCTATAAGGATACCCATATAGCATATCCCCAATAGTAGCCCCCGGAGAACTCCGAGATCTTGCGCCGTCTTGCCTCTTCACATGGAATGCTCCGTCTAGATGGATGTCGGCAGATCGTCAAGCAACATCTTGTAGTCCTCCCAAAGAACTCTGCAAGGTTTTCTCCGTCTTCGATTTGTAAGCCGGAGAAATGCTGAATCTTCCATCATACTCTTCCGTAGTCGGATTAAATCTGTCCATGCCGGAATCTTTGATGTGACGGCTCATCTACCCGTGTCATCTAGGACTATGTAGGCTTAGGTCAGAATGCAATCATATCTGATTTTCCCGCGCGAGCGATACAAACCGTTGGCTGCGCAGTTGGAGACGTGGCAAAATTTCTACGCACGTTCGCGAACACGTCGTCTACGCGGCAACCGTCCGATTAAGCTGCACGAATCTTGACGCCGAGGATGATAAATAGTAATCGTGGGGCATTTTCCACTTTTTACCTCATTCTCCTTGCATCATCGTCTTCCTCCAACCGCGTTTCTCCTCGAGCTCTCCGCGAGAAACCTCGAGAAAACCCTAGATTTCATCTGCACCAATCGCGTCCATCCTTCACTCCATGACGAGCAGCAGCACAACCCCATCCATGGCGACGTCGAGCGAAGCCGCGGCGAAGCTGGCGAGCTCCGTCATCGTGCCCCTAGAGGGCTTGGTCATCCCTGCATCGGCGGTGATCGAGTCCACCGGCGATGACCAAAACTTGGCGGCGCAAGAGCCACTGGAAGAAGAGCCATACTCGCATAAGGGTGACTGGCGCGGCTCGGACATCACTGACCGCGACATCCAGGAGATGGTCGCCGATGGCTACCTCCCCGCGACAGAGGGGCTCGCCTGGCAGGCGGCACCGGCCGGCGAGGTGACACCTTCTCCCCAAGTCGGAGAAAAGGTGTACCTTAAGGCTCAGCTGGTGTGGCATCCCGCAAAACCACTACTAGAAAATCGCGTTGTTTTTGTGCATTGCATCGTCATCATCATGCATTGTTTGACTGCATTATTTTTAAAGGCCTAGTTTTGATTTATACAAATGCCCCTCTTATTTTCAAACACGAAACCCCGATCGCATTGGAGATTTTATTTGTCTAAAAACTGTTTGCAAAATAGCCTAGTTTTAAAAATAAACAACACCAAACAAACACACATTCTAATCAGCCTAAATCTAAATCCTATTTACACCCAGATCTATCCTACCCACCTCTCACAGCCCGCCACCTCAACCACTCACCCATTTCCTACCCACCTGCCACCTCATCAATCCCCATCCCCTCTCTCTCTCTTCTCTCACCCCAGACCCATCTAACCCTCTTTCTCACCTCCCACCGACACCCTGGCCCCACCTCTCTCTCAGCTCCCACTCACCACCACACACACGCAGCCAACCCACCCCGGCCCCACTCGCGCCCCACACCGCCCCGTCCCCGTGCCCATCCTCCCGAGCTCGCTCCCTGCCTCCTCTCTCGCGCCGCCCGACCGGCTCCTCCCTCCCCCTCTTCTCCGCCGCTCGCCGGCCCGCGGGTCCCCCTTCCTCGCCGCGCCCGTGGCCGCCGGCCTCACTCCGGCGACGCCGCGTCCAGCCTGCCCCGACCTCCTCTCTCCACCGCGCCTCCCGCTCGCCGCAGCCTCCTCCTCTCCGGCGTCGCCTCCCCACCTCGCGTTCCCTTCCCCCTGGCAACCGCCGGCCGCGTTCGCGTCCTCCCCGCCGCCGCCCGCCGGAGCCGCCGCGCGCAGCCCCGACCCATCCTCCCCGGCGACCACGCGCTCGCCTCCACCCTCCGCTCCCCGCTCGGCCGCGTCGAGCCCCGCGCCGGCCGCGCGCCCGCCACGAGCATCCCGTCCTCGCCGCGCCTCCAACCCCGCCTCCTCTCCTCCCGAGCCGGGCCCCGCGCCGCCCAGAAGCCCCCGTCTCCGGCCGTCCTCGCCGCCGCCAACCTCCGTCGTCCCGCACCAAGCCGTCAGCGCCGGTTGCGCAACCGCCCTGGGAGCTCCTCGCCGTCTGCAGGCGACGCCCTCCGCCGGCCCGTCCTCGTCCTCCCGGCCGCGTCGTCACCGACCCTCCACCACTGCGCCCCCTCGAGCTTCACCGCCCCGGCCATCTCCTCCTTCCGTCGTCCGACCTCCTGCAACCGCGCCGAGGCTGCGCTCGACCCTAGCCGCAGTCAAGGCAACCCCAGTTCCTGTTTTCCCCGTGGTTATCCGCTACCTTCCACCCGTACGCGAGCCCGCGAGCGTCTTCAACGATGCTCCTCTCTGTGTGGGTATGCTGTTGTAGTACTCGTGAGCGACCTATGTGGTGGTTGTTGGATAAGTGGCATCGCCCCTGGGTGTTTCGGTTCATCCGTCGCCTTTGGCCAATGTTGTTCGAGAAGGAGGCCTTGGTATTAGACAAGTTCTCCGTCGATAACAAGATCGCCACACGAACCCTGGGCAGGGAACGCCATAAACTCCTTCTCGGATCCCAAGTTCAGCCGCTCCCGAAGACCGATCACGGATCCGGTGGCCAAGACCCTGAATTCGGAGGTCCTCTTCACGCAACGCCAAAGTACGCCGACATGGGACCGACCAGTTCGCCGAGAACCGCTCCCGGACCCCGGAGACCCCATGATCTTCGCCGCAGAACAATAAGGCCGTTGGAATGGAATCGACAAGATCTACCGTCGGAAGACAAGTTCTACTTCACGGGCACGGATCGTCAAGATCGCCTCACGGAATCCGATGCGCCCCCGGCGCCGAACCAAGTCATGCTCCCGGATGCGACAAGATCTACGCCAGTAACCGAGAACGATCCCGGAGTCCGAACCTCGTTTCCGTCGAACCCTGGACCCTGAAACCAACCCCGAATCCCGGAACCCCAAGAGCGTCGAACCCTTATGTGTGAACCCCTTCCCGAAACCCTATTTTATAATATAATAACAACTTGTTGCATATTAAATTGCCATACTTGCATGCATGTTTGTGTGGTTTGGGGGCCTTATGCCGATTCACCTAATAATTAAATATGGGGCCCATATGCGGGCAAATCTAGTCTCATATTGGCCTCATTTAAATTTGTGTAGCGAACTGGTAACTTATCTTGCCCTGAAATTACAACATTTAAATTGCGGGGTAGTTAAATAACATGAGCCATCTAATTAATTGGCGGGACCCCGGTTCCGCTTAATATGACCTAATTGCATTGCACCTTTGCCATGCCATGCATCATATCATAAGCATGCCCGATCTTTTGCCGTAGCATTAAATATTGCATCCGGTGTTTATTCTAGTGTTTTGCTTCTTCACGGATAAAGCCGTTGAGTTGATGTGAGCTTCGCCCCGATCTTCGGTTGAACCTTCGGCAATGTTTCCAGGCGAGCATCTCCCCCTTTCTACCTATCTTACTTTTATAGTATTTATTCCCTCCTGTTGATCTATTGCTATCTGTGTTGCGATGCTCTAGTTTCGTACCCGTGATAACCCTTGCAGCCATATATTGCCATGACCACCTCCTATTACCTGTTGTTTGGTAGATAGTTGGACTTGCGCGTCGTAGTCGCTTGCTCAAGTGCTGTCGCGTGTCGCCATGTACCACTGTTGTTGGAGTATTTCCACCTGTTTGATGTTGGAGATGATCTCGGCTTTACTTTTCGTTCACTTTAATTCCTGTTTAACAACTAAAATTGAAGTAAGTAAGCAGAGGCATCGGTGGGTGATAGAAAATATTTGGTTTCCGACCGCCCACTTGTGTCCCGTAGGACCCCGAGTACTTGATACCTGTTCCTTGATTTATCGCGCTATCCACATACGGGGAATTATGGGCCCCCCTTAGCCAGAGCTTGATTCCGTCTTATTTCTTGGGGCCACAAACTAGTTTGAGGTTTTATTTACTATCATGTACTTATGCCATGCTTTACTGCCTTATTTAAATTGTGCGACAGATAGCACCTGTACTGTTTAGGTAAGCGGAATGTTTTCGCGGTATCGACAAGCTCAGTCACACTTTCGGGTTCCCAGTCGTTTACAGCCATTGTCGCAAACCTTGAGTCCGTCTCGGAGTCAGCTAGCTTCGTTGCGGATCTACTCAATGGGGTGGCCCCCTGAAATATTTCTGAATCTTGTGATTGCTCTGTCGTGAAGACCTCGTTGGGTTTTGATTTGGTTTTTCTGAGGTTGATCGTGTGTGTGTTGCTATTTGTGCACCCCGGCCGGGTTAAAACTTTCTGAAAGCCGTGTCCGCGGTTATGGACGACTTGGAGCACAGTATCTCGATCATAGACAACTATAACTAAAGTTTACTGTTATAAATTGACTTGTATCTGATATGATTAGTAATCAGCTTCAACTACAACGGAATGGCTAAATAAAACTGCCAACACATGCTTGCTTGGTTTGTCGCTTGCGACAATTGTATCTGACTAGTAAGTATTGCAACTACAACGGAATGGCTGAATAAAAGTACCAACAACTGCTGGGTTTTTGGGATATCTCATGCTATTTGAATCTGATTAGTAAGTGTCGCAACTACAACGGAATGGTTAATTAAAAGTGCCCACTGCTTAATTTATCAGGATGATCATCTATACTTGACTAGTAATTGCTGCAACGATAACCGAATAAATAAAAATGCCAACTGTGTGAGTTCCTCGGTTGACTTCCTCGATCGGTGTCGAGGGGGGGAGCGCCAGGACGGGTTTGATTGGTGATAGTATCAGCTTGGTTCCGAGTAGGTTTTTCTTACCCCTCTCTGATTGCCGCCAGTTGTATCGAGTCTCTATAGGTTGTTTAGTGCATGCTGTCGCTGCCGCTTCATCCCACCATACCTATGTAGGCGAGGACCGCCGAATTCTAGCCTCGCCGTGTACTGGCCTCAGTACTGACGCTCCTCTTTTTCCTTTGCCCTTTGTCGGCACCCCTTTTGTTTAAGCAGGTTTGAGATCGATGTCGTTAGCAGGGTTACCCTTCCGGCTTGGCCTGGGCAGGGTTATGGACGCCATTGGTTATTCTTCAGGGCTCTTAGCCCCATTTGCATCTTGTCCGTAGTCGGACGCTCTATCAATTCAAGGTGATTTGGATCTTTGTATATTATATCTGTATTCTTGACTCTTTGAGTCGCTGTTATATATATCTGTTATGTGGGTCCCATCGAGGACTGTTGTGTAATGTTATTACTTCGTATTCCACCCGCACGAAAGTGCCTAGTGGGCACCTTTGAATCGTTTCTATGCGGGTTTGGCGGGAATCACTGAAACTTGCATAGGGTCGATTCTGAGGGTGTTACAGCTGGTACGCGGCGTTTCTCTGCCCATCTCCCATTTCTTCCTCTCTGTCTTAAACCACTACAAGGTCCAGCCCCATAACCTCTCCCCCAATAGCATCTTAGTGCTTAGCAACTTCGTGACACTTTGCGAGGGTTATCTAGGGATAAGGCCTAGGTTAGACTTGTTCGTGTACTTCTTCACCGTCAAACGTGAAGCCGGACATATTAAGGAGGATCTTAGGAACTGCAGCACCATAAGCTTCAAGATTCGACCTGGCCGGCGGTTCCCCGACATTGTCGGCCACGGGTCATGCAAAAATTGGCAGCGGACGTACTTCTACGGCCCCGACATTCCTCTGGCGGGCCGAGAAGCGACGTACCCGGACTTCGTGGATGGAGCCGCCGCTGAAGTTTCCACATGGAGATCCCAAGCCTCCGTTCCTTCCGACCTCGACGCTTCCCGCGCTATAAGGCGGATCGAATGGTTCGTAGAGACGGGTTTATCCGGCTTGGAACTAGCCATGTGCTGGTTCATCAGGCGAATCCAACCTCTGTAGCACCGCGCGAAGTATATGCACGAGTATACTAGTGATCGAAGGGATAGCCTCTGGATCTCCGTGGATAACTTCTCGAGCGACTCCGTCAAGCTCCGCCTAAAAGACATCGTCAAGGTGAAGGATAAGAAGCGTGGCTTCACCATCACATACGACATGTTCGTAGACGGCAAGTGCCCAAAGGTAGGTATTTATTTTCCGTATACGACATATACTCCAGTTCTTCCGTCTTGCAATTATCATCTTATCTAACACGGTGATTTCTTACTTAACAGCTTAGCGACATAGATGAGATGAGCATGGCTCCTAAAATCTATGATCCAAAGATGAAGGAAGTCACGGTCTTGTCTGACGACGAAGTCCCGTTGGCGCGAAAGCGGAAGAGCTCCACCTCTGACGCTGCCGACGGAGGCAATAAGAAGAAGACGGAGGGTGGAGCCTCCAAAAAGACTACCGCCGCCCTGGAGGCGGAAAAGAGAAAAGCCACCGGGATTTTTGCCAAAGCGCCCCCTAGTATAAGCTTCTCATTCTCCGACATTGTCTATTTATCTGTCTTGTTCCTGTACTTATGCATTTTGCACGTTTCAGGAAGAAAGCCACGACCAGCCTCAAGAAGACCTCCAAAACTTTGGGGGCTTCTAGAAATATGAAAGACATGCTGCATCGCGACGCCTCCCCCGCCATCGCCCCTGCTACCCCTGCCGTCAATCCTTCGTCCGCTCTGGCAAGTTCGCAGGCTAAGGAGGCACCAGGCCCTTCCGTCATGGAAGTGAATTCTGGTGCTTCTACCGAACTTGCTATTGTCGGTGAGCAGGCGACGCAGGAGAGCACCGCTCACCAAATGGCTGAAGCTCCGGCTAAGGATGCCATCGGTGGCGGCAAGGCGGTGGTGGAAGCTGGTACATCTGCCGGAGGCGGTGCCCCTGCTCCCCAGAAACCCTTTGAGTTTCCGAAGATAGCTTACCCGGTGTTCACGCCGAGTAACACAACTCTGGTTCCTGGAGGAGTACCATCATCTCCGACGTGCGGTCTTGAGGAGCTTCTCCGACAAGCGGACATCTTGCAAGGAAATAGCATCTCCTTTGGCAAGCTGCTTGCCGAGAGCGCTACAAGCCTCAATATCATTGCACTTGTAATTTTTACTTTGCCTTTTTGCATTTCATATGAGTAACCCACTGTAGCCCCCGAGGATGTAGACGGAAAACCATAGGTTTTGCATCTATATGCTCTAAGAGTGACTAAGTTAGAAAAAACTCTCACTGTAGCCCCCAAGCATTTAGATGGAATGAATTATTCCGGCTAGATGTTGTAAGAGTAGCATACGCAGTGTTTATAATTTTCAATACTATAGCCCCCAAGCCTCTAGTTGTAACTGAATTAGTTTCGACTAGATTCTTAAAGGAAAGCTAAGCAGATTCCGAGTTAAAAACTTTATACTGTAGTCCCCAAGCTTCTAATCAAGAACTGAATTAGCTCCGACTAGATGCTTAAAGAAAAGCTAAGTATATTGCTAAGTAAAAAACTTTCGCTGTAGCCCCCGAACGTCTAGGTGGAAAGATTCCGACTAGATGCTACAAGTAGACTAAACAACGGTTTAACTTTTTTACTTTTTTCCACAGAACGAGAATGCTCGGAGGGGCATGGACAATGACAAGTACCAGATTATGCGCGCAGATCTTGAAGCCGAAAAGGGTAAAACTGCCATCTTGAAGGAACAGATCATCAAAAATAAGAGTATGTTTTCTTTTTGCGCATTCCGTCTTGTTTTTGTGCCCACATTCTCTGAGTACTCACTGTGTACTTTGTTTTCTACGACTTGCAGAACATGTCGCCAAGGCCAAGGACATTGTCGAGCAGTCCAAGCACATCCATCATCTGGACAGTGAGAACAAGCTCCTTAAGGAGGAGAGGAAGGAAATGCATGAAGATTCCATGAAGGCCCTGCAGGACTCCGCCTCCGCGGAAATCAATCGCTTGAAGGAAGAGCTTGCGATCTTAAAAGATCAGAAGCAAGCTGCTGATGAGCAAAACCAACGCCACAGCGAGGCGTTTAAGCTCCTCCAACAAGAGAAAGAATCCTTGGCGGACACCCTCTGGCAGGCTAAGGCCAGCATCTTCAGTAAGTTTCCTCTGCCTTGTATTACTGTAGTCTAAATACTTTGAATTTATTAAACTCATGCGCTCCTTGTTGAAATTTGCAGATCCTATGGGTTTAACCCGCTCGCCTCCTTCGGACAAGGAATGCATGGTTCTTGCCGGCAACTTTATCAACACCGCCATCACCCAAGCCAAAGAGATTGCCAAGTCCCTCTAGATATACATCAAGGCCTCGGACTCCGTGACGAAGAACTCGGAGATTCTGCGCCGAGCCCCCGAGCGTGTCACGAGTTGGAAAGCTTCATGTGCACGGGCTGGAGCAAGGATGGCGCTGTCAATGGTGAAGGCACAATACGAAGGTGCCGACATCGACACGGTGACCTCTGGTATCCCCGACATTGATGATGACGGCAAAGAGATTGATCACGAAGCAATCTTCTCATCACTCACGGGTTATGACACTAGAGTTGCCGAGTTGGTGGACATCGACGTCTTCGTGCCCATGAACACTATCGATAGCGTCAAGAAATATTCCTCCGAGACTCATCATAGCGCCGACGTTGAGGGTGATTCTCCGACTGGTGACGATGCTGCTTCCAAGTCTCCTGCGCCCAAAGAGTGAAAAACACTATGTAATATTTGTTTCATCTTTGGTGTATGCGCGAAAAAACTTGGTGATGTAACTTAAGGCGGAAAACAATTGTTGTTATGTCCTGCTACTTAAGAACTAATTTCCAGCATGTATATATTTTTTAAGCAAGTGCTGGCTTATCCATTACTTTGGTTCTTATGCTTGACTTTTTGTGAGTCGGAAGACTCGTTGTCGGAACCATGCGCTTAGGTGATGATGCTCAATGGCACTGTCAATAACCTGAGCACAAAATCGCCGACAATAAGTGCCAAAAAGTCACTACTCCAGAATCCACATAAAAACAACAAAGAACATGTAGACCAGAAAACTTAAGCTAACGCCCGTAGGCGGAATTTTCACTAGTGCAAACGCAAAGCTTGTGCATAAAGGTTTTACATGATCCAAAAATGAACACTAAAGGAGGTAAAAGACTCAGAAATATGAGTGAACCAAAGAGCTTTATTTCATTCATCATATAAGAGGTACACAATTAGATAAAAATGCTAAGTGTAAAAAGGACGTAGCCGTGCTATGTTCCATGGCCGATCAAGCTCCGGGTAGTCATCATCCGGGTCACGTCGCTTACGCTTATGATCCTCGTTGGGTCTAACCTTTAGTTCACGATTGTCAACAAGGTAGTAAGACCCATTGAGCAGCGCCTTGCTTATGATGAACGGTCCTTCCCATGGCGGGGATAATTTGTGTGACTTCTTCTTCTTAAGTCGGAGCACCAAATCCCCCTCTTTAAATGAGCGATGCCGAACGCGGCGACTATGGTAGCTTCGTAGCTTCTGCTGGTAGATGGCGGATCTTTGGCATGCCAAAACACGCTCCTTCTCGAGAAGGTCCACATCTAGGTGTCTGGATTCTTCAGCGTCATCCTCGTCGTAGGCGGCAACTCTTGGTGCATCGTGGAGGATGTCGGAAGGCAAGATGGCTTCTGCTCCATATACCATGAAGTAAGGGGTGTAGTCGGTGGATCTGTTGGGTGTAGTTCGTAAATTCCACAACACAGATGGCAATTCTTCTGCCCAGGCTCCAGCTGCTCTATGTAGTGGTGCCTCAAGACATGGCTTGATTCCCTGCAGAATTAATCCATTGGCTCGCTCAACCTGACCATTGGATTGTGGGTGTGCCAGATATGCAAGGTCAAGTCGGATGCCTTTCTCCCAGCAATATGCCTCCACTTCTCTGAGTGATAAATTGCTGCCGTTGTCGGTGATAATGCTATGTGGGAGACCAAATCTCACCGCTAGATCCCGGACAAACCTGAGGGCTATTGTCACATGTAAGGTTCCCAACCTTTAATAAGGTAGAGATCCCTGTGTTTACAATGCTAGTCCCTGGATCAATAGCTAGCATCCACAGTTAAGATGTAATATCAAGAAACAAAGGTCATAATACAACTTTATAACCAGGAATAAAATAAATCATTACATCTTACATAGCTCATTTGGCTATCTCATTACATTGCAGCAGAAATAACTATAGCATGGAGTCCTTCATCTTCAAAGTGCCACAGGCAATAATGTTGGTTGTAGACTTGTAATCCTATTCAACACACTTCACTAACATCAAACAAACCTGCAACATAATAAGTTGCAGCCACAAGGGTCAATACATTTGAATTGTATTGGCAAGTTTCACTACTATGTAGAAATAAGTGGATCCTATCAATTACATGCATATTTGGCTAAGTAGGGTTTAGGCTCATTTGTAGAAAGCAATATAGTTTTATCCTATCTTTTCAAAAATAGTTTTGATCTTTTGTCAAATCTTTCTGAACTTCTTGGGAAAACTCCAACTGCTTCAAATCCCTTGTTGTCACCATCAAGTTTTACTTTGAGAAATTGGAATGTCGAGATCTTCCATAGCTTCAGGCCTTAGTTTCTCAGTATTGTCCATAACCGGGGACACGGCTAAGTACTTAGAATTTGATCTTCTGCAGAAGTTGTACACTTTACCCACATGACACAATCTCATCTTGATGCCACTAGTGGCCGCTGGATAAGTACTCACCAAGATGGAGTACTAAAGATTGAGAATGTGACGAAGTCTTTACATAGGAGTCCTCATAATACACAATGCTAGCTTGTCATCCAGGCACCAATGTAGGGTTTCAAGTTCCCTTACACAATTCTAGTTAACCTGAAGATGCCAATGCATGGGTCTTCCACTATGTAGTTGACTAAGCCAGAGCCCATTTAGCATGTGGCTTTACACAGAAGCCACTGTACGAGAAACATGTTCAATCTCTAAGTCCCTGGGTGGTTTTCTTCTAGTGCACATACAAAAAGAGATAGCCATATAAACATGGTTCCTTTTGTTGCCACCTTGTCCAAAACTTGAGTATCCTTGTCCACTCAGGTGGTTCATTGAGTACTTGTTTTATTATGTAAAACATATATCTTTTCAACTCTTCATATAATCATAACATGTATCCCATCCCAATATATAGCAGGGCTAAGCATACTACAACTCCATTGTTTCCACTAAGGGATATATAAGGGTATCCTATTAGGATTTAGCATAGCATAAAATATAGTAGTCCTTTCCATGCATGTTACAAAAATCCACTAAGTGTAATGAAAATAGTAGGACTTGGATGATAGTGTCACTTGCCTTTTTAGTAGAGAATGATGGTTCACTTCTTGATCTTGCAAATATCACACTCTTCTAATTCCACTACAATTCAGTCAAGCAAACATAGATTCAACTAGCATTCCAACCAATATTCAAACAATTTATCACACATAAAATAATAGAAACAAGGTCATGCATGCAATCATGCAAAAGATAGTTTTATTTTCAAAGGTGGTTTCTACTAGGCTCTAAACATTATAAAGTTCAAAGTGGTCATTTACTAAAGTGGTAAAACCATTTGCAAAAGGTTTTATCTATAAACCATTTTTAAATCAATCAATATTTTATGTGGTTGAAAATGCTTTTTACCAAAGCAATATTCTTTAAAGGGTTCACCAAATACATTTTAATTCTCAAAACTTGGTGTTTAGGGTCAGAAGGTTTGAATTAAAACATTTTCCAAAGGTTTTACTCAAAAAATCATTTCTAAACCAAAAACAATATTTTTATTTGACTAGAAATGTGCTAACTCAAATATTTACTCCTTAACTTCACAAAATACATTTTTAAATCCATAAGTTGGTTCCTATGGTCAGTAGGTTCACAAAAAACCATTTTGCAAAGATTTCACATTAAAATTATATCTAGAAAAATTTTTATATTCAAAATAAGCCTACACATGTTTCTGCAAATTCAACCAATTTTACAGAAGCAAAACATTAAACAAAGTGCATGTTTGCAAAGTACTTGTTCTTCTGAATCCATTGATATAAAATTTGCAAAATTTGGACGTGTAGAATTAAAGTTATGAATTTTACAAATTTGCAATTCTAATAGAATATTTTCTGTTTTTAAAACTAAACCAGTACCACGCGGCGTGATTCTATTGGCCGGTACCGCTTCGTGCGGATCAGCCTCTCTGGACCGTAGGATGTAAGTGAGATCGTGCGGCGCAGAGACACTCGTACCTCTTGGTTTAATGATTCTATCTAAGCCGCCAGATGGAGATCTAACGGTGTAAAACGATTTGACCTAAATCGAGCGGCGCTGACGGCGGCGCTCTGGCGGCAGCGCTCTGGCATGGTCATCGCCGGTGATGCATGATGCGAGAAAGAATGGGAGAGGTCTCACCGTGTTCGCCTTGACGTGCTGATGCTCAACCTGTTTACGAGGAGGCAGGGGGCGCACTGTAATGGAGGGGATTTCTCGCCGGAGTCGGTGGCGGCGTCAGGCGGTTCTGTTCGTCGTCGGGGACGGAGCTGCAGATCATGCCGAGGCAAAACAACGACATGGTTAGATGCGGGCGAATGTGGGGTTCACGTGAGCATCATCGATAGGGCTCGGGACAGTCTGCTCTTACCAGGGGAGTTCACCGGAGCAACGACAGACGGCGGTGGCGAGTTGAGGTTGACAAAGCCGAGTTTCTAGAGCGCGCGGGATTGAGCTGGGGCTATGGGCAGATGCGCACGGGACTAGAGAGCAAGCTAGCATCCTCTGTGAGGAGAGGGGCGGCTGTGGTTCGCCGGAATTGGCTGGGAAGCTCGTCGTAGACGGCGGCGGTGCAAAAGGAAATTGGGGCGGCCTCGTGGCTCTCTTGCAGCGGGGTCTGAGGGGAAATGGCGAGGAGGGAGTGGTGCTTAAGAGGGCATGGTCGCGAGAGGGAATTACTGCGCCATCAACGCATATTGATGCCGGAGTTAATCGCGGCAGAACGCCGTTGAGGAAAGGGGGAAACGGCTGGCGCGGGTGGAAACGATGCATAGTTGTGTGGGGCCTGTCCGTCAGCGAGGTGGAGGAGTTGGGAGGGGGTTCCATTCGTCAGCGTCTGTGTGGGTGGGTCTGCGCGTGAGAAAACGTTTCACTGAGGGGGGGAAGTTGGGCTGGACTGGGCCTTGCTGGGCCTGTTGGGTTGGATTGGTTCGTTTCACTTTTTTTATACTGAAGCTTTTTTCCTTTTTCTATTTGAATTTCTGTTTGATTTTCAAACAAATAATTCAAACACCAATTCAATTCAAACCACCACCAAACTTTGTATTTATTTTAGTTCTGTTTAATAACACAAATCAAATTCCGAAACAAAATAATTTTTATTATTTTTAGGATCCATTAATAATTAAATAAATAGACCCTAGTTATTAATTCAAATAGGATTTTATTTATTTTACAACTCTATTTGAAGTCTAAATATTATCAAAACCATTTCAGTAGGTTTTATTTGAAAATATAAAACACTTGGAAATCTTATTTAAAATAAATTAACAAGTTTTAGTTTTTATTTAAAATGGAAAAGCCTTTACTTTAATAAAATTGGATATTAATAAATCCTCATTATTTTATTCAAATAAACCTTTATTCTTTTTATCAAATAGAAATATTTTATTTCAAAAGCTTGGCTACGATTTAATTTGGCTCTATAAAATAATCCTTATTTATAATTCTACCTTTTCTTTTGAAAACCAAATATTTTTATTAAAAGATCCAAAAATAGTAATTCCAACTATCAAAACTTTCTTTATTAATTGTTTACCTTTTTAAATCCCTTTAGGATTTTATTTGATCAAAATAGGTTTTGATGTTTCCAATTGGAATCAAAAAGTTTCTTCTCACCCTAAAAATCAACAATTGTTTATTTGTTTATTTATTTTTCACATTTCAAAATTTGGAAAATTTTGGGATGTGACAGGCTACCACCCTTAAAATAAATCTCGTCCCGAGATTTGGGAAGGCTAGGGTTACAAGTTGGCTTCAAGGCAACTAGGGTACTACCACCCTTAAAATAAAGTCTCATAGGGTTACATTGATGGTTCACTTGACTATGGTTCAACACTCAATATCTAGTCAAGGAATCCTTGTTTGACTCAACTCAGTTTACTAGTTCCTGGCATCCACTTCTTCTATCTCTTCAAAGTTTCCATCCATGTCAATGCGGTTCACATGTCCTTTTTGGGTCACATTGGAGTCATTGCCATTGGCTCTTCTAGCATCCTTTTTCTTTTTCTTTTCAGGACAGTCTGATGCATAGTGTCCAAGTTCCTTGCAATTATAGCACTGCAACTGGCTAATGTCTTTCTTCCTGAAAGTGTCATGTTGGTTCTGACCAAGGTCATCTCCATTGTCAGTATCATTTCCATTATTATCACTTCCATTGTTGTTGTGGTGATGCTGATGTGGTTCAGAATCTTCATTGCTCTTTTTGAATGAATGCTTCTTTTTTGATGATCCTGAGTGATTCTTGAGTTTATGCTTCCTCTTTCTGTTCTCAACTTGATTCATCTTGTTTTCCAATATAGTGGCTTTGTCACAGAGTGATTGATAAGTTGGGACATAGGCAACAGCTAGCTGCAGGTTCAACTCATCATTAAGTCCTTCAAGAATTTTTTCTTTTCTCTTAGCATATGTATCAACTTCATCCGGTGCATATCGTGCCAGATTGTTGAATTATTCAATATACTCAGCCACACTGAGGTGACGCTGTTTCAGATTGTGAAACTCCTTTTTCTTCAAGTACATCACTCCAGGTGAGATGTGAGTTGTTCTGAATCCATCCTCAAAAATAGCCCAAGTCACATCTTCAAGGGGAGTGGTGATTTGAAAGTTGTCCCACCATGTTGCTGCTGGTCCTTCAAGCAGAAATGCTGCAAACCTTAATTTTTCTTCATCGGTGCAGCCAAAAGTCACTAAGTCTTTGTTCACAGAACGTAACCAGTCATTGGCTTCCATTGGATCAGTTGTTCCAGAGAATCTTGCAGGCCTAAGTTTCAGAAACTTAGTGAGCATGTCAAGTGCTGGAGGATTATTCTGATTGTTGTTATTGTTGTTGTTGTTCTTGTTCTGATTCTGTATGAACATGGTCATCTCCTGCATCAACTGTGTCTGAGCTGCCAACATCTGCTGCATCTCAGGGGTGATGTTGTTGTTGTTTTGGTTGGGGTTGGCACGACGACGAGGCATCTGTTGGTTTGATAGGGATAAGTATTGATGGATGGTTTTTAAGAAGTTCTAACACACAACTCAAAACCAACCAAGTTCAATCAAACAACCAAGCAATCAACAAGCAACTATTCACTTATCAACTTATGGGTTTAACTCATGAGTTGAAAGAAACAACAAGTTTTCTTGAAATAATCAACCTAGTATAGTCATACCTCATAGGTCAATATGATCCATACTCTAACATGATATCAATGTCTTTGGTAGGCAATCTAATGTCTCTTGATTTTTCACTTGTAGTCCTTAGTGATGTCTAAGGTTGAAGTCCTTGTTGAAAATAAGGTTGAAATCACTTGAAGATGTTGAAGTCATTAGAGTTGATGAAATCTTTTGCACATGGTGAAGTCTTTGGCCATGGGGTAGGCTTTTTCCATCAAATTTGAAATAGAAGAGATGTAGAATCAAAACCAAAAGGTTGAGGAAAGAGTTAACAAGATTGTTTGTAAATAAGTTTTGGAACAAATACAACTCCTATTTTTCTAAAGGGTTTTGTCCAATCCTAGGGTTACAATCCTACAGGCAACACGGTGCTCTGATACCATCTGTAAGGTTCCCAACCTTTAATAAGGTAGAGATCCATGTGTTTACAATGCTAGTCCCTGGATCAATAGCTAGCATCCACAGTTAAGATGTAATATCAAGAAACAAAGGTCATAATACAACTTCATAACTAGGAATAAAATAAAACATTACATCTTACATAGCTCATTTGGCTATCTCATTACATTGCAGCAGAAATAACTATAGCATGGAGTCCTTCATCTTCAAAGTTCCACAGTCAATCATGTTGGTTGTAGACTTGTAATCCTATTCAACACACTTTACTAACATCAAACAAACCTGCAACATAATAAGTTGCAGCCACAAGGGTCAATACATTTGAATTGTATTGGCAAGTTTCACTACTATGTAGAAATAAGTGGATCCTATCATTTACATGCATATTTGGCTAAGTAGGGTTTAGGCTCATTTGCAGAAAGCAATATAGTTTTATCCTATCTTTTCAAAAATAGTTTTGATCTTTTGTCAAATCTTTCTGAACTTCTTGGAAAAACTCTAAGTGCTTCAAATCCCTTGTTGTCACCATCAAGTTTTACTTTGAGAAATTGGAATGTCGAGATCTTCCATAGCTTCAGGCATTAGTTGCTTAGTATTGTCCATAACCGGGGACACGGCTAAGTACTTAGAATTTGATCTTCTGCAGAAGTTGTACACTTTACCCACATGACACAATCTCATCTTGATGCCACCAGTGGCCACTGGATAAGTACTCACCAAGATGGAGTACTGGCAGATTGAGAATGTGACGAAGTCTTTCCATAGGAGTCCTCCCAATACACAATGCTAGCTTGTCATCCAGGCACCAATGTAGGGTTTCAAGTTCCCTTAGACAATTCTAGTTAACCTGAAGATGCCAATGCATGGGTCTTCCACTATGTAGTTGACTAAGCCAGAGCCCATTTAGCATGTGGCTGTACACGGAAGCCACTGTATGAGAAACATGTTCAATCTCTAAGTCCCTGGGTGGTTTTCTTCTAGTGCACATACAAAAAGAGATAGCCATATAAACATGGTTCCTTTTGTTGCCACCTTGTCCAAATCTTGAGTATCCTTGTCCACCCAGGTGGTTCATTGAGTACTTGTTTTATTATATAAAACATATATCTTTTCAACTCTTCATATAATCATAACATGTATCCCATCCCAATATATAGCAGGGCTAAGCATACTACAACTACATTGTTTCGACTAAGGGATATATAAGGGTATCCTATTAGGATTTAGCATAGCATAAAATATAGTAGTCCTTTCCATGCATGTTACAAAAATCCACTAAGTGTAATGAAAATAGTAGGACTTGGATGATAGTGTCACTTGCCTTTTTAGTAGAGAATGATGGTTCAGTTCTTGATCTTGCAAATATCACACTCTTCTAATTCCACTACAATTCAGTCAAGCAAACATAGATTCAACTAGCATTCCAACCAATATTCAAACAATTTATCACACATAAAATAATAGAAACAAGGTCATGCATGCAAGCATGCAAAAGATAGTTTTATTTGCAAAGGTGGTTTCTACTAGGCTCTAAAAATTATAAAGTTCAAAGTGGTCATTTACTAAAGTGGTAAAACCATTTGCAAAAGGTTTTATCTATAAACCATTTTTAAATCAATCAATATTTTATGTGGTTGAAAATGCTTTTTAGCAAAGAATTATTCCTTAAAGGGTTCACCAAATACATTTTAATTCTCAAAACTTGGTGTTTAGGGTCAGAAGGTTTGAATCAAAACATTTTCCAAAGGTTTTACTCAAAAAATCATTTCTAAACCAAAAACAATATTTTTATTTGACTAGAAATGTGCTAACTCAAATATTTACTCCTTAACTTCACAAAATACATTTTTAAATCCATAAGTTAGTTCCTATGGTCAGTAGGTTCACAACAAACCATTTTGCAAAGATTTCACATTAAAATTATATCTATAACAATTTTTATATTCAAAATAAGCCTACACATGTTTCTCCAAATTCAACCAATTTTACAGAACCAAAACATTAAACAAAGTGCATGGTTGCAAAGTACTTGTTCTGCTGAATCCATTGATATAAAATTTGCAAAATTTGGACGTGTAGAATTAAAGTTATGAATTTTACAAATTTGCAATTCTAATAGAACATTTTCTGTTATTAAAACTAAACCAGTGCCACGCGGCGTGATTCTATTGGCCGGTACCGCTTCGTGCGGATCAGCCTCTCTGGACCGTAGGATTTAAGTGAGATCGTGCGGCGCAAAGACACTCGTACCTCTTTGTTTAATGATTCTATCTAAGCCGCCAGATGGAGATCTAACGGTGTAAAACGTTTTGACCTAAATCGAGCGGCGCTGACGGCGGCTCTCTGGCATGGTCGTCGCCGGTGATGCATGACGCGAGAAAGAATGGGAGAGGGCTCACCGTGTTCACCTTGATGTGCTTATGCTCAACCTATTTACGAGGAGGCAGGGGGCGCACTATAATGGAGGGGATTTTTCGCCGGAGTCGCTGGCGGCGTCAGGTGGTTCTGTTCGTCGTCGGGGACGGAGCTGCAGATCGTGCCGAGGCAAAACAACGACATGGTTAGATGCGGACGAATGTGGGGTTCACGTGAGCATCATCGAGAGGGATCGGGGCGGTCTGCTCTTACCAGGGGACTTCACCGGAGGAACGACAGACGGCGGTGGCGAGTTGAGGTTGACGAAGCCGAGTTTCTAGAGCGTGCGGGAGTGAGCTGGGGCTATGGGCATATGCGCACGGGACTAGAGAGCAAGGTAGCGTGCTCTGTGAGGAGAGGGGCGGCTGTGGTTCGCCGGAATTGGCTGGGAAGCTCGTCGGAGACGGCGGCGGTGCAAAAGGAAATTGGGGCGGCCTGGTGGCTCTCTGGCAGCGGGGTCTGAGGGGAAATGGCGAGGAGGGAGTGGTGCTTCAGAGGGCGTGGTCGCGAGAGGGAATTACTGTGCCATCAACGCGTATTGATGCCGGAGTTAATCGCGGCCGAACGCCGTTGAGGAAAGGGGGAAACGGCTGGCGCGGGTGGAAACGATGCACAGTGGTGTGGGGCCTGTCTGTCAGCGAGGTGGAGGAGTTGGGAGTGGGGTCCATTCGTCAACGTCTGTGTGGGTGAGTCTGCGCGTGAGAAAACGTTGCGCTGAGGGGGGAAGTTGGGTTGGACTGGGCCTTGCTGGGCCTGTTGGGTTGGATTGGTTCGTTTCACTTTTTTTATACTGAAGCTTTTTTCCTTTTTCTATTTGAATTTCTGTTTGATTTTCAAACAAATAATTCAAACACCAATTCAATTCAAACCACCACCAAACTTTGTATTTATTTTAGTTCTGTTTAATAACACAAATCAAATTCCGAAACAAAATAATTTTTATTCTTTTTAGGATCCATTAATAATTAAATAAATAGACCCTAGTTATTAATTCAAATAGGATTTTATTTATTTTACAACTCTATTTGAAGTCTAAATATTATCAAAACCATTTCAGTAGGTTTTATTTGAAAATATAAAACACTTGGAAATCTTATTTAAAATAAATTAACAAGTTTTAGTTTTTATTTAAAATGGAAAAGCCTTTACTTTAATAAAATTGGATATTAATAAATCCTCATTATTTTATTCAAATAAACCTTTATTCTTTTTATCAAATAGAAATATTTTATTTCAAAAGCTTGGCTACGATTTAATTTGGCTCTATAAAATAATCCTTATTTATAATTCTACCTTTTCTTTTGAAAACCAAATCTTTTTATTAAAAGATCCAAAAATAGTAATTCCAACTATCAAAACTTTCTTTATTAATTGTTTACCTTTTTAAATCCCTTTAGGATTTTATTTGATCAAAATAGGTTTTGATGTTTCCAATTGGAATCAAAAAGTTTCTTCTCACCCTAAAAATCAACAATTGTTTATTTGTTTATTTATTTTTCATATTTCAAAATTTGGAAAATTTTGGGATGTGACATCCCATCAAGATTTCTAATGGGTTTAGCTTCTATCCATTTGGTGAATTTGTCAACTACTACAAGTAGATGCGTAAACCCACAAGGTGTCGTCTGTAACGGTCCCACCATGTCTAGCCCCAGACTACAAACGGCCAAGTTATTGGTATTTCGCAATTCTTCAGCAGGAACATGTGGTTGTCGGGCATAATACTGGCATCCCATGTATGTCTCAACCAGCTTGTCGGCGTCCGCCTTCGCGGTCAGCCAGTAGAATCCTTGCCGGAAGGCTTTTGCGACCAACGATTGGGGAGCGGCGTGATGCCCGCAATCTCCGAGATGGATTTCGCGCAGGATTTCCATACCTTCTAGATGGGAAACACACTTTAGGTATACACCAGTAGTGCTCCTTTTATATAGTTGCCCATTGATTATGGTATAACCCTTTGCTCGTCGTACTATTTGCCGTCTTTCGACTTTGTCGTCGGGCAAAGTTCCGTGTTCGAGATATTCCATGAACGGTTTTGTCCAAGCCGGTGGGACCTTAGTCACCATGTTGACGAAAGAGTCAGCTCTATCCGGGTTGTTGTTGTCGGCTCCCTTCACGGATGGTGTGCGTGGGTGCTCTAGGAAAACTCCTGGCGGAATTCGCTTGCGCCCTGATCCTAGCTTAGAGAGCAGATCAGCCACCTCATTTTATTCCCTAGGCACATACTTGACTTGGTATCCCAAGAAGCTCTTGGATATCTCGTCCACTTCGTCTCGATATGCCGCCATCATAGGGTTCCGCGCATTTCAGGTGCCAGCCACCTGCTGGGCAACCAAGTCGGAATCTCCACAGGAAACTATGCGCTTCATGCCAATATCCTTGGCTACACGTAGTCCGTGAATGAGTGCTTCATACTCCGCCATGTTGTTTGTAGCCTCGAAGTGGATCTGCAGAACGTAGTGTACCTTGTCTCCTTTTGGTGACTGTAGCAATACACCAGCCCCCGAGCCATTGAGCAGCTTTGATCCATCAAAGTGCATCACCCAGTACTCTGGTTCTGGCAACGGAGTAGCGTCTGGCATCTCCGTCCAATCTGCAACAAAATATGCCAAGGCTTGTGATTTGATACGTCCCGTCTCTTGTAGGTGATCTCGAAGGCGGCAAGTTCAATGCCCCACTTCGCGACCCTTCCTGTAGCATCATTGTTATTGATAATGTCGGACAGTGGAGTCTTGCTCACCACTGTGATTGGGTGCTCCTGAAAGTAATGCCTCAGCTTCCGAGAAGCAAGGAATACTCCATAAGCTATCTTTTGGTAGTGCGGGTAACGTTGCTTGGACTGCGTCAAGACCTCGCTCACATAGTAAACTGGTCGTTGAACTCCGCGCTCATAGCCTGGTTCCTTCCGCTCTACCACGACGACGATGCTGATAACCCGGTTGGGTGCCGCCATGCAAAGATGGGAGCTGAGGAAAGAATCTCTTTGAGCTGCTTCAATGCTGCATCTTCTTCGTCCGTCCACGTGAATTTGTCCGCCTTCTTCAGTAACTTGTATAGCGGCAGAGCCTTCTCTCCAAGTCAGCTGACGAACCGACTAACTACTGCAACACAACCTGTTAGTCGTTGAATGTCCTTTAGGCATGTCGGACGGTTTATGTTTAAGATGGCCTTGATTTTCTCCGGGTTGACCTCGATTCCGTGTTGGGTAATGATGAAGCCCAACAATTTGCCGGCTGGAACCCCGAAGACGCACTTCTTAGGGTTGAGCATCATGTTGTATTTCCGGAGATTATCAAAGGTTTCTTTTAAGTCAGAGATTAAGTCGTTTGACTTTTTAGACATCACCGTGATATCGTCCACATAGGCGTGAACGTTGCGACCAATTTGGTCGTGAAGGCAATGTTGCATTGTCCGCTGGTAGGTAGCACCTGTGTTTTTCAGCCCAAAGGGCATCGTGACATAGCAAAAACGTGTCGTATGGGGTAGTGAACGAAGTGGCCAATTGGTCCGACTTCCTCATCTTGATCTGGTGGTATCCTGAGTATGCGTCTAGAAAACACAAAAGCTCCGAGCCAGCCGTTGAGTCAATGACTTGGTCAATGTGAGGCAAAGCAAACGGATCTTTGGGACATGCTTTGTTCAAGCTGGTGTAATCAACGCACATTCTTAATTCAGTGTTTCCCTTTTTGGGGACAATTACAGTATTGGCCACCCATTGGGTGTGAAGGACTTCTTGGATAAATCTATCCTTAAGTAACCTAGTTGTCTCTTTACCAATGACGCGTCTCTTCTCGTCTCCAAAGCGTCTTAGAGGTTGTTTCACTGGTTTGCATTTTGGATCAATGTCTAACCTGTGCTCGGCAAGTTCCCTAGGTACACCTTTCATGTCGGCAGGTTGCCAGGCAAAGATTTCCCTATTCTCACGGAGGAACTCGATGAGCGCGCTTTCCTATTTGGGATCCAGGTTCGTCCCAATGGCGACGGTCTTGGAGGCATCGCCTACCACAAGTTCCACCGGCTTGGTCTCGATGGCGGCCTTGAACGCAGGAGCGGAGTCGGAGATCTGCTTCTTCAACACGGGCATCTCTGAGTCATCGACCTTGCTCTGGATCTCCTTGAATTCTTCGCTGTAGAGGACAGCTTCTACAACGGCTGCTTCGTTGATCTCGCAGTCCCTTGCCTTGGTAAAGCTTCCGGATACGGTGCTTATGCCGTTTGGTCCGGGTATCTTGAGTTTGTTGTAGACGAAGCATGGCTTGGCCATGAACGTGTGGAATATGTCATGGCCGAATATGACGTGGTACACGCTCTTGAAGGGGACCACCTCGAAGGTCATGCGCTCTTGACGATAATTATTAACATCGCCAAAGGCAACCTGAAGTGTAATGCACCCAAGGGACCGAGCCTCCCGACTAGGAACTACGCCGTGGAAGATGGTGTTGGTCCTCCTTAGGTTTGCCTCCGTCAAGTTCATCTTCTGCAGTGTATCCAGGTACATGATGTTGATGCTGCTTCCACTATCCACCATACACTTGGTGAACTCCATGCCGCCAATAAAGGGGTAGATGACCATGGCGTACTGGTTCTCCGTGGGTATAAGGTCTAGGTGGTCCGTCCTGTCCCAAGTTATTGGAACCTCCGACCAGTGCAGGTACTGGGGAACTGGGGGAGAGTAGCCACCAGGATCCTCAGAGAGGTCTTCTGTTGTCGGACAGTGGGGGTGCCAAGGAAAGTGTGGTAGACTGGGGCCTTCTTTGCGAAGGGGTTCTTGCCCTTGTCGTCGCTCTTGGCGGCGTGCTTGGGGTCAACGTCCTCGTCCATGTCACTTGAATCCTTGGACTCCTCCTCCTTCTTCTTCCCCTTGCCCTTGCCTCGCGGTCTGTTCTTCCGACTTCGCTTGTAGCCGGACTCCGGTTCTTGCTTGAGGTCGTTGACAAACTTGCAGTGTCTATTGGTATGGGTGGCCTTGCCGTTGGCGTCCAGTTGTACGAGGCACGGCATATCGCGGTACTCCTCGTAGGTTTGGGGAATGCTGAGTGGCGCCGAGGTGGTTTCACTTCCTCATTGCTGCCCACGACCAGCTCCCCTTCCTCGGCCACGTTGTCCGCCTTCTCCTCGTCCTGCAAAATTCATAGTGACCATGTCGGTATATTGCTTTTCTTTTGGAGCGGTCTTCCGCTTTGTACTGTTGTTCCTCCGAGCTTGAGTTGGAACGGCCATTGCTGGCAAGGAGCCACGAGCATCGTCGTCGGCAGCTGCGAACTCACTAGCCAACTGAATCATCTGGTTCAAGTCTTGCTGGTGATTGTCCTGCAAGCGCTTCAGCTTATGTCGGAGCAACGTGCCTCTTTCCAACCCATCGATGAAGGCGGCCATGGCGGTCTGAGCGTGCACTCCTGCGCAGGAATTCTTCATATCCAGCCAGCGGGAGAGGTAGGCGCGAGATGTCTCGTCTTTCTCTTGCACGCACCGCTGTAGATCGCCCATAGTGCAGGGACGCTTGTATGCACCCTCAAAGTTCTTGGTGAATGCTTCTTGCATGTCTAGCCAGTTGTAGATAGATTTCTCCGGCAAGTCGTCGATCCATTGATGGGCCGTGCCTACCAACATTAACGAGAGGTACTTGACGGCGACGTTGGGGTTGCCTCTGGCAATCTCCACCGCGTTGTCGTAGTCCTGCAACCAAGTGGCTGGCTTGGCGGTACCGTTATAGGGCTTGATGGTCTTGTCAATCCGGAAACCTTTGGGGTAAGTTGCGGACCATATTGCAGGTCCAAAGCAACGTGGTCCCAGGTATGGTCCTTCCCGGGCCTCGTGGATCTTATCGATCCGCGAACGTGCATCGTACGGCTCCGGGTTCTTCTTCTTTTTGTCAACAGGGGATGGGTTGCGTGAACGACACGGCCCCCTCTGCCATGGTGACTGCTTGGTGGTGACGGAGGCGGAGGTGGAGGTGGGTTATCCTTCTTGCCGTTACCCTCCTACGACGCCTCACGCCTGTCACGGTTGCTTGTCGGATGCGGAGGGTCATGGCGTGACCTGCTCTTGTGTCCTTGGTTGCGCTCTCCGTCATGACGGGTCTGCTCCGCGTTGTCGCGGATGCCGATGCCGCACTGCTTTGGTGGGGGCATATCCATACGATGGTGAGCCTTGTAATCTTCGTGAAGTCGGGGAGATCGGGGCGGTGGAGAAGGGCGATGAGGTCGGGCCTTTTCTCCGTGGTCGGAGGATATGGGGATGGCGTCCTTCCTGTTGCGTGCATCCCTCCGTCTTCGTTCTGATGAACCCGTCTGGGACCCGACATCAAGAGGAGATTTATCCCTTGGCGGCTTGTACTGGCTAGATTGGCAGAGCGCTGGGTTAGACTCAAGCCTCTCAGTGGTGGCCTTTTCCTGCTGCTTCACCGCCTTGTCCACTAGGTCATAGACCTGTTCCACTGTCTCAGGCGATCTATCCTGCTCTAGAAGGGTCTTGGCGACGGCGAGGTTAAGGAGTGGGGTGGGCATCACCTGCTTGCCTTCATTGTCAATGTATGGCTTGACCTATGCCGGCTTCGAGGGAGCCCATCCTAGGTTGCGTCATACACCAGGATCGTTGATGACGCGAGCCGAAGCTTTCTTAGCCTTCTACTGTTGTAGCAGAGTCTTGTACTCGGCCTCCATTGCTCTAGCTTTTTCTATGGACTTCTGCGCGTTGACCATATCTCGATCTAGTTTAGCGCCTTGCTCCGCGATGGCTTGCGCTTCCTCCAGCAGCTGCTGGCGTTTCTCGTCAAGCTGGGTCACGTTCCGGATGTGAGCAACAGTTAGTGGCTCGACGAGGAGATTGCCATACATTACTCTATCAGCTGGAGTAACTTGGGCTGATGCAGACGTAGATGCTGGAGGTGGCAAGTTTGTGGTGTTGTTGTTGTTCGGGCCGGTGTCGAGTTCCTGCGGCTGCTGCACTGGGTTAGGCGGAGGAGGAATGACCTTTGCGCGATCATCGTCAGCAGCAATAAGTGGCCCCTTCCCCTTTTCCAGTGCCGTAGGCGGAGCTCGTCCAGGTTGATCTTCATCCATCGTTGTCCCAATGGTGACGAACACCCCTCGGGATGTGACGGCGTTGTTGGCTTGCTCGTCGCGCGAGTACTCCTCCTCCATCTCCTGCATAGCGGAGTCTAGCGTTCTGGACTGAAGTATATATCCTCTGAATCGTGCCAGGACTTCCTCGATGACGGGCGGTGGAGGTGCAACAAGCTCGACGATGACTAGAGGTGGTGGTGCTGCTGCGACGATGGCGGCGGGAGGCAGTGGCGGCGGCTGCTGAATCAGAGGTTCTCCGTCTCTGAGCGCAAGCTCCATCTGGGTTGCAGCGTAGCTGTTGACGGTGCTCACCATCTCTTGGAGGGTAAGGCGTCCTGTTGCCTGCTGCCGTCTTAAATAATGTTGGAGAAGCGTGTCGCGGTCCAGTCCTTCCACGAAGTGATACAAAGTGTTATCATCGGGGTAGTGGGCTAGATCAGCTCGTATACGGAGCCACCTGGCCAGGTAATCGCGGGGGTTTTCGCCCTCTCTCTGAATGCAGCGCGCCAGATCGAAGATGGTAACCACGCCGACGAACTTGGATCTCTGTTGTCTAGACGCACGGACGAAGCCGGCGGGTTTCCAGTGATCTTCCACCTTTATATCCTGCACAAGGGAGGTTTAGGTGGGCCTTGAATTTTTCTGATCTTTTCCGGCAAACTCCGAAGAGAGATCCGACATCGATCCTTCCGCGAACGTGTCCTGCCCGTAGGCGGTCCGTGCAGGTCTTGATGCTTTCCGATCTTTGCCGGAAAACTCCGAAGAGAGATCCGAAATCGATCCTTCCGCGAACGTGTCCTGCCCGTAGGCGGTCCGTGCAGGTCTTGATGCTTTCCGATCTTTGCTGCCAAACTCCAAAGAGAGATCCGACATCGATCCTTCCGCAAACGTATCCTGCCTGTAGGCGGTCTGTGTGGGTCTTGATGCTCCTCGGACTCCCAGGGAACTAGTGCCCGAGTCAGTTTCGCCGATGAAGAGGTGGATTCCTCTGATAGGAACGATCGAACACCGCGTAGGGTTCGTCTTCGCCGGGATCCAGAACTCGTCAGGAGGGACGATCGGAACATTGCCGGAGAAGAGAACGCGACCGATGGCTACGGTTTCGCTGATTCCCACGAAGATCTTGGTCCTCGCCCGCTGAAGAGCCTGAAGCGCCTCTTGCCCCACGGTGGGCACCAACTGTCGTGGTATTGCCGATGAGTACGCCATGGAGGGGTCTTCATAGTGCATGTTTAGAGACGTGGGGTAAGGCGGATAGTTGACAGGTACGAGGTAACACAACTTACCCAGGTTCAGATCCCACAACGGTGGCGGAATCCTACTCCTGCTATAAATCACTATAAGGGCAGTACGCCGAGTTACAGAGATAGGTTCGCTGTGCGGGGTTGTGTGTGTCGATCTATGATTGTATGAGATTGTATGCCCTAAAGTCTCCCATAGGCCCGACTTATATAGTCGCCAGGTCCTAGGGTTACAGGGAAAAGTCCTAGCCGGACAGGTTACAGAGTCCTACACCGTCTATCACTAGTCTTGTGTATCTTGCACTCCAAGGCTCCGGGTACGTTGGTAACTCCACCGTAGCCTTCCTTTATCCGGCATGGGCCTCCCTTATGGATCCACCTAACTGGGCCGCCCAGCAGGCCATAGGCCATACTACCGACTATGGGCCACCCGGGTTTGCCGGATAAGAGACATGCTATAAGGATACCCATATAGCATATCCCCAACAACCATAGGATGTGAGTACCTTTTACCTTACCTCCCCAGCAACGGCGCCAGAAAATAGCTTGATGTCTACGCACTTCTATTCTTGTAGACAGTTGTTGGGCCTCCAAGTGCAAAGGTTTGTAGAACAGCATCAAGTTTCCCTTAAGTGTATTACCCAAGGTTTATCAAACTCGGGGAAGAAGTGGTCAAAGGTATTCCTTCTCAAGCAATCCTGCAATCAAGATACAAAAAGTCTCTTGTCTCCCCAACACACCCAATACACTTGTAAGGTGTATAGGTGCACTAGTTCGGCGAAGAGATAGTAAAATACAAGTGGTAACGGTGCCAGAAAATAGCTTGACGGTGAGGTAAAGACTACAGCAAGCAAAAATGCAACAGATCTTGATGCAAACAGTGTCTCGATGTTTAGAAACAAGGCCTAGGGATCATACTTTCACTAGTGAACACTCTCTCATATAAATATCCTCTCTTCATGATACTACTTTTAACTACTCTCCGGTTGGACACTCTAATCATTAGTAGGGCTATAACAGCACTCCTCAAAGACCGCCTTCCCCAATCTAGATAACCCCACACTGTCACCTTGAGCGCTAGATGGTTCCAACAAACACCAAAATTTCATAGAGACATCCAACTCCAAATATAAGTCATAACAAATATTAAATCTAGCCAAAGTGCCACACACGGTATGCACGCTGTCACTTTCACACACGTGGAGAAAAGCATAGATCTATTAAAGCACAAAGAGTATTTATGTACACTCAAACCTAAGTGCCAACATGGCATGCATGCTGTCACTTTCACACACATGGGGAGAGCAGAGATCTAATGAAGCATTTGAGTAGCAAGGTAGATCTACTTGATTACAAAGCTCATGACCACAACAAGATCATGCATAGAGAGAGATATGAACACATAGCTACCGGTAGAGCCCTTAGCCTCGAGGAAGAACTACTCCCTCCTCATCATGGGAATCAGAAACGGTGACGAAAATGGTGATCGATATCGATGGAGATGGCTCCGGGGGCATTCCCCGTCCCGGAAGGGTGCCGGAACAGAGACTTTCTGTCCACCGAATCTCCCTTTCGGTGGCGGTGGCGCTATGGAGGTTTTTCTGGAAGTATGATGGATTATTTAGGGTTTTTGCATAGGAGGATTCTTATAGGCGAAGAGGGGAGGCTGGGAGGCGACCGGAGGGGCCACACCCTGCCCAGGCGCGGGTCCACTATAGCCCGTGCCTGGGGGTGTGGTGGCCCTTTGGCACCTCTCCGTCTCCCCTTCTGGCTTCATGGACCCCACAATAAAATATTGACTTTGGCTTTTGTCCCGTCCAATTCCGAGAATATTGATTTTCTGCCTTTCTGGAACCAAAAACAGAAGAAAACGGGCGAATGGCACTATGGCAACTTGTTAATAGGTTAGTTCTAGAAAAGATATAAAAACACCTCAAAGTGTAGACAAATAAAAGCAAAGTAGATAGTAAACAAGCATGGAGCATCAAAAATTATAGATATGTTTCCAACATATCATGGCCCTATATATATGGCACAGCCCCCTCCCCCTCTCAACTGTTTTTTTCCTGGTCGGAGAGGTGGTGTTGTGCTAATTTTTTTTCTTGTTCATATGCACTAGAGGTGTTCGGTGAAATGCCCAATAGAGCGATGCGACTTTAGGTCACACAAGACAGACATGATATGAGGTGCCCGAGCCACACTAAAGTTTTCTCATCTTTGTTTCCAAGTGTGCTAAAAGGTTAGCAACTATTTTATCGTTTAGACTATGCGGTACTAATTTTAGCATCGTGATTGCGTTTGATATATATTTGTATGATACATATGAGCCATCCATGGATATACGGTGACCGACGCTCTGCCGCTTTCAGAGAAGGCGTGCGTTCTTTTCGTCTTGTGGACGAGGAGGACAAGCGGAGGGATGGTTTTATGTGTTGTCCATGTGTTGAATGTAGGAATGAGAAGGCTCACACTTCCGCAAGAGTCATTCAGAGCCACCTGCTTTGCTCTGGTTTTATGTACGGCTATAATGTTTGGACCAAACACGAAGAAAGAGTGGTCGCGATGGAAGATGGCGATGAAGAAGAGAACGATGATGAACACTACCGATCTATGTTCCCTGAATATGCTGATAATGCAATGGAAGACAATGAAGAAGAAGGAGGTGAAGAACGGGAATCACATGAGCCCGCTGATGATCTTGGTCGGGTCATTTCTGATGCAAAGCGACACTGTGACACAGAAAAGGAGAGGTTGCAGGTCGAGCAGATGTTACAGGACCACAACCAATTGTTGTACCCAACTTGTGAAGATGGCCATAAGAAGCTGGGTAGCACACTGGAATTGCTGAAGTGGAAGGCAGAGACTGGTGTGACTGACTCAGGATTTGAGAAGTTGCGGGTATTCATGAAGAAGTTGCTTCCAAGAAATAACGAATTGCCCGCCAGTACGTACGAAGCAAAGTAGCTCATCTTCCCTCTAAGATTAGATGTGGAGAATATACACGTGTGCCCTAATGACTGCATCCTATATCACGGTGAGAAGTACGAGAATTTGGATAAATGCCCGGTATGCATTGCATTGCGGTATAAGATCAGAAAAGATGACCCTGGTGATGTTGATGGCGAGCCACCCAAGAAGAGGGTTCCTCCCAAGGTGATGTGGTATGCTTCTATAATACCACGGTTGAAACGTTTGTTTAGAAATAAAGAGCATGCCAAGTTGTTGCGATGGCACATGGAAGAACGTAAGAAAGATAGGATGTTGAGGCACTGCGCTGATGGTCGACAGTGGGAAAAAATCGAGAGAGACTTTCCGGACTTTGCTGGTGATGCAAGGAACTTATGGTTTGATCTAAGTACAAATGGCATGAATCCTTTTGGGGAGAGGAGCTGCAATCATAGCACCTGGCCCATGACTCTATGTATCTACAACCTTCCTCCTTGGTTGTGCATAAAGCAGAAGTTCATTATGATGCCAGTGCTCATCCAAGGCCCGAAGCAACCTGGCAACAACATTGATGTGTACCTAAGGCCATTATTTGATGAAATTTTATAGTTGTGGGCCGAACCAGGTTTACGTGTGTGGGATGAGCATAAATAGGAGCAATTCGACCTAAGAGCGTTGCTATTTGTAACCATCAATGATTGGCCTGCTCTTATTAACATCGCAGGACAGACGAACAAGGGATACAATGCATGCACAGACTGTTTAGATGAGACTGAAAGTATATATCTGGATAAATCTAGGAAGAATGTCTACCCGTACAATCGTCGTTTTCTTTCGCCCAGACATCCCTTAAGGAAAAAAAGGCAAGCATTTCGATGGCGAGGCAGATCACCGGAAGAAGCCTGACCCCCGTACTGGTGCTGATGTATTTGGTATCGTCAAGAATTTAAATGTAATATTTCGAAAGGGTCCTGGAGGACAACCTGTTCTGAAAGACGCCGACGGACACACACCCATATGGAAGAAGAAATCAATATTTTGAGAGCTACCCTATTTGGAAGTCCATGAGGTCCGCTCTGCAATCGACGTGATGCACCTGACGAAGAATATTTGCGTGAATATTATAGGCTTCTTGGGCTTGTATGGGAAGTAAAAAGATACACCAGAAGCACGGGAGGACCAGCAACGTCAAAAAGGACGAGACGACAAGCATCCAGGGCAGTTTCAAGGGCCTGCCAGATACGCTCTTACCAAGGAAGAGAAGGAAATATTTTTTGAAGTCCTTTTCAGTATCAAGGTCACATCTGGATTCTCGTCTAACATAAAGGGAATAGTAAATATGAAAGAGAAAAAATTCCAAAACCTAAAGTCCCATGACTGCCACGTGCTTATGACGCAATTGCTTCCGGTTGCATTGAGGGGGATTCTACCGGAAAATGTTCGACTGGCCATTGTGAATGTATGTGCATTCCTCAATGCAATTTCTCAGAAGGTAATCAATCTAGAAAGTCTATCAGGGTTACAGATTGATGTGGTCCAATGTCTGGTCAGCTTCGAGTTATTGTACCCTCCATCTTTCTTCAATATTATGACACACCTCCTAGTTCACCTAGTCGAAGAGATTAGAATTCTCGGTCCTGTGTTTTTACACAATATGTTCCCCTTCGAGAGGTTCATGGGAGTCTTAAAGAAATATGTTCATAACCGTGCTAGGCCAGAAGGAAGCATCTCCAAGGGCTATGGAACAGAGGAGGTCATTGAGTTTTGTGTTGACTTTCTTCCCGACCTTAAGCCGATTGGTGTTCCTGAATCTCGGTATGAAAGGAGGCTGACTAGAAAAGGCACACTAGGAAGGAAAGCAATGGTATGTATGGACGGGGATTCTTTCAGTAAAGCACACTACACAGTTCTACACAATTCCACCTTGGTGGATCCGTATATCGAGAAACACAAGATTATTCTACGCTCGGAAAAATCGGGGAAGCCTGACTCCCGGATTAAAGTGGAACACGAGGAAAATTTCGGTAGTTGGTGGCAGACACATCTCATGAATAACAACACTATTGGAGATCAGATGTACTTTTTGGCACGGTTACCATCTTTGACTATATGTACTTTCCAAGGGTACAAGATAAATGGTAATACATTTTACACGATCGCCCAAGATAAAAAGAGCACCAACCAAAACAGTGGTGTCCGCTTTGATGCAACAGATGACAATGGGCAGAAGGACACATATTATGGGTACATAGAGGAGATATGGGAACTTGAGTATGAACCTACTTTTAAGGTCCCTTTATTTCAGGGCAAATGGGTCAATATGATAGGAGGCGGGGTACATGTAGACGAAAAGTATGGCATGACAACAGTGGATCTCAACAATTATGCGTGCATGGACGAACCATTCATCCTAGCCAATGATGTGGCTCAGGTTTTCTACGTGAAGGACATGTCTACGAAACCGAGAAAAAGAAATTAGCAAAAGAATACATCGTCCGATGAGCCAAAGCGCAACATAGTTCTTTCAGGGAAAAGAAACATCGTGGGAGTGGATGACAAGACAGATATGTCAGAAGATTATAATAAGTTTCATGAAATCCCGCCCTTCAAAGTGAAAACTGACCCAAGCCTCCTAATAAATGATGATTCTCCATGTCTACGACGCAGAAGAAAACCACAACACTAGATAGGGATGTTGGTGATCTATGTAATTTATTAAACTTTTTATGTAATCATATTGTGAGTCAAACATTTTACCCAGATCCACATGCATGCAACATTGGTCATTTTGAAACTAATACATCTTGCTCAATCAATGCCAGCCCGACGGAGCCCAGTCTAGATCGGGCAGCCTATAAATAGAGGGAAATTCCTATAAATAGAGGGAAAGTGTTAATCTTTAGTCCTGGTTGGAGAAACCAACCGCGACTGAAGGGATTGCGACAGGCTGGGCCAGACAGCACTAATGATAGGGGTGAGTGTCGACATTATTTCATGCGGCTTGTACCTTGTCCCGGATGGTGTCGCCAACCGGGACTAAAGCTGAACCTTTAGTCCTGGTTGAAGACACCAACTGGGACAAAACACGAGTCAGCAGTAATAACAGGGGTGAGTATCGACACTATGTCGAGCTGCTTGTACTATAAATAGGCATCCTTGTGAGTCTAGTCCTCCAGCCAGTTTGAGGCATCTCCAAGATGGTTTTCGAGAGCAGGGACACCACTACGGCCAGTTTTAGGGAGATACCGCCGGATCCCAATACTCCGGCATCTCCAAGAAACTGGTCATAGAGGCACTCCCTAATATGTGAAATTAGTTAGCTCCCAGGCGTATTGATCTAGTTAGAGAAGTTACAAGCTGCAAGATGGTGTGCGAGAGCAGGGACACCACTACGGCCAGTTTCAGGGAGATGTCGCCGGAGTCCAGTCCTCCGGCATCTCCAAGAAACTGGTCATAGATGCACTCCCTAATATGTGACCATGCGTGTTTGGAGATCAGATCTTAATGGTAAGTACGAATCTGGACAACATCTTCATACTTCACGAAAGTCGTTTTACGAATCGAGACTAAAGGCCCCCCTTTAGTCCCGGTCCAACCACAAAATGGTACTAACACACTCAAGATGGTTTGCGAACAACACTATGCAGTCCTAGTCCAGACACAAACCGGGACTAACACTCAATACATTATTAATATTAAAAAGCCGAGACTACGGAATTGGGACTAAAGACCCTCTTAGTCATGATCATATATAGCCCTATAGTACTCAGCTTCATGGTCGCCTTCGTCTTCGTCATCGTCGTCATCATCTTGGTCGTTGCCAGGCGCACGCGGCTGGATCCTCAGCCCAGCCATGACATATTGAGGGGGCACCTGCCACTCTGGCCTCGGATTCACGATGCGTAGGGGAGGGGGCTCCCGGATGACGATGCCGCTACACCCGCGACCTTCATCACCGCCACCCTACTTATGGCTCTATGGCGGCTGCGGGTACGATAGGTGAGGATGGTCTCCCCCGGCAATGTAGCGCATCACACCGATGATAGTACGGTTCGCCCACCATAGGAGGCGTCCGGCTTCGTTGTGGTTCACCGGTGGAGAGCCGTCACCCTCGTACTTGGCGAGCTCCCTTTCCCACCGGTTAGCAAAGAAGGCATTCCAAGTGTCATAGTTGTCGGTATCCCACTAGGGATCCATTCGCTGTTCCGGCGTGAGCTCGTGGTAGAAGTGGTTCGTGATGGCCACCTGGCGTGCGGAACCTTGAGGGACAGGAGGGACAGGAACCCCTCTAGCGCTCAGCATCCAGTCGGCGGGCGGTCGGTATCCTCGAGCAAGGGTAGCTGGAGGCGCACAGCGCCTCGGTCTCCTCGACGGTCAGAATGGCCCAGTAGGCGCTGTCCATTTTTGTGAGAGAGGAAGGTGTGGATGTGTGCATAACCATGGCGCGATCGGCCTATATATAGATGAAAAGGGCGGGAAAACATGGCGGGAAGCGGTGGGAAATGGCGGGAAATATCTTTAGTCCCGGTTAGTGGCTATAACTGAGACTAAAATCTCGGTTTAGAGGGAAAGGGCGGGAAAGCTTGGCGGGAAGCGGTGGAAAATGGCGGGAAATACCTTTAGTCCCTGTTAGTGGATAAAACCGGGACTACAGCTTATTCAGAAAATGGATTTGGATTACTTATTCAAATTTGAGCACTTTTCATCTTGAAAGTCTAGTGAGATTCAAAAATATGCAAAATATAATTAATGCATTTTTAAATTGATAATGGAAAAATGGTTAATATTGGACTAATTAAAATAATTATTTTTGTAAAACAGAACATGGATTTGGATTACTTATTCAAATTTAAGCACTTTCCATTTTGAAAGTTTAGTGAGATTCAAAAATATGCAAAAAATAATAGTTAATGCATTTTTAAATTAATAAGGGCAAAATGGTTAATAATTTAAATATTTAAAATAATTATTTTTGTAAAATAGAACATGGATTTGGATTACTTATTCAAATTTAAGCACTTTCCATTTTGAAAGTTTAGTGAGATTGAATAATATGCAAAAAATAATAGATAATGCATTTTTAAATTGATAACGGCAAAATGGTTAATAATTTGACTATTTAAAATAATTATTTTGTAAAACATAATTGGATTTGGATTACTTATTCAAATTCAAGCACTTTTCATGTTGAAAGTTTTCTCAAATTCATAAGTATGCAAAAAATGTATAATTTAAATGTTTTAAATGATATTTCAGAATTTTGAAAAAAAAACACAGCGCGCGCTGGTTTTGGCCCAGTGCGCGCAAATTTAGGTCTTTATCCCGGCCCAGATAACCAGCCAGGACTAAAGGGTCTAGCCCAGCGCGCGCAGATGAAAAGCCCCCTCCCCCTCTAGTCCTGGTGCGTGGCACCAGCCGGCACTAGAGACCCCCGTTTAGTCCCGGCTGGTGCCACGCACCGGGACTAGTGGGGGTGTATAAAAAGGGGCCTCCTCCCCCGGTGCGTTCCACGCACCGGGAGATTTGGAGGCCAGACGACGAACACACGCCGCAAGGCTGCCGGATTTTCGATCGACGAACTGCCAGTGCGCTACTGCGCCTCCGCCCTCCACGCCGGCAGCCCGAGCCGGCCGCACGCCCGCCTCCCCGTACCTATCTCTCCCCCACGCCCGGCGCCTCGTGGGCACCTCCGGCCACCTCCGCCACCGGCTCCAACTCCCCCACCACCTGCCACCTCCACCGCCACCGGCCACCGCCCCCCTCTCGGCCTCCTCATCAATATAGATAAATTAGTTTTTTTTATAGGATTATGGTTAATTAGTTTAGTATATATATGATTATGATTAGTACTATAAGATCATTTTAGTATATATATAATCTAGGATTATTTTAGTATATGATTATAATTAGTATAGGATTATTTTTGTATATATATTATATAGGATTACTTTAGTATAGGATTATGATTAGTTTAGTATATGATTATGATTAGTTTAGGATAATTTCAGTATATATATAATCTAGGATTATTTTAGTATATGATTATGATTAGTATAGGGTTATTTTAGTATATATAATATAGGATTATTTTAGTATAGGATTATTTTAGTATATATTGGAATTATTTTAGTATATATAATCTAGGATTATTTTATGATTAGTTTTTTATTGTAATATAATAGTGTAATATAATATTTTTACTAATATTGTAAAACTCTCTTTGTAACCGGAGTTAGGGTTAGGGTTAGGATGTTGGTGCTCGGTAGTGACTGGAGTTAGGGTTAGGGTGGTGGTTCTCGCGGGAAGCCGTAGTCCCCCGCCTCTCCCGCGGCCACCATCACTGGCACCGGCCACCACCACCGCACCTCCGGGTTTAGGGTTTATTTGTTATGTTCAAATAAATATTATATGCATTTTGCAGGAACTATGGATCCACCTAGTCCAATCCGTAGAGACCTAGATTCAGAACACTTTCTCTAGGATATGATTCATGATGCCGATCCATCTGATGAGGGATCTCCTTCGAGGTACCTGAACTCATCTGGTGAGGGAGAGGAGATCAACCAACGAGAGGAAGAAGCCCATGGACGCGTAACAAAGACCGACGAGGTATATATATATATGATGTCCGATGATCACTAGATGTACCGAGTTGTATATATATTATTTTGACGAATGTTTCTTCTCTTAGGCCTCCACATCGAGCAAAAAACCAAGCGCGGCCCAGCCAAAAAGTTGGATCACCGTACTGTTTTTGAAATTACAGAGGTCTCGGGACAGGGCGAACCATTGAAACTGAAAAAAGAAAAACAAGAATTTGTACAACAATGCGGAGTTGTTGCTAGTGAAAGGATACGGATGTCGCCTAGAGGGGGGGTGAATAGGCGATTAAAACTTTTCCTAGAGTGGCTCAACAAAGGCGGAATAAAACTAATGTTTACTATGTTAAGCACAACCTAGAACAACTAAGGTTCACATATGTGCACCAACAACTTATGCTAAGCAATACAACCAACAAAGTGATAGCAGGATATATATTACTTCAAGCACGAAGGCTATCACAATGTAAAGTGCATAAGTAAAGAGCTCGGGTATAGAGATAGCCGAGGCACGCGGGGAAACCGATATTTTACCGAGTTCCTCCCAACATGGAGTACGTCTCGTTTGGAGAGGGGGTGGTATCAAACCAGCAATGCCACAAAAGGCCTCCCTTATTCTCCGGTGAATCTCACCCCAACGGGATCGATCCACGCTTACACTATCGGTGCACTTGTCGGTGGCAACCGGAACCTCTCACAAGGTTGGGGCACTACTCCACAACTTAATTGGAGGCTCCCAACAAACTCCACAAAAGGCCTCAACAAATGCCACCAAGGCCACAATGCCACCAAGCCCACAAAACCGTCTAGGGTTCCAAGAACCCAAGAGGGACAAGCTCCAAAGAGTCACACGAACCAAATCCTCCGAGGAGAACACAAACCGATGCACCAAATGCAAATGGCAAGAACACCAAAAAGGTGTTCAAATCCTTCTCTCCCAAATTCCACTAAAGCTACAAAAGCTTATGGGGGAATAAGAGAGGAAGAACAATGGAGGAATTCCACAAAATACTCCAAGATCTAGATCCCAATATGTTCCCCTCACTTAGAGGAGAGATTGATTGGTGGGATTGTAGATCTAGATCTCCTCTTTCAAATCCCTCAAAATATGCAAGAATCATTGGAGGGATTGAGAGAAAGCAAGCTCAAGAAGCTCAACAATGGATGGGAAAACTTCCAAGAATGGTTGGGGAACCATTGGGGAAGAAGGCTCCTTAAATAGGTCCCCCGAAAATCCAACCGTTGAAGCCAAAAAATGCGAATCCCGGTACTACCGGACATTCCCGGTACTACCGGACATTCCTTGGGGATCCCAGGTAGCCAAACGCACCTTATTCAGTACCAAACGGTACTAAGGGGCGGTACTACCGGACCTCCGGTACTACCGGACCCTGGTCCGGTACTACCAGTCATCCCTGAACGAAAACGGCCATAACTTTTGCATCCGGACTCCGATTTTGATGATCTTAGGCTCGTTTCGAAGAGGACAACAAGCTCTAAAAGATCATGCAAATAAACATCATAGTCCAGCAAGGTAGGATAGATCCAAATGACGAAAGGTTTAACCTCTCTCAAAAAGACGAACCGATAAAACCTCCCACATCGAAAACATAATAGAAAATGCATATGAAATCTGTTTTCGATGAACTAGAGCTTATCATGGACATTAACACAAGCTCTAAATCCTCACATGAGTAAGAACTAAATAATGTAAGGTTTTACCTATCTCTAAAATACAAACCGGTAAAACCTCCAAGATCAAAACGCAATAAGATATAAAAGGGAAATTCGTTTTTGATGACCTAGAGCTTGTTATGGAGATTACCACAAGCTCTATATCCTCACATGGATAAGACCAAATAACAACCAAATATGATGATGCAAGTATGCAAAGGTTTGATCTCTCTCCGAACAATGTGACCGAGTTACTCATTCGAGAGCCCCTCTTGATAGTACGGTTATCTATCCTAAACCCGGTCTCCCAACAAACATGAGACCGGCAAAAGGGAAAACCTATCAATATTATACCTTTGCCTTGAGAAATCCACTTGATCTCTATGTAGACAATCTTGTACTTCTCAAGATTGACACCTTTCTTGATTCCTCATCATCGATCCATGATCACCGAGGATGGCAAGCATCAAACATGAGATCTTCTATAGATGGCGCATTCTGAGCTTGCACAACACATATTATTCTCATTTAATCTATTTTGAAGTCAAAACATGCTCCAAGCAATGCCAATGGACAATTCTTACAAGTACAACTTAATACACACATTAGTCCATAAAGATTGTCATCAATTACCAAAACCACACATGGGGGCCCACATGTTATTTCAATCTCCCCCATTTTGGTAATTGATGACAATCCCTTTAAGAGGGTTTATATAAGGAATTTTAATGAGAAATTAGTAACACCAATATCAAATACTACATAAGTATGTGATATTGGTACCACCATATATAGAGCAAACTCCCCCACAATCTATGCATGTGTGATGAACTTGAATTTTATTGCATATATTGCCAATCATTATCATTCGTGGAGTTTCCACTATATATACCACATGCTAAGCAACGACAAATATGCAAGAGCATGAGAGGCAAATGCACAAGAACAAACTCAATGCATAAACCAACTTCCCTTAAACCCTCTAAAACTTCTCCCCCATTGGCATTGATTGCCGAAATGGGTGACAAGTTCTAGAAGGAAAATATAATAATAATTCCTCCAAAGGTATGCCTTCGCACATATCCAATTATGAATACTTGGGAGGGAGTAGAACTATATCGAGGACCCGAAGATTGCCAAAATAAATAAAGTCAAATGATGCAAGCAATTACAAGGTCCCACAAACCAATCGAAAACAACAAATGAGTTCAAATGGAACCTACAAGATATTATGATATGAGCAACAGAGTGCTTTAAATAACAAATAGAGAAGCTCCCCAAGATTTGTGCACTATTCAACATAAATGCATTAGAATACATATTGCACAAATATGGAATCCTTGCTCCCCCATAAGCATTTCAAGCACAACAAATGAGAGATCAAATAAATGCTTAAATAAAATAGAGAAGCTCCCCAAGATTTGTGTGCACTTTAGAATCGTTGTATTTCAATACAAAAATGCACAAATATGGAATCCTCACTTCCCCATAAACATTTAAGACGCAATAAATGAGAAAAAAGATGAATGAGCATTATTAAATGAATTAGATGAGCTCCCCAAAGATAATGCACCAATTATGATAATTGCATTTGGGAACAAGGTGCGTAATCATGGAATCCTCACTCATCCAAGTTCATTTAACAATATAAGGCATGAGAGAACAAATATGAGTTCCCAAAGATGCAAACAAGAGGAACAAGTACTCATAGGCAATTAAATTTGGAAGCCACCAAAGAATCAAAAGAAATAGAAAGGTGATCTCCAAGGATTAAAAATCAACTAAAATTATCTCCTCATATGTGTATATGTCTCTAAATGGAAAACATCACAAAGACATATGCCAAAAAAGAAATATGCACACATAAATAAGATTATACAAGAAAGCACATGAAAGGCAAAAATGAAGTCATAACATATATCAATAAGATTTTTTGCTTCAAAGCATGGCCAAAGGCTCACATATGTCTTATTGTACATTAATGGACTTCAAACACCAACACACTACATATATTACAATTTTCACCAAGGGAAGAGGAGAAAGTTGGAATATATGGAGAAAGGCAACAAGTATCACAAGAAAAATTTAACTAGCAAAATCTCACTATTGCACATGAGAGAAGTTGAGGAAAAGATAGGCAATAAAATTGCTAGATTGACATATTTGGGATTGGAGGATCATATGCATGATTTTTTATAGTCCCAAATATATATACTCATCTCAACTTATACACATATACAATAGAGAGTTCTCTTAATACCATGGCTAGAGATACAACAATTACAAATACATGAATTCATGCCATAAGGCAACCGACAAACGGTTGGAATCAAGATATATGAGCATGAGAAAGAGATACTTGTTACCGAGATATAATTGGTAGGATGTAGAGGATATGAATTCATTGATCATCCTATAGCTTGCCTCCAATTTTCATTAACGCACCACTTCTTCAAGATTGAGAGACAAGCATCCAATATATCTCCAATGTACCTAAAACATATTTAAGTACAAAAATGGTCCCCAAACTTATTGGGTCCAAAGAAGTTAGTGCAACTACAATACATAGGTGAGACTCCACATAATTATGTGCATATTGATATGAAATTGAATTTCATTCACAACTTAGCTGATGGTAATTGGTGGAGTTTCCCCTATATATTGGATTAAAGAAAGCAAGCATGCCATAATATAAACATATAGTAAATATGCATGCATAAAGCTTTCAAGAACCAAAAAGGAGATATAATTTGAATAAAAACAGCAAGTAAATCGATATTGTACACACAAGAGTGTGACATGACAAATGATGTCCAAATTGTATCAAAGAACCAATTCAACACATGAAAGATCACAAGTTCAACAAATGAACTAGGCTAAAACCAAAAGAGCAAAATATAGATAGAAATAAAAATGCTCAAGGATTTATCTCATTCTAAAATGTTCAAATCATGAAACAAGGAATGAGACAAAACCAACTCCCAAAAAGAGCAAGGTTCCAATAAGAAACCAAACTCCCCAAACTTCTCATGATGGCACAAAGTACCAAAACAAAAAGATTGAGGTTCCAAGCACAAAAACCCCGATATGGATCAAACAAAGAAGCATAAATACGAGTGTTCTAAATAATATAGTAGAGCTCACCCATAAGTAGTACATTATATAGAATTTTTCTTTTGAATGCAAAATGCACACAAATGAGATCATCACTATTACCTACATTAAAAACACAAGAGGATACTAATAAAATAAGAAGATCCAAAAGTAGCAAGGAATACATGGGAGCACACAAAACATTTACTTGGCCAAAGATAGGACAATATTAAGCAAGGGCCAAAGTGAATATGATCAATAAATTCTACCATAAATTGGTACTCATTGTCCAAGGACAAGAAATAATGGGAATAATTTTCCCAAGGTAGCTTGCATGGATATCCAAGATCATAGTCACAACAAGAAGCATATAACAAAATATAAGAATTAAGCATGATACTTCGAACAAGATTCTTGGTAGCTTCCAATAGTCACACAATCACTAGTGATTAGAGTAACTTGAAGCAAATGGTTTCCATGATGATATAGAGATCTAAATATGAGGAAACACATACCAAGAAACACTCTCATATACAAGATCCAAAATATGATCAACAACACCATTCAAGAAAATTGGAACTTGTATGAGCAAATGTGTCACATAGGTGCTAGATAATTATCAATATCAATTCTAAGTGACACAACCTCGAATATTCACATTTTCTAGGATTGTAATATGCACTAAGCATATGACTCCCCCATAATGTGATACTACCATAAACCAAAACGAGGCAAAATGATACAAATGGAGATAATTAATGGACATTATAAAACTTAAGTTTCTCATGAGAATTATACCACATAGAGACTAGACAATAAACCAATATAAATACTAGGTGGTATTCCTCATGTACACACAATTTTAGGATTTTGGAATGCCTAAGCATAACACTCCCCCAAAATGGGATAATCCATTAATCTCTCAAAAGAGCCAAATAGGATCCCAAATATAACCAAGTAAGGCTCAAACACAAGAAACTCACATACATGGTGTGCCACCTAATCATACACAAATATGCTTGATACCTCAAGATAATTAAGTGGAAAGCACAATATGTACAAAAGCATAGAAGATATAAAACCAACACATGCACGAGGGGGCGAGTAACTTTCAATGAAATGAGTTAAGCATATGTTACCGCAAGGAGAAACATTTGGAAATATAATAGGAGCAATATAATCCACATGACTTGGCTTGACAAAAATAATAATGAAGATCCCTTAATTCTTCATGATGTATCCAAGTCTCCAATGCCCTCCAACAATTACCTATTGATCAAGTTTTAGCTTGTTGGTCCCCAACCAAGTTGGGTCCTAAGAATTTAGTCACAATAGGCTTGGCAACCCAAATGGTTCTTTTCTTGACACCACGTTGGGCACCAACAAATTTGGAAAACACATTGCCAACCACATCCTTACAAAGAGAATAAGAATCATCAATCAAGATAGGATGGGATGAGGAGTTACCAATAGTGTATGCGGAAGAAATTTTCCCCTTCTCATGGCATATGTAGCAAGTTCTACTCTTGCCATATTTATTCTTAGGTGAAGCCACAACTCGAGGAAGAGCTCGACTAGTCCTCTTAGGAAGAATCCCATTAATGACTTGAGGTGGAGCTTGAGGCCGCTTCCCTTGTTGCTTCACACTAAGAGGCTTTTTCTTCAATGGGCAAGATCTAACATGGTGCCCTTCTTCCTTGCACTTGAAGCAAACAATGTTGGCCAGATTCTTGACTTGATCTTGGCCATTCTTCTTGTTGTCCTTGTGCTTCAACTGGATAGTGGACTTGTTCTTGACATTGGAGTTGAATCCAAGCCCACTCTTGTCATTGGGGGATTTTTGCACACTTAAGATTTTGTTGAGTGTGACCTTCCCTTGATGACCCTTTTTCAAGTCGTTCTTCAAAGAAGTGACTTGAGCCTTGAGCCTTTTGATTTCCTCTACATGGTTAGTTTCAACAAAAACACTAGAGGAAGTATATGCTACATTGTTAGAGCAACAAGGCACGGAATGTAATTCATCACGAGATATATTATGGTTGTGAGAGGATGAACTACAAGGACTAGCACATGGCAATCTAACATTTGGAGTAGATGTAGTTCTAATGTCCACATGAGGCCCACTAGATGTTACCTTTGACACGATGGCCTCATGAGCTAACTTTAGCCTACCATGGGAGACTAGAAGATCCTCATGCGAGCTTGAGATCTTAACATGACTTTCTTCTAATTTCCCATAGTTGCTAGTTAGCAACGCAAGTTGAGCCTTTAGCTCAACATTCTCCTCCAAAATTGGCAAGCATCATCATTATTAGCGAGAGGTGAGGGCAACTTGGCAAGCTCTTTTGAATATGAAGCTTTAAGTTGCTCATGCGACTCGGTGAGTTTGATGAGCTCCCTCTTAACAACCCGAGAGCCATTATCAAGAAGCTTAAAATCCTCAACAAGTTTAGCATCATCAACTTCAAGTTCATCATTTTTAAACTTGAAGGAGTTTGACACCACAAGTTCTCTATCGTGGTATTCTTTTACTCTAGATAATTCTAGAGTGAAAGTCTCCTCAAGATATTCTTTGGTGGTTTGTTCTTCTTCAAGGGAGTCATTTTGTTGAGCAATTTCATTAGCATAATTATGCTCACGCACAAACTGTTCATCAATTAAGTTTTCTTGTTCCTCAATAAGATCATTGTCTTCTATAGCATAATTCAAGATTTCAAGAAAGTTGGAGGAAGCAATTTTATTTTTGAAGAGAGCGCCAAATACAACCTCTCCCATTTTCTTAATAGAGGTAATATCATACTTACCTCTATAATCATCATTATCATTTTCAACCTCATCATCATCATCACCATGAGATACAATGGGATCCAAAGAGGTTACCTTTGTTCCCTTAGCCATAAGGCATATGTGAGAACCGGAGGAAGGTGATGATGAGATTGCACTTGTAGCTCTCTTCAAGACCTTGTCTTGGCCCATAGAATCTTCATTTTCCTCTACATGGTTAGCAACACAGGCACTAGAGGAAATAGAAGCATTTTTTATTATGGCAACAAGACAACAAGAGCATATCATCATGAGATTTATTCAAGTCATTTCTACATGATATGCAAGGACTATTAACACAAGCATGTAAGGAGTTTTGAGTGCTAGAAGTGTTAGGTCCAAAGATAGATCATTGCAACTAGATAGGGATGAAGGATTACAAATAGTAATATCACTATCCATATTGCAATTTCTATCACCACTCACCATATCATTACCTTGTGAAAAATCACATGTTGGTGAAGTGGTAGACGATGAGAGCTCATCTCGACCGGAAGTGGAAGCAACACAATCATCCTCAATAATGTTGGACTTGCTATATTTATTTTGAAGCTTGGTCCATATCTCACGAGCGCTTGAATAAGGCATGATAGAAGAAATAACTACATTGCTCACAACATGCAAAAGAATTTTAGTAGCTAGAGCATCTATATGAGAGTTCAACTTCTCCTCTAAAGATTCGTTTTGGGTATCCATAGGAGAAGATAGACCCACATATAGATATCCCTCAATAATTGGGTGAATTTCCCGAAATAAATTAAGCATGCGAATTTTCCAAACATCATAATTTGTGCCATCGAATGTGAGCATGTCCTTGTGCACAAATCCCCTAGCCGACATCTTTACTCTCAAGGCGGTGAAGCCTAAAATGAGAGACCAGGCTCGTATACCAATTGAAAGGATACAGATGTCGCCTAGAGGAGGGTGAATAGGCGATTAAAACTTTTCCTAGAGTGGCTCAACAAAGGCGGAATAAAACTAGTGTTTACTATGTTAAGCACAACCTAGAACAACTAAGGTTCACATATGTGCACCAACAACTTATGCTAAGCAATAAAAGCAACAAAGTGATAGCAAGATATATATTACTTCAAGCACGAAGGCTATCACAATGTAAAGTGCATAAGTAAAGAGCTCGGGTATAGAGATAACCGAGGCACGCGGGGACACCGATATTTTACCGAGTTCCTCCCAACATGGAGTACGTCTCGTTTGGAGAGGGGGTGGTATCAAACCACCAACGCCACAAAAGGCCTCCCTTATTCTCCGGTGAATCTCACTCCAACGGGATCGATCCACGCTTCCACTATCGGTGCACTTGTCGGTGGCAACTGGAACCTCTCACAAGGTTGGGGCACTACTCCACAACTTAATTGGAGGCTCCCAACAAACGCCACAAAAGGCCTCAACAAATGCCACAAAGGCCACAAAACCATCTAGGGTTCCAAGAACCCAAGAGGGACAAGCTCCAAAGAGTCATACGAACCAAATCCTTCGAGGAGAACACAAACCGATGCACCAAATGCAAATGGCAAGAACACCACAAAGGTGTTCAAATCCTTCTCTCCCAAATTCCACCAAAGCTACAAAAGCTTATGGGGGAATAAGAGAGGAAAAACAATGGAGGAAATCCACAAAAGACTCCAAGATCTAGATTCCAATATGTTCCCCTCACTTAGAGGAGAGATTGATTGGTGGGATTGTAGATCTAGATCTCCTCTTTCAAATCCCTCAAGAATATGCAAGAATCATTGGAGGGATTGAGATAAAGCAAGCTCAATAAGGTCAACAATGGAGGGGAAAACTTGCAAGAATGGTTGGGGAACCATTGGGGAAGAAGACCCCTTAAATAGGTCCCCCAAAAATCCAACTGTTGAAGCCCAAAAATGCGAATCCCAGTACTACCGGACATTCCCGGTACTACCGGACATTCCCGGTACTACGGGACATTCCCTGGGGATCCCAGGTCACCAAACGCACCTTATTCAGTACCCACCGGTTCTAAGGGGCGGTACTACCGGACCTCCGGTACTACCGGTCATCCTTGAACGAAAACGGCCATAACTTTTGCATCCGGACTCCGATTTTGATGATCTTGGGCTCGTTTCGAAGAGGACAACAAGATATAAAAGATCATGCAAATAAACATCATAGTACAGCAAGGGAGGATAGATCCAAATGACGAAAGGTTTAACCTCTCTCAAAAAGACGAACCGATAAAACCTCCCACATCGAAAACATAATAGAAAATGCATATGAAATCCGTTTTCGATGAACTAGAGCTTATCATGGACATTAACACAAGCTCTAAATCCTCACATGAGTAAGAACTAAATAATGTAAGGTTTTACCTATCTAAAATACAAACCGGTAAAACCTCCAAGATCAAAACGCAATAAGATATAAAAGGGAAATCCGTTTTTGATGACCTAGAGCTTGTTATGGAGATTACCACAAGCTCTATATCCTCACATGGATAAGACCAAATAACAACCAAATATGATGATGCAAGTATGCAAAGGTTTGATCTCTCTCCGGACGATGTGACCGAGTTACTCATTCGAGAGCCCCTCTTGATAGTACGGTTATCTATCCTAAACCCGGTCTCCCAACAAACATGAGACCGGCAAAAGGGAAAACCTATCAATATTATACCTTTTCCTTGAGCAATCCACTTGAGCTCGATGTAGACGATCTTGTCCTTCTCAAGATGGACACATTTCTTTATTCCTCATCATCGATCCATGATCACCGAGGATGGCAAGCATCAAACATGAGATCTTCTATCGATGGCGCATTTTGAGCTTGCACAACACATCTTCTTCTCATTTCATCTATCTTGAAGTCAACACATGCTCCAAGCAATGCCAATGGACAATTCCTACAAGTACAACTTAATACACACATTAGTCCTTAAAGATTGTCATCAATTACCAAAACCACACATGGGGGCCCACATGTTCTTTCAGCTAGAGACCGCGTCTCGATCATTGTTCGAGGGTGGAATAAGCCCATAGAGGCCGAATGGAGTGATATGTATATTGACGATAGGTACAAAGAGCAACTTTTTAATGACCTCATGGCACATTTCAAGATGCCAGAATGTGAGACTGATGATGAGACGGCTGAAATGAGAAAGAAAGTCAAGCAGTTTGCTCTTAAGAAGATGGCCGAACTATTCGATAACTGGAAGAAATCATTATGGCTACAGTATCAGAAGGACAAGAAAACTCCAAAATTCTAAGGCTATCTAGAGAAGCAGCAGCATTACTGTGATGCATTTGTGGAGTATAGGAAGTCAGGAGTTGCTATGAAAAAGTCGGAAAAAATAAAGATAAATGTTGCGAAGAAGAATTATCACCATATCATGGGGCCAGGGGGCTACGTGGCTGTCATGCCTAAGCGTGATGCAAAAGAGAAAGAGCTTAATGATAAAGGGATCATTCCAGAACCAATTCGCGAAGAATGGGATTTGAGGGTAAGAAATTGGTTCCTGGGCCATGGGAGTAAGTATGATGAACTTACAGGGGACCTTGTTTGTAGTGACGGGATAAAGGTACCCAGGAGTGCATGGCTAAAAGTGGTGCAAGATAAAATATTGGATAAACAAGTTTCATCCTGATAGAGAGAAAGACTTGCTGACTTTGGTCCTCGGGAATCCCGAACACGGAGGACGAGTCCGAGGCCTTGACTCTAGTTTCACATGGGAGACTGGGTTTCCTAAGGACCAAGGTACTTATAGAAGCCAAGCAAGAGCAAAGCAGCGACAGGAGGAGGAGGAGTGATACAAGTTCAACCAGCTGCTAGCAAGACTTAACAAGCAGTAGCAGCACCAGATCGACAAACTTAGAGGAGTAGCACGTTTGCAAGATCCTCCACTCGATATTACATCCAACCCATCTCAGCGGAGAAGCAGCGTGGCTAAATCGGAGGTCCCGGCTACCCCGTGGATGGAATTAAGGAGAAGATATCTTGTGAGCTCCATCATAAGTTTAAGAACATATCTATGAAGGTAGCGGTCGGATCTGCTTTACCTTGTCCACCTGACGCACGTTGGCATGGCCGTGAGATTCCACCTGGCTATGTTAAAGTCGGGGTGGATCAAATCATAAAGGAGTGGGAGTCAATGGAGCTTGACATCCCTGGACCTGAAGGTGAGAGCACACTCGGAGAAGTACTGGGTGGTATCATTCTATGGGACAAGAACAACATACGATTTCCAGGCTCGGCCCCAAGGCCAACAACGCCTCCGAGTCGTCGCAGGTCTCCTTCACCTCCATCACCTCCAAGAAGCCCAGCCCATGATGACTACGACCACCACATACCGAGTCCATATCGATCTCCGCCGCAGGTTCAGCAGTCTTTGCCGCCCGCTAAGAACAATAAGCGGAAGCGTGCTCTGTTAGTGAGTATTAAAAGATGCGGCAGTCCAAAACGGAAAATGTCGCCCCTCCCAACAGTGGCTCATAAGAATGTTCCCATCAGACCTTACGATCATACTGATGCGGAAACTGCAGCAATAGCAAAGGACGAAGTGGCAGCGCATTTTGAGAAGAAGAAACTCGAGCCCGCTCTGGTATACACCGAGAAGCAAAAGGCATATGCAATTGATTTTCTAAACACAAAATCGCAATATGAGTTGCACCATAAGCCAGATGACTATCTACGCACACTTCAGAAAGAAGTGACGAAGAGGAAATCAAGCAAATCAAGTGCAAGCGGTAAAAAAATAAGCAAGTACAGGTGCAAGCGGGAGCAAAACAACAATCAGTAAAAAATCAGACGTTCCCCTTCTCGGACAACAGGCCAAACAAATGATCGCACCCCTCAAGGTGTTTTCAGAAAGCGTTCCCCTTCTCGCACAACAGCCACTAGATATGGAAGTAGCTGCGGAATTGGCGTCCAGAATGGAAATTAGTATTGATGAACTATTAGGCCCCAACTCGACCTTCTACCCAAGGCTGGTGTAGTCCATAGATATGTCGAAGGTGAGGATTTGGTCAGCAAAGAGAGGCTGAAAGAACTGCCAACACAAATGCGGAATCTCCATCAATGGTACTCGACGGTCATAAAACAGGGGAGAATAATGATCGTAGCCAATGTCCCACGTGAGTACTACTTCAGACCCCAAGAGGTCCATATTGATTTTTCTGAACTGTTCCATTTATACCATCTCGACACCCTGGACAAATCCATCCTCAGCTGCTATTGTCTGTAAGTTATTGAATTCATTGTCTACATGTTTAGTTTTTCAGTTGTTCAGTTCAGAACATGTAATTATCCTTATTATGCAAAATAAAGATTCTGAAATGTAAAAGAAGAAGAATCTATAATGTTGGGTTCATTGACCCAGATAAAGTGCATATAACCACGCTAACGGAAAACCCTGAGGAGACAGAGGAAAACTTTCTAAGGTTTCTAATGGAGCAAAAAATTTCTGACGACATACTGTTTCCTTACAATTTCAGGTAAGGGTCTTACTCTATTGTACACATTCACTTTTGATTAGTCGATGCTAAGTGTAATTGATGACTTACTGATGTATATATAAATGTTTGTAGCTTCTACTGGGTTCTGCTAGACATTCAACTTGATAATAGAAGATTTGATGTCATGGACACATCAAAGAGAAACCTGGAAGATTTCCGTAGCATGCAGGACATGCTCCAAAAGTAAGTTTCGCGCTATATCGGTCTCTTTCATTGATTTCCTGAGATATCAGGTAATGAATAACTCATTCATTCATTTTTTTTTGTCGGGAAGGGTTTGGATCCGATTCAAACGCTAGGTTACGGGTGTATTTAGTGAGAAACTAACGTTTAAGGCGGTCTCGGTAAGTAGCACGTGATATGTCCACGCATCTCTTTACTTCTAATTTTCATACAATAATGATGCTAGATTATTATTTTGATTGAATTCTATTCTCGTAAAGTGCGCGAGGCAGCCACAGGGCAAGTTCATTCGTATGTTTACCACCGAGCACAATGATTATAAAATCGACGTAAGGAATGCATTCACACCATCATTTTATTGCCGTCCCCTTTTGTTATCATGATTGATATTTATATTGATCTCCTTTTTCTGATATATAGTTCGAGAGAATGCGGGATCAACTACTGCTAGAGCAACGCGTACTAGCAATTGCGGAGGAGCTGGCTGGGTTTATTTTCAAAGAGATCGTAGACGATGCCGGAGAATTTAGTGTGAATAGGCGCTTCTGATCTCCATGTAATCGAATAGACGGGCTTTAGTCCCGGTAATTGTGATCTCCATATAACTATCAAAATTGTATATATATGTATGCTCGATATCGCAATACAAGTTATCTTATATATGCACGAACGTGTACGATATGTGGTGGCATAAAAATATTCAAAAACTATTTTGAAAGGAAAAATAAATAAATAAAACAATAGAAAATGAATTTTGTGTCGTAGAGAAATGACATAAAATGCTTCCACGGCAGAGAACCATTAGTTTAAGGTAATGCTCTCCCGCGACAGAGAAAAAACGCAAAATGTTGTCGCGACAGAGACCCAATCTTAACACCAACCAGGACTAGTGGGGGTGCACCATGAGCGCGCCAGGGCAGCCACGTGGGCATTCACTAGTCCCGGCTGATAACTAGGCCGGGACTAGTGGGTGGGCCTCTAATCCCGCTTGGTTAGTCCCGATGTCAAAACCGGGACTAAAGGCCCTTACAGCACGAAACTAGAAGCCCTTTTTCCACTTGTGTTGCCCTTTTAGAGAAATATAGCTAATTTCAAAGCGAACTTGGACCGAATTTCCCATCTACTCCACAGCCTTGGATACACAGTGGCATTGTAATGTCCTAAGGGCTGCCTGGGCAATAGGCCATTGGCAATGTCAACGTGGATGAGTGCAGAGGCAGAGCCTCGGATGGAAGTTGAATGCGTGTATGAGAAGATGTTCCCGGTGACCATTGAGGATGCCGAGGACATGGCGCGTAAAACCAGGATCATTTAGCATAAAGCAACATATTTACAACCTATAACCAGGATCAAGACTGAAATTCGTATAACAAGTAAAGGCTACCAAGGCGGACAGATTTTGATCTTACATCAAGGTGGCTAGATTTTGGTCTTGCGCATAAGGCGTTTCTCATTTACACCTTCCTTCCTCGCCCAAGTCAGCTTGCCGCCTAGCTCCCCCTATATCCGTCTTAGAACCAGGAATGTCCATCTAGCTCCTTAGTCTACGGCAGGTCCTCCTCTCTTATCCGGTAAAGTGGCTCAAAATTAGTGCTAACGATATCATTGTCATATCTCATTAGCGATGGAACGTTTGAACCGGTAGTAGTGTTTCCATTTCTTAGTGTTGTTATCAACTTCCCAATGTCTTCCATGTCTAACAGGTAGTGAAGCATCTAAGATGCAAATGGCATGATATGATGTAATATGTTTTGGGGGAGTGATTTTGAGAAGGAAGTCGTATAGACATACGAGGAATTTATATAGATCCTGAGGTATCATAACGGAATAACTAAGGAAGATTGTAAGGACTCCCTCGTTGACAAGGTGGGTGAAGTGGATACACTGCAAACTCATTCAATTAGCGAACTTCAAATGCTTCAGTATCTATTACAACACACAATGGAATGCTAGGTGTTACATAAAAGCTCGCTTTGATTCACATCAGATGACAATGGCTTGATCGCAAGAAGTAGTGAAAAAATTCTTCGGAATATCGAACGAAATTCACAAAATTAACAGATTTCACGAAATTCGCCAATCTCTTTAAGGTGTGAAAGAAAATGCCAAAACGAAATGTTAAACTCTGGCAAGAAGCTCATGTTCAGTAGCTAGTTTACATGTATATTGAGACCAGCTTCCCTTGATTCACATTTTGTACGGAGGGAGTAAATGCGACGAAGATCTCCTACAGATCGAGATTCCAACCAGTTCATACATCTAATTTCAAAGCAAATGGAGGGAATGGAAACACCTGATAAGGCATAGACACCACTGTAGATGTCATATTTCAACAAAGAAACATGCGAGAACGTTGTGTTTTTTTCTCGCTCAGCATTTTTTACCGTAACTCCATAAGGCATCATTATATCCAATTTCAAGAAATACCAGAATTTTGTGTATTTCCTCAATATATCTCAAATAAATTTTGGAATCTAAATTTTGACGCTCATAATAAACGGAGCTAAACTTCAGTTTGCACGGGGGACGGCAGGGACAACGTTGCTTCTAAACTCTTGTGCCCCAGGTACTTACCTATTACTTTTACCCACAAAGGACCACTTAGCTGAGAGACTAAAACCGGAAATCCGATGAAATTAATTTTGAGCGAGACACAATTTGACTGAGTAGAGCAGGCAATGGAGAAGAGTCCACTTCTGTTCGATGTTCGTCAGCCGATAGCAATGCTTGCAGGTAATAGAGGTGCTGCATTTCCTTCTCCATCTACTACACAGCCCTCGATACACAGTGGCATTGTAATGTCCTAAGGGCTGCCTGGGCAATAGGCCATTGGCAATGTCAACGTGGATGAGTGCAAAGCCTCGATCGGATGGAAGTTGAATGCCGAGGATCGGATGTACTACATCCGTTCGGGATTATAGGTCCTACGTGTATACCTAGATTGTTAATTTGACCAATAAAATATACTTTATATATTACAAATTTTATATCATTAGAAAGTATAACCTCTAAAGTTTTTAATGATATAATTTTTATGTTATATTATTTATATTTTGTTGTTCAAATTGATAACCTAGTTATCCGCGCGGGACTTATAATCCCAAACAGAGAGAGTATGAGAAGATGTTCCCAGTGACCTTTGAGGATGCCGAGGACATGGCGCGTGCCTGAGCATGTGCCACATGCGTATGTGTCGTACTTACCAGGTTATGAATCCATGATATCATGAAGTATACTATCTTCCGTGTTGAGCGTCCTCTTCATGACCTATTCTCACTTCTCAAGGTAACATCCTGGATTCTTTTCTTTTCCGTTCATTGTACTGTTTTCTTTTTAACAATCAGTGTCCGAGAGTCCGAGAGTTTAAACACGGACCCCAATGACTCACTCAGATGCAATGAAGAGAAACGTGACTGACTAATTTGTGAACCATGAAGAGAACGCCATCGACCAGTGGTGGTGGTGACTAAATGGATGTTAAAACTATCCCAATTTCTAATTATTGCGTGGGCACATCCTTGTCTTACACGGTGCTCATGCCTCGCGCGCGTCAGATCCTAATCGAGCGGCGCGGGTGAAGCGAACCAAGTGTCTAAAAAAGAGACAGCCCCGTCCCTGACTATTCAACTTTCGTGTCTGCAACCACATATCCCTATTCCCCTCTCGTCTCTCCCAGGCACCGCTCTTCCAGCGGTGAAATCTCTCCCATCGGCGACGAGCTTCCTGTCAGGAGACGCATCAAGGCGGCGGGATTGGTGTACCAGTTCGTGGGAGAAGTAGCGGAGGATTATCGACGACGGGTGCATCGGATCTACGCGTTGAGGGCAGTGGTCGTGGTGAGATGGGCGTATAGGTCCTCTGTATCGACGAATCCAAGGAGTGGGGAGTGGCCGTGGTGAGAGGCGACGGCGGACGACCACTTCGGCGCGCTCCGTCAATATCAGTGCCGATTTTTGACCTGGTAAGTACTGCACGACCCATCCCAATCTCCCTCCTTTCCCCGTTGATTATGCTCTCATGCCTAGCTCGGCATGGGTGCCCCCTATTTTTGGGGCATGGTAGTGCTGCTAGGGTTGAAGGATTAGCCAGTATTGTTGATTCCTGCTTCGATTTTAGTATTTTTGTAGATTGTGAGTTGCTTAGGTGTGGTTCCCCCTTCCCTGCCAGGCTTGTAGTGCTGCTAAGGTTGAAGGATCTCCCGGTAGTGTTGTTTCAGCCATAATTTTGCAACTGGTTTTATTGTGCACTTGATACACATCATTGAACTGTATGGCATGTATGATTGAAATGAGGTAACCATAATGTAGTCTTAGCTCAACTAGTTACACACTAACAATCTCCCATAGTGTGCGTGTTTGTTTTGTGCTCAATATGTGTACATAACACAATAGGTTCTGTTATTTTTTTTTATTCAATGGTTTATGTAGCTTATATTCATTCTTTTTGCAAGGAACCATGCATTTGAATTTATTTTTTATATCTAGAGGATGAAATTTTACCAAAACTCCGCTTTCAAAATGCTATGTGTCGATGCCTCTGGGCTTTCGGCGTGTGTCTGTTGCTGCATCAGGCCTCCGTCGACCTGTCATGCCAAGCTGGTTGTAGATTTAGGCCCTCCTCACATGTATTTCGCTGCAACATTGTTGCTTCCTGTGCTGCTACCTAGTAGTATGGATAAAATACAAGCTAGCTTGGTTTGTGCAAGTGTGTGTGGATCTTCCGTGCTAAACTCCAACTTCTAGATGGACGGGGGTTTACCGGACAAAGTTCATGCGTGATGATTTAGGATGGTACGGGGGTCTGATATCTTACTTTCAAGATGTAGTTTTTACCCGATCTGATGTAATTATTGTGCTTAATACCTAGTTTTATTACATCCTTAGATGATTTTCATACATCCACAATTCTTTTGGCGCGCCTTAATGGTGTGTTGGGCAATAATACCCCCTAGGTTTTTTGTTACTAATACCCTATTTTAGTACAACTTCCACTGATTTTTAATACAACCAATGATCTTATTTGTTATATATAGTATTACAAGCATGTGACTTTTTGTGCCATACTCCCCTACTTAAAAAAGTAAATTAGACCTTTTCTCTTAATTATTTTACATCCCCAATATTCATTGTATGTAACAATGGGGTGGTATGATGCACGGTTTTAGTGTATGGATGTAGTTTTAGTACTTTAGTTACATGCATGATCTACATGATCTTTTGCATAGCATGTACAATTTCAGTGATTAAATCATTATGGTCTTAGTGCAAATAAAAAATATGCCTTATGTAAATTATTGCATTATCATGTATTTTTATACCAGTAGACATGTGTTTGTTACATGCACGAGGGACTTTTTGGGTACATGATCATGTCATATGTAAGATGTATTTTCCCCCACGAGTTGAACCTTTTACTATGGGTTGTTGTTTACATGTAGTTTTTAGCTTTAATTGCAATGGTTGCACAATGGTAATGTAGTTGTTCATATACCGCCATGTTACCCATGTACTTTTCCCATGCAACAAGCTTGCTATATAAAACATATTGATTTATTACATCCATGTATTTATTTTTATTTTTATCTCATGCTCTTATTTTACTCAGTACCTTGATCTAACAACTTTTCTTTTCCTTGCACGTTCTTGACGCCAGATCAACATACGGATGTAATAGCAGCTATATTTTACATCTACATGCCGAAGGGTATCTTTGTCGATCAACAGTGGCCCAAATTTTCATCTATGCAAAGAAGATGATGTATTGTAACCTATTACAGAGTAAAAGATGATGCCGCAGATGTACCTGTAATTTTTCCTTTTTGGCTTTTGGAAACCACGTATGTGGATGCCATTTTCTCTCTTGAACTAGCCGCGGTCACGGGATGGATCAAAACTTCCTTTTTGGGTAACGTGCGGAGACGGACATCTATTTCTTTCTACTTTTAGGAGGGGCACTGTAGAAGACCGCACAATGCGCGCGCACTGTGTATCCACGTCCTAAAACTATTTACTTCCGAATATGTATCACTCTGTGTAACGCACGTGATTGGATGAAATGGAGAGAGGTGGGGGGTGGGGGGGGGGGGGACTACGGGAATATTGTCGGGGCCGTCGGCGTAGTTTGATGGACCGTCGGCCTAGTTTTACCGTCGACGTAGGATAAATAGGCCGACGGCACCATCAACGTAAACGGGGCTGTCAGCGTATCATACTAGACTAACGGCAGAGTGACGGCGTCAAGTCTACGTAGCCATTTTTCTTTTTTACCCCATTAATCTTAGAAAAATCATAACTAAATCATTTAAATTCAGAAAAATACATATAATATATCAAAATTTGCAGAAAAATAAGATCTATCTATATAAACTAAAATATTACATATTTGTTACAAAAATATATATATATATAATATAAATACTTTCGTATAACATATTTTTCATTTTTCGAGTGCAAAAAACAGGGTGTTTTGTCAAACAACCACCAAATGAAAGTTTCAAAATAATATTACCATATTTTTCAAAAATATTAGACCATATTGAATGCACAATTTTCCAACCGGGCTATCTCAAACCTTTCCGTACACCCCTCGTAAAAAAGACAAATTCCTGCCGAATTAGTAGAAAATGAGTTAGATTTGAACTACAGGTACATGATATGATGCTCATGATTTTTAAAAAAAATCATTTTTAGGTTCACAATATGCTATTTTATCAGAGATCTACCCCGAGCTAAGAATCTTCATGCCCCTCGATTTAGAAATTTTGACGATAGTTTGAAACGGGCATAAAAAATTTAAAAACGACCGAAACAATGCAAAACCTTCGCGTGGTGTCATAGTATTTGACATAGTTGCATGGAAAAAATACCAAACTTGGTATATTGATTGTGTCTCAAAAAAACCTTCACAAAATTACCTATCTCAATTGAGGTTTTCTAGATTTCAGGTCAAATGACCAATATTATTGCTAGAATCGCGGTATAGTTTGCGATAATATGCTCATATTATGCACACATGTGCATCATGGGATGGCAAACAATATCGCAGGAGGAAGTTTTCCTTTTCGCCGCACAAAAAAGCCAATTTTTATTTTCTGAGTGCAAAAAACGGGGCGTTTCGTGAAACAACCACCAAATAAAAGTTTCAAAATGATAATACCACATTTTTCAAAAATACTATACCATATTGAATGGACAATTTTCCAACCGGTGTATCTCAATCCTTTCCGTCCACCCCTCGTGGAAAAGACAAATTTCTGCCGAATCAGCAGGAAATGAGTTAAATTTGAAGTACATGTACATGATATGATGCTCATGATTTTTTGCAAAAATCATTTTTAGGTGCACAATATGCTATTTCATTAGAGATATAATGCAAGTTTAGTGAGGCTCAACCCCGAGTTAAGAATCTTCATGCCCCTTGATTTACAAAGTTTGACGATAGTTTGAAACGGGAATAAAAAATTAAAAAAAGATCGAAACAATGCAAAAACCTTCGCATGGTGTCATATTATGTGACATAGTTGCATGGAAAAATATAAAACTTGGTATATTGATCTTGTCTCAGAAAAACCTTCACAAAATGACCTATCTCAATCGAGGTTTTCTAGATTTTAGGTCAAAATGACCAATGTTATTGCTAGAATCGCGATATAGTTTGCGCTAATATGCCCATATTGGGCACTCGTGTATATCATGAGATGGCGAACAATGTTGCAGGAGGAAGTTTTCCTTTTCGTCGCACCAAAAAGCCATTTTTATTTTTCGAGTGCCAAAAACGGGATGTTTCATGAATCTTGACATAGTTTCAGTTGGTCTAATATTTAAATGTTATGATATATAATTAAATAGATGATAGGGATGTCATATTTGGATTCCTCTCATTTTTCTGATCAATTTGGGTATATTATTTGTCGAATTGTGATTTACGGATTTGTAGATATGAATTATTCAAATTTAAATGAAAAAAGCAAAATAAATAAAATTTATTTTATTTGTATTTGAATTCAAGATTTTTATTACTTATTCATTGTTGTTTACTCAAATAATTTTATGGAATATAAAAAAATAAATATATCTAACATTATGGTGTAATGGTTAATATGTTTGATATGATAATATTCATAGCAAGTTCTAGTTTCTTTATCGGAAGCTCATGTGGAAGGAACGAATAAGTTAAGCGTGCTAGGGTTGGAGTAATATTAGGATGGGCGACCGGTTGTGAAGTTTGACTAATTGTGCAATTTGACTTGAGACTAAGTATATTTAGAATTAAAAATGTCCATGTGAGATTAACAAGTTAAACAATTAAAAAAAATTAAAAAATAAATTGATTTTTTTTTAAAATCTAGGCCGACGGTAAATCTGTCGGTGTAGCCAAACGGCCGTTAGTCATCTAGGTGGGCCCATATGATCTACGCCGACTGCTTTTCTATGCCAACGGCAGCCATCGGACCAACCTACACTGACGACATTTAGGGACTACGCCGAAGGGACCTGGCCGTCGGCGTATTCAGCTTCTCCTGTAGTGGGGGCGGGGGGAGAAGAGATGTGTTTTCTTAGACATATGATACAAGTTTTGCTGCTCGGAAGTGTGCCATGCATATAGATGGGCAAAGAGAAAAACAGCGTAGCACTTTCGTTTTTCTCGACGCAGTTATTCTTGACATCATTTATTTACCGTCTAAGCGGGAACGTGACGAGCGACGATTAGACGTGTGCCTTGGCTCTTATAACCGATGGCTCACGCTAGCGCTGCTGTAGTGGGTAGTGCATTCCAGTTGTGGAGCCAGTTTCAGACAAGATGTTTGGTGACGGTGTACCTTTGTAGTATTAGTTTACAACCATTGGACGATTTTATAACTTTTGCGTTCTCTCGCTATTTGATGTTGTAGTCATAGGTTCAGTGGACATAATTAATGGTTTCTTTATGGAATTCTGTCAATCTATTAATACTCATCAATAGCAGTACACAGTGTCTCAAAATTACTAAAATTACAAATATGTCATTGGACCATCTAGAGATGACTACAAAAAGTAGTACAAGACGAAGGCACGCTTTCATCCTCGCTCTTTCTTCACGTAGAAAGGCAAAGTTTATCATAGTAGATAGACGGGAAGTCATCGTGCTATGGCCCCGAATGACCAGCATACCAGAGAAGCAATATCGCAGAATATGAAAGTCATAGATCAGAAGTGACTGACCTCAAACCACAAGAACGAATACGTAAAGCGACTGGATTCAAAGAGATCCACCAGATACACAACTCCACGGACGCTAGATACACCATCGGAGCAAGAATACGGTTGGGAGGCCCTTATTCTGACCGAGGGACGTAGCCATCATCTCAATATATTAAAGAAGACACTGAAATAGTTTGCCACACGTCCAAGACAATGGGTTTTACTATCATGGCCGCCTTTCCCCGCCGCCTCACGCCTTCAATTATCTAAGGTCGTAGCGACATGATTAGTCGTTTGGTGACGAACACCTTTTAAGTTGTTATCAAACATTACTTTACCATGATTATAATATGTCGCTTAAATATTTCTCAAAGGCGGAAAAATGGAAGAGAATGAGGGAAGGATGGAGACGCATGCTTATTTACACATGATTTTCTCGGGTTGCACACCAGATGATCTCAACTTCTAAGGCCTTTCACAATGGGAGTCTCTTAGCACGGCATCCTAGGCAAAATGCTTATGTGGCATGTCAATTAAGAAGGAGAGAGAGGTTGTTGTATCTTAGCTAAGATACACCCCTTGCACGTAATCATAGGCAAAAGAAGTAAATAGCCCAATCAAATGCATGCATGAGAGCAAAAACATTAAATTAAGATACTACCTCTAAGATACAATGCATTGGAGAGGTTGTTTCTTAGATATTTATAACTCCTATGGTACCGTGCTAAGATACACTCCATTGTGAAAGGCCTAAAACAACTTTGATAAAGGGTAGACGCATTCACCAAGGAGTCCGGACACTTTACGGAGGAATTGACGAACTTCAAAAAAGCATGTGACCGCGTGAGCTGGCAGCTGGGCATTCTTCTACGAAGTGCTCGGATGGAAAGCTATACTTGTTTAATTCATACATATAGCCCCTTGTTTACTTCACATCGTCCATTGGACTGAAAGCTCTTCTACATAGTGTTTATTTCCTCGGTTCCCACCTCATACATGTAGGGTAAACATGCTCATTTTTGTGCACTGGCTATCGCTGACAGTAGGGTAAACATGCTCATTTCCTCTCGGTTCCCTCAATCCATCCCCACCTGAATCCATCCTTTCCAGATCCACCTCAAAAAATAAAATACTACCTCAATGTAACTATATCCCTACTACAACGGTAAGGAAGTGGTCTGAGGCCAACCCTATATCTCGGTAAATTGAAAGAGCATATGACATGAACCTGTTTATCCTTTGGGAATACAGCAACTATATATGCAACCCATCCATCATGCTTAGGCAGGACCAGCAAGAACTGCCGTTGCACATGGGTTACTGAGTGTTCTGTATGAACTAGTATCCATTGTGGATGTTTTCCCTAGGGCGCCTCTCATTCCGAAGAAAGGGGTAAAGGTTGCTAAGCGCAGGGGTCTTCTTGATCGATCACGAGGACATGATCCAAATGATTCATTGCTCGTGGACTAGACGAGTTCCATAGATTACTATTACTTATTGACATATATGGACCATGTTGCAAATGGAATATGCAGCATGGGTTTCTCGTGTTCACGCGATCAAGTCAAGAAGATTAGTATTTAAATGGTAACCCAAGATACAATTATTTTTTGAAATAGGGAACCCAAGATACAAATATAAAAGAACAAATATATAGCCAACAAAGGGTTAGGTCATATATGAAGCCGAGATAATGTTTATGGGGTATAATTATAGATGGAGCAAATCAATTTTTTTCATATGAAATGAATGACACTTATGAGCGGTAGCTGAGTATGTACAAGTCAAAGATCCATAGCGTGAAAGTATGTCGGCCCACATTATGGATTGTGAGATAGTTTGAGCTAAATAAGTTGCAACGGTGCACATCATGGTGGCTCGAAGATATAGAGCATCGTGTGATGACGCGGCCAATACAATACCGTTGTTCTTCTCCTGCCTTGGTGGAGAATCGAAAGGGACGTTTGCCGCTTTCTGGTCGTTCAAAATTTCTTAAGAGTAGAATTGTAGAGCGAGAGACAATGAACAAATGATTCAACTTGTAGAGCGAGAGACAATGAACAAATGATTCAACCTGTAGTCTTTACTTATCTCAACTTCTTTCCAGATCTTCCTCTGGCTACAAGCTAGTTCCAGTGGCTGCCCGCTTTATGCTCGTCCATATCTCCAATCCGTCATGTTCCAAGCTCCAATGCTTCCTAATCTTGTACTCCCTTCATTTAAAAATATAAGATATTTTAGTTTTGTAAAAGAAATGTATCTAGACCCCTTTTAGTGTAGATTCACTCTAAACCTATATGAACTTACAGACTAAAAAAAGTTTAGATACACTTTAAACATCTTATATTTTGAAATGAAGCGAGTAGGTTTGTTGGTAGTACAGAATTAGGGACGAAAAATAGAAACAACTGGGGTTTGCACGTGAAGAGAGATTGGGAAATTCGGTGGACTTGGAGAGAGAAGGGGAATTGCTGTGTGTTGCTAGAAGTCTGAATTTTTCTACCGTACCAAATGGGTGAATGGCAGTGGGGTCAGGAAAAAACAGTTATGTTATTAACAACATATTCATGCATGGTCTGATTTATTCGGAAAGCAAAAACACATTCCGGTATAAAATTGTTACTTTGTTTATGTAAGCCCCGGAAATTGATGGTCAGTCCATTTGCGGGATATCACTTCGACTAGGAATGCGGCCCAGCTCCTCATCAGAAAAAAGAATCTGAACTGACGACTGACACGACTTTAATCCAATCACGGTAAATCGCGGCGATGCCTCCCGCTAAAAAAAAGTGTGTGTGACCGTGTTCCATCGTCCGTCTGTCCGTCCATCCGTCTGGTGATCACTATTGTGCCTGGGAAGGAAATAATATAGGAGTTGGGAGATGTCTGCTGCAGACAGATGGCCAGTGTGCTCACCCTCTGAAGCAATGGTGGCGCCCGATGGAGGGAGACAGAGACATGTGGCGATGATCTGAAGTAGGGTGTCAAGTGGGATTCCACCTAAATCTCACCTGTAGTTCATTTGTCAAATTCTAGTGTAAATTTTGAGCAAAAATTTGCACTAGATTTTAAGAAATGAACTAGAAGTGGGATTTAGGCGGAATCCCACCTGACACACTAATCTGAAGCCATTGGTCGATCTGAGCTATGATGAAAAGCGATTCTGTGATGGTGGCAGCGAACCAGCACTAACACATAGGAGCTTGGGGAATGTCTGATAGAACATGCGGCCATGGTCCACACCGTCGGAAGAAATGGCGACAGCTGACGGAAGGAGACAGAAAGCCCTCTAGCGATGGTCCGACAGCAGCACATTGATGTAGTCATTGTCTAAAAAAGACGCCCTCGGTCTTGCAAAGTGTTGGAAATTCCTCAGAAAATTAAAGAGTTGCACGTCAACTTCTCCAGATCGAAAAAATACGAGTCCTACGAAAACTAAAAAACTGAATCTTTTGATACTTTTATTTTCATGAAAACTATTTAAGACTTAAGGTTGTTGCAAGGTATGGGTATTTAGCTAGTAAAGTCATACCATTGACCATGTTGCATCCATTGCTGATTTATTTTGAAAATGAGCATTTTATTTCTTGTAGTAATGTTGCAAGGAATCATGCAAAATCACAGAAAATAATAGTAAAATATGCCAATGTGCAATTGTTAGAGGACGATATACTACTCCCTCCGTCTTGATCAAAAGGATGTCACATATTTGTATAATATTGCATGTATCTATACCGGAAAAGACATACATGCAAATTTAAATAAACTTGTGACATTCTTTTAGAACAGAGAGAGTATCAAAATCGCACGTGATATAAACTATTGTTTATAACATTTGGTTCGCAAGCACTCAGTCTTTTTTATTGAAGGGCTCAAGACATCTTTGTCGAAAGATAATTACACTTGAGCGGCAAAGAAAATATATGACACGAAAAAATACAGATTTATCAAATTTTTCCTGCCCAAGAATGTATCCATTCCCCCTATCAGTCTGACATTGAGATTTTCTTCTCGAAATGGGTACTTAGCCCCGGCCTCTGTGTTATATCCATACTACCACACGAACTGGTGTGAAAGCAACCGTATCCCTTGGTAAAATAAAAGAAAATAAGTCCAGAACTAGTTTATGGGAAGGAAAACACTTTTATTTTTTGGAAATGGATGACATATTATTCAAAAAGTTTTAAATATTACATCCGGCCTATGCATAACTAGGATGCACATAGCAGATACAAGTTACGAACAAGAAAAAACAACTTTACACGAGAATTACATGGAGATCGGCAAGAAAACAACATAACGCCTAAAAAATACTAAGGCGTCCCGATGCAAAGAGCACGCTGCCACCCATATCAGAAAAAATATCCCTCACCGTATCGTCCTCTAAGCGTATACAAACCTCTATAAATAGGCATCAACACTCCACCCAATGTAGAGGCGATCACAAACGGAGCATAGTTGTGCACGGGTAGCAACCTGCATAAGAAAAGACATTTTATCAGTAGAAACCTTGTCATTTTACATAGCCATAGAGACCAGATAACATCAAGCTCCCACCCTAAAAAGAGTAATGTACTTAAAATCTACCTCATGTAGGCAACCTCCAAATATATTTGCAAGACTGTGAGGAGGACTTGGTACGAAAGCTACCTGGATGATTGACCATATAGTTCTAGCAAATTTGCGTTGGAAGAAAAGATGTTTAATTGTCTCATCATGATGAAAAAAACATATTGTTTGCTTCATTGACAATTCCTTCTAACAAGGTTGTCCTTTATAAGTATGACACCTGGACGAAGATACCGTGCAAAAAATTGTGTTTTTAATCATATCTTCATCTTCCAATTTTTTTATTATTATCAACTTGCATAGAAGGCATAATCAAAGATCTATACATGGAATCTACAAAGAACATCCCATTCTCAAGTAAATTTCAGTGAAACTCATTGAAACCATTAGAGAGATCCACCGAAGTTAAACGTTATATTAGATCATTCCATGATGAAAATCTAATTCTGAATGAGGTCCTCCTGAATGACACATTAGGAGGGGAAGATTCCAGCACCGAGGCAATGATATCCCCTTTCATGTCAAACAATTATGTCCAAAGCAGGGTACTATTCTCAGAGTGTAGCATTACCTAGCCACTTGTCATCCTAGAACCTAACCTCCGATCCATCCCTCATAGAGAAAGTGTTGAATATGAAGAATTGTTTCTTCGTGCTCATCAGCCTAACCCAAAAGAGTGAATCTCCGGGCTTCTAGAGCACTTGAGATAATGCTTTGGATGCAAACATACTTCCTCCATAGGAGGGTTTGCCATATACCACTATTAGTAAGTAGCTTGAATGGCCACTTAGCTAGTAGAGCAGTATTTTTGACCTCCAAGTAATGTATACCTAGTCTACCTTGGTCCTATGGGTGACAAACCACACTCCATTTTGCCAGTTAATATCTCTTTTTCTTTCTATCTCCTTGCAAAAGAATCTAGAGCAAAAATAATCCAATTTGTTCAAGACTCCTTTTGTAAGCAAGAAAAGGGATATCATATACAGTATCATATTTGTAAGTACTAAATTGATGAGCACCAATATCCCACCTAGAGATAGTAATTTTCCTTCCCAACTACTGAGCCTTTTCTGCAGTGTTTCCTCAACCAATTTCTAGTCAGCATTTAGTATCGGGATCCCCAAATCTTTGATTGGAAGGAAAAAGCTTGGAAATCACCAGGGGATTTCACGCTCGCATCCTCCGCCCTATGCGTGTGCCACCCATCCCTCCATGCACGAGGCAGATATGGGGAGGGCCCCACCACACCCAACCTTATCCCGTCCAGACTTATCTCCTCCACGTATTCGGTTTCTTCTCCTACCTTATCGCCTCCCACCGTATCTCTCTTATGTCCAAGCAGGACCCCGTGTCGTCCCACCTTCCTCGCTGTTGGCCTGCCCCCGCACCGTGATGCCGCCGTCAGGCCAAGCGCCGCCACCTTCCTAGCTATAGGAAGACCCGTCCACGTGCTTCTTGTAACATCCCAAAAATATTAAACAAGATTATCAAGTTCTAATCACCCAAGTTTAGGGTTAACAAAAACTTCAATTATGAAAATTAATATGAATGCATGTGTGTGTGATTAATGCATTAATGATTGCATTTGCCATGTTTCATTGCTATGAATGATAAGGATTGGTTTAAAGATGAAAACAATATCATCTAGATCATTTCCAAGCAGAATCAAATGAAGAGAAAATTAAAATATAAGAAATATGAGCAAATGCTCATTTTGACCAAAGTTAACCACTAGACCACTTTGGGTGTTCGTACTCAAAAATTTCTAACAGAGACAAATCCAATTCTTTTCACCCCTTGCTAGACCAAGTGAAAGTGAACCCAAGCCCACTTTACAAACCAACATAAACAAATTCCAAATATATTTAAAGAACAATTCAAAATTGAATCCTTAATAGGTACTAAGATAGTCATTTCTCAAAAACCAACCAAATCAATTCACCTTGGCAAACCCAAGCAACCTCAGACTACCAAGCTTATGACCAGAGCACTCACCAAAATTCATCCAAAAATTCAAATCTAAATTTCATGCGGCCATTTCATCAAACACCCGGTGAGCACAAATCAAACTTGCCTAACTTTTACTGTTCTAGATCAATGCCTTGTCCACTACTTGTTGCCACTACTAGCCCTTGTCTCCCCCAGTGCCCAGCATCGCATTGAACCAGCTCACCCCTTCACTGCTTGCACCAGTGTCGCGCCACCCGAGCTACCATTGTCGGCCGACCATGGACAACTCGTAGGAGGAAGCACCGCGTCCGTCCACGATGTCCAAGAGACAGGCCACCGTCCATCGCCACTCTCTATCCACCCCTCGAGATCAGCCAAGCCATGGACCACCGAGACATGCCGCGCCCATTTTCTCTGCAACCATGCCGAGACCGCGCCAGAGCACCGCAGCCGACACGCACGCACAAGCCGCGCCTCGCACTCACCGCACGTAACTGCACTCGCCATGATCCTAGCTACCTCCCAGACACGACCGTTCGCCGCCGCGTGACACAGAGCCCCTATATGTCGTCTCGAACACCGCCGTCCCCGCGCAGAGCATGGACCGTGCCCGACCATCCTCGACCGTCCCGTGCCATTAAGCCAGTGACAACCGCCAGGAGACACCGCACTGTCCTACGCCCTTCGCCATGCCTTTAGCTCGATGTACTGACGTCACCGGAGGAACCCGACCATGCCGCACTGCCCCTCTCGCTGGTGTATAAATAGAGGCCACCCCTACCTCAATTCTTCATACCATCTCACTCCCCTCTCTCTCAGAACCACCCACACCTTTCCCCGGAGCAAGGCGATCACCAGCCCGCCGGAATTTGGCCGGAGTCCGCCGCTGTAGAGGAGGAGAAGATCCGTTGATTGGAGCCACCCTAGGAGCTTCCACGACCACTGTTCGAACCGCTGTTGTCGGCAACGTCGTTCGCCCCCATCGCCGACCCTAGCTGGTGGCCAGGTGAGCCACCGCGTACCCCCACTGTCGCCGTTAGGGTTCGGTATCGTTGGAGCTGTTCGACGAAGATGACGAACCACAACCGTAGATCCTAGTCAAATCGCACGGCCCAGATTGAAACTTACCGCTTCGTTTAGATAGAGCCGCTGACGCATGGGACCCCCTGTCAGCAGCCCGTTGCGCGCGGGTTGCAACTGGGCCGGCCCATTTCCTTTCCCGCGCGTAGCCCAGTAATTTAAATAGATATTTTCCAATTTAATCAAAACCTAGTTCAGTCAGGGACTTTCAAAATCAATTCAAGGAGATTCACTGAACCAAATTGCATGATTCCAATTTTGCTAGAAAGATATTGAAATTATGAATCTAAGCCCATTGGATTCAAACCATTTGAAATTATAGATCACCTATAGTAAAAATAACAAGACAGAGACTTTTTCACCTTCAAACATTTTTAAAAAATCAACCATAAATGCTTTTGAGTTGATTCCAACTCTCAAAAATCACATTTAACAAGATAATTTCTGAATATGTAAAAATATTTAGGTTTACATGCAGTGATATTGGACTAGTACTAAAAGGATGCTATATAGGCATTTCTAGTCACTTTAATTGTATAAAATAGTAATTTTAAACTTTATAAAATATGACCACCACTATTAAATCACATTCCCAAGTATTAGAATATGTGGTGATGACATGTGTCAACATGATCCCATATTTTAATTAGAGAATATTAAATCTTAAGTAGTTTTCAATGAGTAGAAATTACTTTTCCAAAATAAAATAATAAGACTAGGTCTTTATTTCTTATGATGATTGTGATGATGGTAGATCATCTAGTGTGAACCTTTGTGTGCTAAATAGAGCTAGTTAAGTATTGTTTGGTGATTGTGTACCTCGTATTCATTTATAGACGCTAGTACCGACCAAGGCTACGAGGAGGAGGAGTACTACGAAGAAGAAGAAAACTTCAACCACTACACCAATCAAGGCAAGCTAACACTTGCAAGTTTCTTAACCATGCAAGTCATCCATGCAAGCTAACACTTGCAAGTTTCTTAACCATGCAAGCCATCCATGCAAGCCCCACAATACAAGTTAAATATGCAAGCTAGAAAACCTGTTCAAGATGCTTTAGGCATGCTTTGGTTACGGAACCTTGATTATACCAAATCCCAGTTTTACTTGCAAGCTTTATTCTTTTATTTCTTTATCAAAGTTCTTTAGTACTTCTAGTTAGTGATTTGTTAGTTTTGGAAAGATAGTATAGATAGCATAAAGAGCATAAATCTAGGCCTAAGTAGTTAGAACTAGATGTCATACTAAGGCATGATACTAGAATTGGATAGTCACACTTGGTGAAAATGATTATGAAAACCTTGGAATGAAGATTCATTCTATTGAAATGTTTTTACATGTGTTATGAACACAAGATGATTTGATGATGAAAATGTTGAGGCATGAGCCTTAGCCCTTTTATAAAAATTCATGGTTGGGTTCGGATGCGGTATCATTCCAATTTTACCGTACAACAACATTACCCGAATTTGGGTAGGGCTTGACCGGAAGTTTATATGTCTTAGTATGGGTTACCTTGCGGGAGAGGTTTGACCTAAGGTTACCTCGTGATGAATGTCCACCTGTGCAGTTCCCAAGATGACAGATGGTCATGGTTAGGAGGTCAAACTCATAGGGAAGGTTCCTATACTAGGGTGTGTAATTGAAAGGTTAGGATTGATTATCCGCATACTAAGTATGATGATTCAGGGTTATCCTTGACGGATGTATCGAATGTTGTGGTGAAAGTGTGCCACCTCTGGAGAGTGTCAAACTATTTGAATAGCCGCGTCCGCGGTCATGGACAGTTGGAGTGGCCATACTGTTCTGTCGTCAGATGTTTTTAAAATGACTTGTGAAATGAACTATGACTTTGACTTGACCACAACAGGGTTGTGAACATGAAAACTAAGTTCCCACTTAGGTGTTGTAGAACATTAAACTAGTTTTCTTTACTTCTGAACTCAGTTGGAAATAAACCTTGCTTTTTGCAAATAAACTTAGCGCTTAGGATTCCTACTGGAACTACTTTACTTGTTAGTGATGGTTTGCGAGTACTTAAAGAGTACTCATGGCTTTGTCCCTGGCTATTTCTATGGCCAGACTATGAGGAGGACTACCAGGATGATGGACAGCAGGAAGTCTATGAAAACTAGGATCATCTCCTATCGTCAGCATTGCCTATGACCCTGAAGATGGAGCTTCGACCACGCTACCGTTATTATTTATTCTGCCGCGTTGATTGTATTAAGACTGGATCATGAGATCCTTTATTTGTAAGACCTTTATTATGGTTTGTAATGGATGATGAACTATGGTACTAATCTGTTATGTCTCGCAAAAATGGTAATCCTAGGATTGCGATGTATGGCATAACAGGCATCTGGGATTAAAAATCCGGGTGTTGACAAGTTGGTGTCAGAGCCATCCTGACCATAGGCGACCCTGGTTGGAATGGACGCTTGAATCAAAAACTTAGTTTCCAAAACAAAAGAATTGAGTATTTATGAAAACCTATTATCATTCTTATCACTGACATTATTTCAAGAAAATTTATGTTCCTCAAAAATTCTTGCAATCCTACATAAAAGTTGGCACGCTTGATCACCTCACTAACTTACTCATCCTACATTCTTATATATGGAATTCAGGTATAGCAAGTTCTACCAGTTGGGCAACGGAGGAGAGCTCATCTTCGAGCATGATTTAAGCCAACTATCGGAACTTCTTGAGCGCCCGCACCCCGAGTTTTATGGAGCACAGCTCAATGATCAGCAAGAAGGAGAACTACACTGGATGATAGTTGCAAATCTCAGAGGAAAGATGGAGGCACCCACCTCAGAGGGGATCCAATTCAGCTTGAGGGACAACAACTAGCTAGATGGACTCGCTAGGGCTATGCAGGAGGCTCTTGCCCGTCTGTGTGGGAAAAGCATCAACCAGATCAATGGCACTCGCTTTACTTACTACGCAAGGCGTGATGCTATGGGACACCCATTGGAGGTACCAGGACATCCAGAGCTGAAGCATCAGGTGGATCATCTTGACTTCATGTTGTATGACAGGAAGAAGGAGTTGGACAATGCCCGCGCCTACGCCAACCACAACTATGCCATTGCAGTCAAGAAGGACCAGACCCTCGCCATCCTTGTGAAGGAGCGCAAGTCACTTCGTCGTCTACGTAACAACAAGGATCGCATCATTGCCTGCCTTCGTCACAAAGTGTCAGACTTGGAGGAGACCATCCATGAGAGGGACATGCAGCTTGAGGAGAGGGATAACGAAGGTGAAGATATCTGTGGAGAACCTTACTCCTACCTCAGCGATAATGGTGACTACCTGGAGGACCTCGACATGGACTTCCACACTGATGATGATGATTCTTCCTTCATTGATGATGAAGAAGCCACCGGTTCTGATGAGTATTCACAATAGGGCACTATCGTATGTGTGAGTTGTATCCGGTCCCACTGTATATTAGCTTCACAGAATGGTTCCTAAAACCATCTGTTACCCTAGTGTGGTGTGTGTTTGTATTGGGTGCTATGAATGAATGAATGAAAAGCAAGTTGCTAGTTGGCAAAACCAGAGTCAAACTCAAAGTTTAAAAGATTTTAAAAAACAAATCCATGAACCTTAGAAATTTCCATCTTGTCTCATGATCTATCTCAATCTTCTGATGCCTCGCAGAGGGATCAGTTCATCTCAGGATCCAATGCTACAAATACTACAAATGTTGGTTGCTGACCGTGAAGCTGGAAGATCTAAACGTCAAGCTAATCTAGCCACCCTTCAATAGATAGCTCAGATGGCCCATAATAATCAAGGCCATGGAAACCAGGACAACCATGGATCCAAGCTCAAGAACTTTCAAAACACCAATCCTCCATATTTAGAAAGTTTGAAGAGCCATTAGATGCTGATGACTGGCTGCAGACCATGGAGAACAACTTAGAAGTCGCACGAGTGGAGGCCAATGAGAAAGTAATGTTTGCCACCATTATCTGGCAGGTGATGAGCTTGGTGGAATAACATTCGTACCATGAATGGAGGACAGATGATGACTTGGGATGAATTCAAACTCAAGTTCAGCCGAACCCATGTGCCACCAGTTTTGATTCTGTGGATGAGGGATGAATTCAAGGAGCTGAAGCAGGGAAGGATGACTATGGTAGAGTACCGTGACAGATTTCTGTCTCTGTCTAGGTATGCCCCTGATGAGATTGATACTGAAGCCAAGAAGGAGAGATTCTTGAATGGTTTGCATGATGAGATGCAGACAGTGCTGGTCAACATTCCCTTCGCTGACCTTGAAGCCTTAGTGGATTCTGCAATCTAGATGGAAGGCAATATCAACCAAGCCAACGAGAATTGCAAGCGTCGAATGATGCATCAACCAGGATCCCACCATACCCCGAAGTATCGCCCCAACCCGTCTGCAGGATATGCCTCGAAAAACAATATACCCCCTATGTCTCGTCCGAACTATCCCAACCGTGGAGGAGGAAACCCAATGCCCGGAGGGAACCACAAAAACAACCCTGGCAACTCCAACAATTTCAACCGTGCACCGCCCAAGTCCAATAACAACAACAACACCAACAACAACAATACTTCCCCAAGGACTGGAAGCAATGTCGTGCCTGTTGCAGGAAAAGACAAGTCTCTGTTTACTTGTTTTGAATGCGGAGTCAAGGGTCACTACTCCAACGTATGCCCCAAGAAGCTTGCAGCAGCTACCAATGTGAATGCACCAGCTCAGCAGCAACACCTTGTTCATCCTGGAAGGATATTTGCCCTAGGGAACTCGCTCAATCGCAATGGCCGTCTGTTTCACATGAATGCTGCAGAAGCTCAGGAACCGCCAGATGTTGTGCTAGGTATGTTTTCTGTTAACTTAGTACTTGCAAGAGTGTTGTTTGATTCTGGAGCATCGCACTCGTTTGTTACAGAAGAATTTGCATGCACTAGTAAGATTCAACCAAAAAAATTGAAGCATGTTATGATAGTTCAAATACCTGATTCAACCACTAAATCTAGAAAAGATTTGCAAGGCTGTACCTAACAGAATCTATGGAATAGATTTTTATGCTAATCTAATAGTACTTGGAACCAAAGGTTTGGAAGTAGTACTAGGAATGGATTGTATGTTGACACATAAAGGATTAATCGACTATGCCAAGAAAGCCATAACCATAACTAGCCCCGTTGGAGTATCAGTAGAGCATGTATATGAGACTTTGCCCTGTCAATTCAAGTGCAACAAGAGTCTAGCCCAACCAACCATTGACCAACTCAGAATAGTCTATGAATATCCCGACGTATTCCCAGATGAATTGCCCGGTATGCCCCCAGATCGGGATATCGAGTATATCATTGAACTAATCCCTGGAACTGGACCCATAGCTCAGAGACCTTATAGTATGAACCCATCTGAATTAGTGGAGCTAAAGAAGCAACTGGATGCTATGCTAGAGACAGGCTTGATTCAACCAAGTGCGTCACCATGGAGATCACCTGTTTTGTTTATGGATAAGAAAGATGGAGGTAACCGTTTGTGCACAAATTATCGGAAGCTGAATGATGTCACCATTAAGAACAAGTACCCACTACCAAAGATAGAAGATCTGTTTGACCAGTTGACTGGTTCCAAAGTGTTTTCTAAGATCGATCTTAGAACTTGTTATCATCAACTCAAGATTCACGCAATGGATATTCCAAAGACTGCCTTCACCACCAGATATGGATTGTATGAATACACTGTAATGTCTTTTGGACTAACCAATGCCCCCGCTTATTTCATGAATCTCATGAATAAGATTTTTATGAACTTCCTAGATAAGTTTGTCGTTGTTTTTATCGATGATATTCTGATCTATTCCAAATCAGAAAAAGACCATGAGTTACACCTGAGGACCATTCTTGAAACCCTTAGAGAGCATCAGTTGTATGCCAAGTTTAGCAAATGTGAGTTCTGGTTAAAGGAAGTAGGATTCCTAGGACATATCGTGTCGGCAGGAGGAATTGATGTCGATCCCTCCAAGATTAAGGATGTTGAAGAATGGAGAGCACCAACCACTCAAACTGAAGTTCGCGCATTTCTCGGATTAGCGGGATATTACCGCAAGTTCGTAGAAGGATTCTCAAGCATCGCAAGACCCATGACCCAGTTGTTGAAGAAAGATAAGAAGTTTGAATGGACGGAACAATGTGAAGCAAGTTTTCAAGAGCTCAAGAAGAGATTGATTTCATCCCCAATCTTGATTATGCTGGATATCAAGAAGCCTTTTGATGTGTATTGTGATGCATCCAAGGTTGGTCTCGGATGTGTGTTGATGCAAGAAGGCAAAGTCATATCCTATTTGTCCTGACAACTGAAGCAACATGAGCAGAATTACCCTACCCATGACCTCAAACTAGCAGTCGTAGTTTTAGCCTTGAAGACATGGCGGCATTACCTCATGGGTAACTGTTGTGAGATTTATTTGGATCACAAGTGTCTGAAGAATATTTTTACCCAGAAGGAGCTAAATATGAGGCAAATGAGATGGATAGAGCTAATCAAGGACTATGACCTTGACATTCACTATCACCCCGGCAAATCCAATGTGGTAGAAGATGCTCTTAGCAGATTGCCGTGTCGATTGAACACCACGATAAAAGAAGCCCAGCCAAGTTTGCATGAGGAGATGCAAAATTTCAAAGTGGAGCTAGTTAGTGAAGGATTTTTGGCTAGCATAGAACTTCAACCCACTTTGATCAGTTAGATCAAGGAGGTGCAGAAAGGAAATGCCAGTATTGACGGAATCAAACATCATATCAATACAAGGAAGGTACCCGGATTCACCGAAGATGAAGAAGGATTTTTGTGGTACAAAGGACGTATCTATGTGCCCGCAGATTCAGAGTTGAAGCAAGCTATTTTGCAAGACGCCCATGATAATCTTTATTCTATCCACCCTGGAGGAACCAAGATGTATTATGATTTGAAGGAGCAATTTTGGTGGCACAAGATGAAGAGAGAAATCGAAACCTACATAGCCAAATGTGATATCCGTCAGAGAGTCAAAGCAGGACATCAGAGACCCACCAGACTTTTGCAACCTTTGCAGATTCCATAATGGAAATGGGATTCAGTAGGAATGGATTTTATCACCGGTTTGCCTACATCTAGTAGGGGAAATGACTCTATTTGGGTCATAGTGGATAGACTGTCCAAAGTAGCCCATTTCTTACCGGTTAAGACCACTTATCAGAGTTCGAAGCTAGCAGAGTTGTACATTGCTAGGATAGTCAGTTTGCATGGAGTCCCCAAGAACATTGTGTCGGGTCGAGGTACTCAGTTTACCTCGAGATTTTGGAAGAAGGTCCAAGAAGGATTAGGAACCAGACTGAATTTCAGCACAGCTTATCACCCGCAGACTGATGGACAAACAGAGCGAGTAAACCAGATACTCGAAGATATGTTGAGAGCTTGTGTGCTAGAATATGGATCAAAATGGGAGGACTGTCTGACTTTCGCAGAATTATCATACAACAACAGTTACCAAGCCAGTTTGCAAATGGCCCCATTTGAATTTATGTACGGAAGGAAGTGTCGTACCCCACTGAATTGGTCGGAAGTAGGAGAGAGTCAGCTTTTCAGACCCGACATCCTAATAGAAGCCGAAGAGAAAGTTCACAAGATCCGTGAGCACCTTAAGACCGCCCAATCCAGACAGAAGAGTTATGCAGAGAAGATACGTCGAGATCTATCCTTCGCTATCGGAGATTTTGTGTATCTGAAAGTATCACCCTTGAAAGGAATGCAATGTTTCCAACTTAAAGGGAAGCTTTCCCCTAGATATATTGGACCCTTCAAGATTTTGAATCACCGAGGAGAAGTATCATATCAACTGGAACTGCCGGAGGAGATGTCAGTCGTGCATGATGTGTTCCATATCTTGTTACTTCGCAAATGCCTAGAAGTCCTGGAGCAGACCGAAGTTTTCAACAATATTGATAACAAAACCATAGATCTCAAGAAGGACCTAATTTATCGTGAAGTACCCATTTGTATTTTGGAAGAAGCCTTCAGAACCACCAGGACCCGGAGTATCAAGTTTCTCAAGATCCAGTGGAGTAACCATACTAAAGAAGAAGCTACTTGGGAACGAGAAGATTACATTAGGACTGAGTTTCCAGATCTCTTTAGTTCCTAGTTTTCTTTTCTTAAATATCGGGACGAGATTTTTTTTAATGAGGGAAGGTTTCTAATATCCCAAAAATATTAAACAAGATTATCAAGTTCTAATCACCCAAGTTTAGGGTTAACAAAAACTTTTATTATTAAAATTAATATGAATGCATGTGTGATGGCGTGCGGTTGATTCCTCGTTGGGAGACCTCAAGAGCAAGGTGTGATGAGAACATCAACAAGTTTTCCCTCAGTAAGAAACCGAGGTTATCAAACCAGTAGGAGGAAGGAAACGTCTCAAAGGTGTTCCAAGAAACTTGGAAACCTGCACAACACAAACTCAAGATTTTTCCCCAACGAACAACGAGGTTGTCAATCTCACTGGTTTGCTGTAACAAAGTATTAACCGTATAGTGTGGAAGGTAATAGTGGTTTTCAGCAAGTAAACAGTAACAGTGGAAGATGTATCAATGGTAAAGATTGGACCGGGGTCCATAGTTCACTAGAGGTGTTCTCCTTAGATAAGAAAACATGGCATGCTAGGTAAACAAATTACAGAAGGGCAATTGACATGACTGAGCAAGACAAAACAATGCAATACTAAACATCATGATCCTATGAGATTCGATTGGGCAATACAACAAGATACATAGACCGCCATCCAACTGCATCTATGACTAGAAGTCCACCTTTGGGTTATCATTCGAACCCCCTCCAGTATTAAGTTGCAAGCAACAGACAACTGCTTTAAGCAAAGTCTGTAAGGTAAACAATCCACTTGTTCCATGAACAAGGGACCATTGTTTTCTCTAGTGGCAACAACACATCTACAACCTTAGAGATTTCTGTCACTTCCCTTAGATAAAATAGAGGCATGAACCCACTATCGAGCATAAATACCCCTCTTGGAGTCACTAGCAGCTACTTGGCCAAGATAGCTACTAACAACAGAGAGCATGCAAGATCACAAACAACACAGACATGATAGAATCAATAAGACAAAATCATTAATCAATCCGACATAGTAATCTCAATATCCATCGGATCCCCATAAACACAACATGCATGATTACAAATAGATGAGATCTTGATCATGAACGGAGCTCACAAGATCTAGACATGAAAGCACAAAGGAGGAGATACAACCATCTAGCTACTACATGGACCCGTAGTCCAAGGTGGAACTACTCACGCTTCATACCGGAGGCTGGCATGATGAATAAGAAGGCCTCCGGGATGATCTCCCCTCCGGCAGGGTGCCGGGAAGAGCTTCAGATCCCCCTGATCTAGGTACGATGGTGGCGGCGGCTACAGACGGTTTCGTGGAATTCTGATCGGGTACTTAGGGTTTAGGCATCGGGGGCTTCTTATACGGGAAGAGGCGAAGCAGGAGGGCGGCCAGGGGGCCCACACCCTGCCCAGGCGTGGCCTATAGTGGGCCCGCACCTGGTGGTCTTCGGCCGCCCTGTGGCTCCCCTCTATCTCTCCTCTGGACTTCGTGTTCTCCTCGGTGAAATATTGACTTTGGATTTTGTCCCGTCCAATTCCGAGAATATTTCCTTACTAGATTTTCTGGAACCAAAAACAGAAGAAAACAGGCAACTGACACTGTGGCATCTTGTTAATAGGTTAGTACCAGAAAACATATAAAAACACCTCAAAGTGTAGACAAAGCAAAGCAAAGTAGATACTAAACAAGCATGGAACATCAAAAATTATAGATACGTTTCCGATGTATCAAGCATCCCCAAGCTTAACTCCTGCTCGTCCTCGAGTAGGTAAGTGATAAAAGAATAATTTTTGAGGTGACATGCACCATCAAAACCAAGATCAAACCATTTGCAAGCATTGAAAGCTGGGATCAAAGAACTCTAAACATGAGCATGAAAGATGGAGTTCTAACAATAAGACAAAGTAACTATGCATGTAACATAAAAGGCTACAAACAAAGATCATGAATAACATGCATTGAAAAACGTTTATTTGTTTCACATACAGAAAACATAGCATAGTGGCATTCAGCTTGTCCCTCATAGAGTAGCAAATAGATGCATAGGACACCTTCAAAGTTCATAAGAGTGACTAGATACAAATAGCACAAGAACAAGTAATATCAACAATATGCATCAATCAATAAGTGTAACTCCCTCAGAATCGGACCTATGCAAGTTTCAGCGATTCCCGCCAAACCCGCATAGAAACGATTCAAAGGTGCCCACCAGGCACTTTCGTGCGGGTGGAAAACGAAGTAATAACATTACACAACAGTCCTCGATGGGACCCACAGAACAGATATATACAACAGCGACTCAAAGAGTCAAGAATACATATATAATATACAAAGATCCAACTCACCTGGAAAACGATAGAGTGTCCGACTACGGACAAGATGCAAATGGGGCTAAGAGCCCTAAAGAATAACCAATGGCGTCCATAACCCTGCCCAGGCCAAGCCGGAAGGGTAACCCTGCTAACGACGTCGATCTCAAAACCTGCTTAAACAAAAGGGGTGCCGACAAAGGGCAGAGGAAAAAGAGGAGCGTCAGTACTGAGGCCAGTACACGGTGAGGCTAGAATTCGGCGGACCTCGCCTACATAGGTATGGTGGACTGAGCAGCAGCGGCAGCATGCACTGAATAACCTATAGAGACTCGATACAACTGGCGGCAATCAGAGAGGGGGATGAAAGACCTATTCGGAACCAACCTGATACTACCACCAATAAAACCCATCCTGGCGTTTCCCCCTCGAGACCAAACGAGGAAGTCAACCGAGGAACTCACACAGTTGGCAGTTTTATTTATTCAGTTATCGTTGCAGCAATTACTAGTCAGGTATAGATAATCATCCTGATAAAATAAGCAGTGGGCCATTTTAGTTAACCATTCCATTGTAGTTGCGGCACTTACTAGTCAGATACAATTAGCATGAGGTAACCCATAAACCCAGCAGTTGTTGGTACTTTTATTTAGCCATTCCGTTTTAGTTGCAATACTTACTAGTCAGATACAATTGTCGCAAGCGACAAATCAAGCAAGCAATTGTTGGCAGTTTTATTTAGCCATTCCGTTGTAGTTGCAATATTTACTAGTCATATCAGATACAAGTCAATTTATAACAGTAAACTTTAGTTATAGTTGTCTATGATCGAGATACTGTGCTCCAAGTCGTCCATAACCGCGGACACGGCTTTCAGAAAGTTTTAACCCGGCCGGGGTGCACAAATAGCAACACACACACGACCAACCTCGGAAAAACCAAATCAAAACCCAACGAGGTATTCACGACAGAGCAATCACAAGATTCAGAAATATTTCAGGGGGCCATCCCATTGAGTAGATCCGCAACGAAGCTAGCTGACTCCGAGACGGACTCAAGGTTTGCGACAATGGTTGTAAACGACTGGGAACCCGAAAGTGTGACTGGGCTTGTCGATACCGCGAAAACATTCCGCTTACCTAAACAGTACAGTGTGCTCGTCGGACAATCGTAAATAAAGCAGTAGCATGGCATAAGTACAGGATCGTAAATAAAACCACAAACTAGTTTGTGGCCCCAAGAAATAAGTATGAATCAAGCTCTGGCTAAGGGGGGCCCATAATTCCCCGTATGTGGATAGCGCGATAAATCAAGGAACAGGTATCAAGTACTCGGGGTCCTACGGGACACAAGTGGGCGGTCGGAAACCAAATATTATCTATCACCCACCGATGCCTCTGCTTACTTACTTCAATTTTAGTTGTTAAATAGGAATTAAAGTGAACGATAAATATATCCGAGATCATCTCCAACATCAGACAGGTGGCAATACTCCAACAACTGTGGTACATGGCGACACGCATCAGCACTTGAGCAAGCGACTACGACGCGCAAGTCCAACTATCTACCAAACAACAGGTAATAGGAGGTGGCCATGGCAATATAGGGCTGCAAGGGATATCACGGGTACGAAAACTAGAGCAACGCAACACAGATAGCAATAGATCAACAGGAGGGAATAAATACTATAAAAGTAAGATAGGTAGAAAGGGGGAGATGCTCGCCTGAAAACATTGTCGAAGGTTCAACCGAAGATCGGGGCGAAGCTCACATCAACTCAACGGCCCAATCCGTGAAGAAGCAAAACACTAGAATAAACACCGGATGCACTATTTAATACTACGGCAAAAGATCGGGCATGATGCATGTATGATGTATGACATGGCAAGGTGCGATGTAATTAGGCCATATTAAGCGGAACCGGGGTCCCGACAATTAGTTAGATGGTTCAAGTTGTTTATCTACCCCGCAAATTAAATGTTGTCTTAGCATGGCAAAAGATAGCACCGGTTCGCTACACAAATTTAAATGAGGCCAATATAAGGCTAGATTTGCCCGCATATGGGCCCCATATTTAATTAGAGGTGAATCGGCATAAGGCCCCCAAACCACACAAATATGCATGCGAGAATGACAATTTAATATGCATCAATTTGTTATTACATTTATAAAATAGGGTTCGAGAAAAGGGGTCACACATTAGGGTTCGGCAGATCTTGGGGTTCCGAGGGGTTCAGGGTCCGGTCTCAGGGTCCAGGGTTCGACGGGTTCGGTATCGGTGGAAGCGTTCTCGGATTACTGGGGTAGATCTTGGCGCATCCGGGAAGAAGTACTTGGTTGGCGTCGGGGGCGCATCGGACTCGCCCTGGTCGGTGCCGATCTTGTCGTCGCGAAGATCTTGTCGTGTCCTCGTGTCGGGTCGGTCTTGGCGTTCGGGGTGAAGCACTTGGCGTTCTGCGTCGGTGTTCTTACCGTCCGTGTTCTCGAGCATCGCATCCGGGAAGGAGTACTTGTCGTCCAGGGTCTCGAGGTCCGGGGTGAAGTGCTTGTGGTACCGGTGGCGATCTTGGCGGTCTTCGGGTCCGCGTAGACGGTCATGGAGTTCGGGACGAAGTGATGTGCGCGATTCCTCTCGCACGGAATAGGGGCCCCATCTGCTAGGCTCTCTACCCGGAAGACCAATAGCAAAGTATTAAACAATACGTGCTGTCATGGATGGGAATGACTAGAATATGTTCACTAACCATCTGAAATATTAAATAAAGGATAGAGCAATTCCTTTTTTCTAGAGATTCCAGAGAAAGCGAGACAAAGTGAAGCAATAGAGTTTTCTTTATCTAAGAATTAGTGAGGGCGAAGCCTTTTTTTAGAGGGAAAATACACTCCAAATGATATTCCATAATGGAAGGAATGAGTTGCAGATTTACTGGAAGAAAAAAATACGATACTTTTCTAGTCGTAGGTAGGGTGGAGTTCTGAAATCATATGGATCCCCTTTGCTATTGCCAAACTAGTTTTGGAAATAGTATTTTTTTTCGGCTTAGCTCAATTCATGTGTGGTTCCAGATAATCCGCTTGGTTGCAAAAAAAATAGTTAGAAATGCGTATGAATATACAACCTAGAGTTGTATAAACCAAGCACCTCTTCCGGAGATTTGCTGTAGTTCAATACTCTTTCTTTTAGATGAAAAACATCATACTGATTTCGTCACTATTCAATGATCCATGCGGCCTTCAAGCCACAACCGCGGTATCCAATGATACTGATCTCAGACTTGGGGGGGCTGCTTGCCCCTTCGCGTCGACAAGGAAACTGTGGACGACAATGGGTTTTGAATTCTAATAGAACGAGGACCCTCAGGACAGGAGCTTCTGTGTGTCTCTTAGTTTATTTTATGGATGGTTAGCTCACTCCCCGACTGACCTTTTTAGCCGAGCTTCCCCAGGTGTCTTCGCATTATCAGTGTCTAGGCCGGACAACTCGGGCCATAGATCACCTTCCTTTTTTCCATTTTGTTTGACTTGATCACGCAACATTTCTTTCTGCTTTGACCCAATTGATGACTTTGTCAAACTCCGTAGGTAGGGAGGAGTGGTCTTTCAGGGCACGAGCGAGATATTATTCCTTAACAGGGATCTCAATTGCGGGAAGAAGTACAAAGGGCAAAGGCAGAAGTGGAAGGGTCAAACTCCTCTATCGGGGAAAGACAGGAAGGAGAAAAGTGTCAAATCACTTGTTTGAAACAAAAACTATTAGAAGTTGTCGTTTCCTCACGGGCATTCACTTCTCTT